>CM008286.1:34970589-35008789 GCA_002319775.1 Fagopyrum tataricum
AAAGTACTTTAGCATGCGATATGATTCATTACCGATCTATGTTATATTGACCGCGCCATTGTAGTGGTTGTGACAACTTACCCTTTCATCCCGTAGTGGGGGTCTGAGAAGTTCTCTGTACGCTAGTTAGACTTGGTATACGGGAAAGGTACTGATATCACTCCTTAGGTATACGGGAAGGTCCGCTGATACCACTCCAGCTAGCTATTGCACGCAAGAGGCGAGGATTATATCCTCGTGTCACCTATTTTTATATACTGATTTATATACTCTTTGTGCTTAACGTTATAAAGATAATAACCGGGTAAATGTGTGATATCATGTTGATGTGTTATCGTTTATATGATGTGTGGTTGTGCTCTTGCTTATCTTATATGGTTAGCTTTTTATACCGTGTTGTATGCTTTTTAGTGTTGTAGATCCTTTGCTGCAGAGTGATCCGGAGGGGTGATCTACTGAGGGTTCCGTACACAGGCGATATCGGGGTTACGGTTTATTTATGTTGTACGGAGTTGTGTTTTGACTTTTGTACTCAGCAGTACTATGTATTACCTTTTTAGTATTTATATATACATCAGTTTTATGTTTTGTTTTAATCTATCGGTGCCTTGTTGTAAGATTCAGTGAAGTTGTTGTCAGGCTAGGGCAGGATCCATTGTGAGATCCTAGCCCAGTAGCACTCGAGTCCTACGGATTTGGGGTGTTACAAAGTTGGTATCAGAAGGTTGACAACAATGGCACTAGTAATCTGCAATAAAGTTCGAATAGATAAATAAACAGAACCGAAAGGGGATGACTTTCCAAAAGGTTTTTGGTTTTGAAATGAGTACAAATGTTTTGGGATTATCGTGTACGTGAACCATCGCCCTCTGAAGATCTCGACAGTATAGATATATTATAGATATTCTGCTGTGATTGATCTGTTATATATCTATACATATGGCATATATATAGCCTTCTAAGATAGGTTTACGTCTTCTGGCAGATGGTTCAGACTAGAGGCCTTACATGCAGCAAGACGAGGTAGAGGTAGACTCCTCTAGGTAGAGGACGGGGTAGGACTCCTGCTGGACGGTTCACATGCGGGAGAGTTACATGAGGAGTTGCTGAGAGCGCCGTTCATGAGACTGGGAACGAGGGCAGCTGAGAGACAGGGGACACATAGAGCCCAGTCTGGTGATTTGATCGCGTCTCTATGGGCAGGTCAGAGTTCATGCTTATATTAGACGAGTAGAGGAGGCTGCCAGAGCCGGTAGGCGTGCCCACTTACAGGCACAGGAGGGACCATCTGAGAGGTCCCACACTGTTACTCAGGTACCAGCTGTACAGGTACCTGCTGCTGAGATTGCCAGAGCACCGGAGCATAGAGGGCCTAGACCGGATACCTGGTTGAAGGCATTCCATCAGATGGGTGTACCCCTTTCACTGGGAAGGTGGGGTTGGAGGTTGAGCTCTGATCGGGCATGTAGACTCAGCTCTGGAGTCTATTCGATGTCCAGCTGACAGACAGATTGAGCTGGTTCAGACTTATTTCGGGACTTGGCAACACTGGTGGAGATCAGTACGGGGTCAGGTTACCAGTTATGATCAGATGAAGACGATGATTAGAGAGCGTTTCTGCCTGCCTCTCTGAGGAGGGAGAAACTGTGAGATTTTATAGAGGCTGGGTTCGAGGATGTACCAGTCTCTGAGGCCATCAGGAGGTTTCAGGAGGAGCTGGCATTACTGGACCAGCTGCACCTGCTGCAGACCAGCACGTTTATCTCTTTTCCCGACGACTGAGGGATACTACCCGGACCTACATGGCGGGATTTCATTGTGAGACTCTTACAGATTATCAGGACAGAGCTTCCGATTATGAGAGGGAGCGAGCTGGACAGAGGAGAGCTTCTCAGACCGGAGGGTCTGAGAAGAGGCAGCGTACAGGGCAGACCAGTGGTACTGGTGGTTCTGCTAGTGGTTGGCGTGGTCAGAGACGCCAGAGTCAGCCTTCGCCGGTTGCAGAGAAGGGACGTCAGTGCTTTAACTGTGGAGATCCAGGGCATATGAGGCCAGAGTGTACGAGGCCATTGGTGACTTGCTACACTTGTGGTAGGCAAGGTCACCGAGCTGTTTACTGCCGCCAGGGCGGAGCTTCATCTCAGCAGGGTTCTTCTCCTGCTAGTGCAGCGGGAGGTGGGCAGAGGCCACCTCAGCAGCAACAGAGAGTCCTAGATCGCCCTACGACTCAGGGATCTGCTCCTGGGCCGAGTAGAGGCAGAGGTCGTGGTGGGGGCACCACTGATACCAGAGGCCCACAGGGTCGTGTTTTTGAGCTGAGGAGTGCAGAGGAGCCAGCTGCACCTACTGCTACAGGTACCATTCTGATTCATGGTTTACCTGTTAGAGTTTTATTTGATACTGGTGCTACGCACTCTTTTTTTTTTCTGATGCCTGTGTAGAGCGTCTTGGTTTAGATACAGTTGAGGGGATGCCTTTTATTATAGGGTTACCCGATGGTGGTAGGGTCAGAGGTACCCGTGAGATTCACGGTTTCTGTAGGGACCCGTGTGTTACTAGTTGACTTCTTTGTCATGCCATTAGAGCATGAAGAAGTCATTCTAGGTATGGACTGGATGGATAGACACTCTGCAGTCTTAGATGTAGGTAGGAGGACTGTTACCCTCTCTACCGAGTTAGGCCAGATAGAGGTTTTCCGAG
The DNA here is from genome assembly GCA_002319775.1 of Fagopyrum tataricum. Taxonomy (NCBI): domain Eukaryota; kingdom Viridiplantae; phylum Streptophyta; class Magnoliopsida; order Caryophyllales; family Polygonaceae; genus Fagopyrum; species Fagopyrum tataricum. Next base: position 34,973,290 of record CM008286.1, read on the forward strand.
GTTGGGACCTTGGACAAGGTACAGTTATCAGCGCCATACGGGCAGCTAGATTGATTGCACAGGGTTGCGAGGCCTTCTGGTGTTATGCCATGAAGGAGGGGGAGAGTCCAGTGTTAGAGGATATCCAGTTGTTTGTGAGTATACTGATGTTTTTGCTGAGCCGTCCAGTTTGCCGCCTCAGAGGAGTGTGGATTTCAGTATCGAGTTAGAGCCTGGTACGAGACCCATCTCGAAGGCCCATACCGGATGGCGCCTGTCGAGATGCTGGAGCTGAAGAAGCAACTCGAGGAGTTGGCTGAGAAGGGCTTCATTCGCCCTAGCGTGTGTCCCTTGGGGAGCACCTGTCCTCTTCGTACGGAAGAAGGACGGATCACTGAGGTTATGCATAGATTACAGAGAGCTGAACAAGGTGACCATCAAGAACAAGTATCCACTGCCGCGCATTGATGATTTGTTAGATCAGTTACAGGGAGCGACTGTGTTCTCCAGGATTGACCTGCGTTCCGGGTATCACCAGCTGAGGGTGAGGGAGCAGGATGTGCACAGGACAACATTCCGGACCAGATATGGCCACTACGAGTTTGTAGTGATGCCATTTGGGCTTACGAATGCCCCACCGTCTTTATGGAGTTGATGAACAGTATCTTCATCGACTTCCTGGATCAGTTTGTGTGGTTTCATTGATGACATTCTGGTATACTCTCGCAGTGGAGAGGAGCATGCAGGACATCTGAGGACTGTATTGCAGGTTTTGCGGGATAGAGAACTTTATGCTAAGTTCTCTAAGTGTGAGTTCTGGATGCCAGAGGTAGCATTCCTGGGTCATGTGTTCAGCTGAGGGGATCAAGGTGGATCCAGCGAAGATAGAGGCAGTAGCAGCTTGGACGACACCGACGAACGTCAAGGAAGTACGTAGTTTCCTTGGCCTAGCCGGTTATTACAGACGCTTCGTGGAGGGTTTTTCTGTGATTGCCCGTCCACTGACGAGTTTGCTGAGGAAGACTACCAGATTTGTGTGGTCTGATCAGTGCAGGCAGAGTTTTGAGGAGTTGAAGAGGCGTTTGACTTCTGCTCCTATTTTGGCACAGCCAGAGGGTACTGAGGATTTTGTGGTTTACAGTGATGCATCCAAGCTAGGCTTGGGATGTGTTTTGATGCCAGCGAGGCAGAGTTATTGCTTATGCGTCTCGACAGTTGAAGACGTATGAGGAGAACTACCCAACTCATGATCTGGAGTTGGCCAGCGGTAGTTCATGCACTGAAGATCTGGAGACATTACCTGTATGGTGTTACCTGTCAGATCTTCACAGACCATCAGAGTCTGAATTAATTTTCACGCATCAGGAATTGAATAACCGCCAGCGTAGGTGGCTCTGAGCTGATCAAGGACTTTTGATTTAGAGATTCTGTACCATCCAGGGAAGGTGAACGTGGTCGCCAATGCCCTGAGCAGGAAGACGCCTCGAGAGAGGCGATTGCGAGGCTGACAATTCGCCATCAGTTGCAGAGAGATCTGATCTGGTTAGAGTTGGACATCCAGTTTCCTGATGAGGATGCCCAGCTGCGTACTTTAGAGGTTCTTCCTGATCTGTTGGATGAGATCCGACAGAAACAGGAAACTGCCCGACTTTACGAGGATCAGAGATAGGATGTCTCGAGATGCGGCACCACAGTTCCTGCTTGGAGCATGATGGAGTTTTGAGGCCGCCGCGGTCGCGTCTGTGTACCTGCTGATACAGAGCTGAGGCAGAAGGATTTTACAGAGGCTCACTGTACACCTTACTCTGTACATCCAGGTACGAGTAAGATGTATCAGGACTTGAAACGTATATATTGGTGGGAGGGCTGAAGCCCGATGTAGCCAGATTTGTAGCTCAGTGTGCGACCTAGCCACAGGTCAAGATCGAGCATTTCGACCTGGAGGTGAGCTCCATCCCTTCTTGTTCCACATAAGAAGTGGGAGGATGTCACGATGGATTTTGTGACTGGCTTGAGGCTGAGCCGGAGTTTTTGATGCCATCTGGGTCATAGGAGACAGATTGACGAAAGACGGCACGTTTTCATTCCTATCAGGGAGACGTGGCCGGTGAGCAGATTAGCTGAGGAGTACACTAGGCAGATAGTGAGACTTCATGGTGTACCGAGGACGATCGTCTCAGACAGAGATGGGCGATTTACCTCGAGATTCTGGCAGCAGATTCAGACTGCCCTGGGGACGAGTTTGCACTTCACGACTGTGTTCCATCCTCAGACAGATGGTCAGTCAGAGAGGACCATTCAGACCCTGGAGGATATGTTACGAGCTTGTGTGTTGGATTGGGGGCAAGTGTGGACAGATCATCTCCCACTTGTTGAGTTCTCCTACAACAACAGCTGGCATGCATCTATTGGAATGGCCCCATATGAGGCACTGTATGGACAGAGATGTCGTACCCCGTTATGTTGGGATGAATATAGCAGTGTCAGTGGTTTAACACCTGATCAGATTCAGGATGATATGGCTCGGGTAGCATTGATCAGAGAGCGTATGCTGACTGTGCAGAGCCGTCAGAAGTCTTATGCTGACAGGAGGCGTAGACCTCTAGAGTTCAGAGTTGGAGCCCATGTGTGACTGAGAGTGTCCTCGACACGAGGTGTTAGGCATTTTGTCATTAAGGGGAAGTTGAGTCCCCGATATGTCGGACCGTTCGAGATTCTGGATCGGGTTGGGAGCGCATCTTACATATTAGCCTTGCCTCCGAGATTAGAGGGTGTTCACCCTGTGTTTCACATGTCTTAGCTGAGGGAGTATATACCAGATCCGAGACACATCGTGAGTTATGAGGATTTGGTGGTTGAGCCGGACCACACTTTTGTTGAGCATCCTATTGCAGTCCTAGAGCGAGGTATGAGTTGCCTGCGTTCGAAGGACAGTTGAGGATACAGTGGTCGAGACGAGGACCCGAGGAGGCTACATGGGAGACTGAGGATAGTATCCAGAGGAACTATGCAGAGTTCTATGCCGAGATAGGTGCACCAGTAGGATCACCTAGTAGATCTTAATACTAGCTTGGTGAGTCTTATTTGCTTATATGCTATGATGTGTTTATTTTCATGCTAGCCTTGATGTGATTATGATCTTATTAGATCTTGTTATGCTAGTATGATACTTGTTTATAGCTGGAGATGGTTCTTTCCTCCATGCTATTGTGATACGTTTAGGATTTAGCTGGAGATGGTTCTTTCCTCCATGCTATTTTGATGGACATAGTAGTGCTGGAGATGTTCTTCCTCCATGCCTTTTTGTTATGATTATGATACGGCTAGAGATGTGCTTCCTCTATGCCTTGTGATATGTTTATGATTTGGTTAGAGATGGTTTTCCTCTAGGCCCTGGATAGTATAGTTGCTGTTGGAGTTGATGATTTCCTCCATGCTTATGTTTGAGGTTATAGAGAGTGTTACCTCGGCTTTGAGTCCGAGTGTTTCAGGATCTTGCAAGTTTCGGGACGAAACTTGTTTTTAGGGGGGTGAGATGTGAGACCCTATTCTTTCGGACCGAGATCGGACCATAGCCGAGTTTTGCTTTGGGCCGAGATTGGCTTTTCCGCACCCGCGGGCATTTTGGCCGCCCCTGCGGGTTCCCGCTCCCGCGGCCCTGTGATCCGCCCTGCGGTTTACGGCGGCTGCAGCCGGTTTTGTTGACTCCTTTGACCCGTGCTTTACCCCTTAGCTTTACTTCTTCCTTCTCTTGCTGAGCAAGGGTTTCCTCATTCACTTTCCATCCAAAACCTCATGTCCTCTTGCTTCTCCTTCATCTTCTTTGATCTTGTTCTTGGTTGGAAGAGTTTTTGGTTGGAGTTTATGTGAGTGTGGCTTTTGTGATGATGCTAGTGGTGTGTTGCTGTGCTTGGAAGCCAACCTTGGTGTTTGTTGATCCTTCCTGCAGCTAGGACCTTCCGTAGTGGTGAGTGTTTGTTCTTCTCCTTCTCTTCTTCTTTGATTCAATCCTTCTAGCTTAGGATTAGATGTATGTTAAGGGTGTTGATGTTGAAATGTGTATTGATATGTATGTATGTGACTATGGAAGAAAATAGGCGTGAATTGATCACGGGAAGAGGCAAAGAGAAGCCGCGAGGTTTCATTCTGCATTGTCGCCGCCCCCGCGGCCAGAAGTCACCGCCCCTGCGGAAGACGTGCCGCAACACCCACACCGTGCCAGCGTCCGTGCCTGCGTTGGCCAACGACCTTTGTCATCGCCCCGCGGCCGGAGTGTCACCGCGCGCATGCGGTTGCCTGCATTCCGCCACTGCGTCCTTAGATCACGCAGGTGCGTCTTGTTCCGGGACTATCTATAGTTAGGTAGTTCTTTCCTTTCTAGTATGAGGGAACTAGTATCATGCTAGGTATCGGTTTATGACGAGTATGATATAGATATGGCCGGTTACGGCCTTGAGGTTATGAGTTGGATTTGATCCCTTATGGATCCCTTGGGTCTAGGTGTGACCCTTTGTGTGTGATAGGATTGTGATATATATATGTGTGCCTTGTATAGGCTGTGTTGTCCTCCAGTTGGAGTGGACGTTTCTGGGAATTGTTCGTAGCGAGATACTTCTGAGATTGAGGTAAGTCCATAGGACTTACTTAGCTACCGTCCTTATATTGGATGTGTGCTTGAGTGGCGTGTGTTATGTGCTTATTAGCATGCGATATGATTCATTACCGATCTATGTTATATTGACCGCCCATTGTAGTGGCTGTGACAACTTACCCTTTCAATCCCGTAGTGGAGTCTGGGAAGTTCTCTGTACGCTAGTTAGACTTTGGTATACGGGCAAGGTACTGATATCACTCCTTACGGTATACGGGAAGGTGTGCTGATACCACTCCAGCTAGCTATTGCACGCAGAGGCGAGGATTATATTCCTCGTGTCACCTATTTTTATATACTGATTTATATACTCTTGTGTGCTCAACGTTATAAAGATAATAAACCGGGTAAATGTGATATCATGTTGTTGTGTTATCGTTTATATGATGTGTGGTTGTGCTCTTGCCTATCTTATATTTGTGTATGGTTAGCTAACGGTTTTATACCGTGTTGTAGATCCTTTGCAGGTTAGGAGAACTGCAGAGTGATCCGGAGGGGTGATCTGCTGAGGGTTCCGTACACAGGGACGATATCGGGGTTACGGTTATTTATGTTGTACGGAGTTGTGTTTTGACTTTTGTACTCAACAGTACTATGTATTACCATTTGATCAGTATTTATATACATCAGTTTTATGTTTTGTTTTAATCTATCGGTGCCTTGTTGTAAGATTCAGTGAAGTTGTTGTCAGGCTAGGGCCAGGATCCATTGTGAGATCCTAGCCCAGTAGCACTCCGAGTCCTACGGATTTGGGGTGTTACAGAGATCCTAGCCTAGTAGCGCCTCGAGTCCTGTGGATTCGGGGTGTTACAAAGTTGGTATCAGAGCCTTAGGTTGACAACAATGACACTTGCAATCTGCGATAAAGGTCGAATAGATAAATAAATAGAACCCGAAAGGGGTCTGACTTTTCAAAAGATTTTGGTTTTGAAATGAGTACAAATATTTTGGGATAGCGTGTACTAGAAGTCACCACCCCTCTGAAGTCTCGACAGTATAGATATATAGATATTATGTTGTGATTGACTTGATATGTATCTATACATATGACATATATATAGCCTTCTAAGTTATTTATATCCTCTGCAAATGGTTCGGACCAGAGCCTTACCTGCAGTGGGACGAGGTAGGGGTAGACCCCCTCTAGGTAGAGGACGGGTAGATTCCCGCTGGTGATACACGTGCAACGGAGGAGACTCACGAGGATGTTGCTGAGAGTGTCGTTCCTGAGACTGGGAACGGTGCAGCTGAGAGACAGGGATCATAGAGAGTCCAGTCCGAGGACTCGGATCGTGTCTCCATGGAGGGACCAGCCTTCCGCGAGTATATCAGGGGAGTTGAGGAGGCTGCCAGAGCAGGTAGACGTGCTCCTGATCTGCCAGCATAGGAGGGATCATCTGGGAGATCCCATGGAGTGTTGCAGGTGCCAGCTGCACAGGCACATGCTGCTGAGACTACTCGAGTTCAGGAGGAGTATAGAGGGCCTAGACCAGATACTTGGTTGAAGGCATTCCATCAGATAGGTGTACCCCCTTTCTTTGGGAAGGTGGGGTTGGAGGTTGAGCTATGGATTGGACATGTAGACTTAACCTTGAAGTCTATTAGATGTCCAGCAGACAGACAGATAGAGTTGGTGCAGACTCTATTCAGGTTATCAGTTTATGATCAGATGAGGACCATGATTAGATGTAGGTAGGAGGATTGTTACCCTCTCTACAGAGTTAGGTCAGATAGAGGTTTTCCGAGGTTTGGACCTTGGAAAGTCAGGCATGGTTATTAGTGCGATACGGGCAACGAGACTGATTGCATAGGGTTGTGAGGCCTTTTGGTGTTATGCCATGAAGGAAGGGGAGAGTCCATCATTAGAGGATATCCCAGTGATCTGTGAGTTTACAGATGTGTTTGCTGAGCCGTCCAGTTTGCCGCCTCAGAGGAGTGCGGACTTTGGCATTGATTTAGAGCCTGGTACGAGACCGATCTCGAAGGCCCCATACCGGATGGCGCTTGTTGAGATGTTGGAGCTGAAGAAGCAACTCGAGGAGTTGGCTGAGAAGGGTTTTATCCGCCCTAGCGTATTCCAATGGGGAGCACCTGTCCTCTTCGTACGGAAGAAGGACGGATCCCTGAGACTGTGTATTGATTACAGAGAGTTGAACAAGGTGACCATCAAGAACAAGTATCCATTGCCTCGTATTGATGACTTGTTAGATCAGCTTCAGGGAGCGACAATATTCTCTAGGATTGACATGCGTTCAAGGTATCACCAACTGAGGGTGAGAGAGCAGGATGTGCATAGGAAAACCTTCCGGACCAGATATGGACATTACGAGTTTGTAGTGATGCCATTTGGGCGTACGAATGCCCCAACCGTCTTCATGGAGTTGATGAACAACATATTCATCGACTTCCTGGATCAGTTTGTGGTGGTCTTCATAGATGACATTCTAGTGTACTCTCGTTGCAAAGAGGAGCATACAGGGCAGCTGAGGACTGTGTTGTAGGTTTTACGAGACAGAGAACTTTATGCTAAGTTCTCTAAGTGCGAGTTCTTGATGCCAGAGGTAGCATTCCTGGGTCATGTTGTTTCAGCCGAGGGGATCAAGGTGGATCCTGCAAAGATAGAGGCAATAGCAGCTTCGACGACACCGATGAACGTCATGGAAGTACGTAGCTTTCTTGGCCTAGCCGGTTATTACCGACGCTTTGTGGAGGGATTTTCTGTGATTGCTCGTCCACTGACGAGTCTGCTGAGGAAGACTACCAGATTTGTATGGTCTGAGCAGTGTATGCAGAGTTTTGAGGAGTTGAAGAGACGTCTGACTTCCGCTCCTATTTTGGCACACCCAGAGGGTACAGAGGACTTTGTGGTTTACAGTGATGCATTCAAGCTAGGCTTGGGATGTGTATTGATGCAGCGGGGCAGAGTGATTGCATATGCGTCTAGACAGTTGAAGACGTATGAGGAGAACTACCCGACTCATGATCTGGAGTTGGCAGCGGTAGTTCATCCACTGAAGATCTAGAGACATTACCCGTATGGTGCTACATGTCAGATCTTCACAGACCATAAGAGTCTGAAGTATATTTTCACGCAGCGGGAATTGAATAACTGCTAGCGTAGATGGCTTGAGCTAATCAAGGATTTTGATTTGGAGATTCTGTATCCTCCAGGGAAGGCGAACGTTGTCGTTGACGCCCTGAGCAGGAAGATGCCTCGAGAGCAGGCGATTGCGAGGCTGACAGTTCAGCATCAGTTGCAGAGAGACCTGATTTGTTTGGAGTTGGACGTCCGGTTTCCTGATGAGGACGCCCAGCTAAGTACTTTAGAGGTTCTTCCTGATCTATTGGGTGAGATTCAGTAGAAGTAGGGGATCTGCCCGACACTGATGAGGATCCGAGAGAGGATGTCTCGGGATGAGGCACCAAAGTTCCTTCTAGGAGCAGATGGAGTGTTGAGACGCCGCGGTCGCGTTTGTGTACCCGCTGATGCGGATCTACGCCAGAGGATATTACAGGAGGCTCACTGTACGCCTTATTCAGTGCACCCATGTACGAGTAAAATGTACCAGGATTTGAGACGTTCATATTGGTGGGGAGGGCTGAAGCCCAAGGTGGCGAGATTTGTGGCACAGTGTGCGACCTACCAACAGGTCAAGATCGAGCATTGTAAACCTGGAGGTGAACTCCATCCACTACCTGTTCCACAGAGGAAGTGGGAGGGCGTCACCATGGATTTTGTGACTCGGCTGAGACCGAGCAGGAGTTTTGATGTCATCAGGGTTATAGTAGACAGACTGACGAAGACGGCACGTTTTATCCCTATCCGGGAAATGTGGCCAGTGAGCAGATTATCAGAGGAGTACACTAGGTAGACAGTGAGACTCCATGGTGTACCGAGGACGATCGTCTCACAAAGAGATGGGCGATTTACCTCGAGGTTTTGGCAGCAGATTCAGACTGCCCTGGGGACGAGTTTGCATTTTACTACTGCGTTCCATCCTCCGACAGATGGTCAGTAAGAGAGGACCATTCAGACACTGGAGGATATGTTGCGAGCTTGTGTGTTGGAATGGGGACAAGTGTGGACGGATCATCTCCCACTAGTTGAGTTCGCGTACAACAACAACTAGCATGCATCTATTGGGATGGCCCCATATGAGGCATTGTATGAACAGAGGTGTCGTACTCCGTTATGTCGGGATGAGCCGAGCAGTGTTAGTGGGTTGACACCTGATCAGATTCAAGATGATGTGGCTCGTGTAGCACTGATTAGAGAGAGGATGCTGACTGCGCAGAGCTGTCAAAAGTCTTATGCAGATAGGAGGCGTAGACCCCTAGAGTTCAAAGTAGGCGCCCATGTGTGGCTGAGAGTGTCTCCGACACGAGGTGTTAGACGCATTTGCATTAAGGGGAAGTTGAGCCCCCGATATGTCTGACCGTTTGAGATTTTGGACCGGGTTAGGAGCACAACATACAGATTAGCTTTGCCTCCGAGATTAGAGGGTGTTCACCCTATGTTTCACGTGTCTCAACTGAGGGAGTACATACCAGATCCGAGACACATTATGAGTTATGATGATTTGGTGGTTGAGCCGGACCACACTTTTGTTGAGCACCCGATTGCAGTCCTAGAATGAGGTATGAGACGCCTGCGTTCGAAGGACATTCCTATGCTGAGGATACAGTGGTCGAGACGAGGACCTGATGAGGCTACATGGGAGACCGAGGATAGTATCCAGAGGAACTATCCAGAGTTCTATGCCGAGATAGATGTACCTGTAGGATCGACGAGTAGATCTTAGTACTATCTTGGTGAGTGTTGTGATTATGTGCTTATATGCTATGATGTGTTTATTTTCGTACTAGCTATGATGTGATGTGTGATCTTATTGATTGTTGTGCTAGTGCGATTGATTACAATTGGAGATGGTTCTTTCCTCCATGCTATTGTGATACGATTAGGGTTTAGCTGGAGATGATGTTTTCCTTCATGCTCGTGTTGAGGTTGTAGAGAGAGAGTTGTACCTCGGCTTTTGAGTCCGAGTGGTTTCAGGACTTTACAAGTTTCGGGACGAAACTCTTTTTTAGGGGGGTGAGGTGTAAGAGCCTTAGTCTTTGGAGCCGTTTTGGCCTTAGCCGCCCCCGCGGGTTTAGGGAGCCGCCCCTGCGGCTCGTGTAGTTTTCCGCCCCTGTGGCTCAGGGAACCGCCCCTACGGTTTCTTGCCCGGCTGCAGCAGGTTTTGTTGACCGGTTGGACTCGTGCTTTACCCTTTCTTTTCTTTCTCCTTAAGTCTCTTCCTTGGCTGATGAGCAAGGGTTTCATCTTCTTTCTCCAGCCATTTCACGTTCTTCTTCTCTCTCCTCCTTCTACTTGGTCTTGAGTTTGGAATCTTCTTGGTTTGTTAGAGTTTGTGTGTGGTTGATGATGTTGATGAGCTTGATGTGTGTTGTTGAGCCTGGAAGCCAGTGAGGTTGGTTGTGATCTTTCCTTGGATAGGATCCCAACAGTGGTAAGTTTCTTCTCTTCTCCTTTCTTCTTCTTTGATTCCTTTCCTCTTCCTTAGCTTAGGATTAGATGTATTGGATGTGTGTTGATGATTGGAATGTGTATATATATGTATATGTATGGATGATTGTTGGTGAAGACGTGAATCCATCACGAGAAGAACCGAAGAAGGAATCGGGGTTTGAACTCTGCACTGTTGCCGCCCCCGCGCCCGTGAACCGCCGCCCCTGCGGAAGTGTGTCACCGCACCTGCGCCCGGAAGCCGCCTCCCCTGCGGCCACGGTCACAACGCCCGAGCAAGCGTGCCTTCGCGCCTGCGTTTGTTGCCGTTCCGCCCCTGCGTCTTTCCTGTCACGCAGGTGCGTCTTGTCCCGGATCTACCTAGAGTAGTGTAGATCCTTTCATTTCCTAGTATGAGCGGTAGTAGCATGCTAGATTTGTGTATGAGGATAGAATGATGATGAGTATGATATCGTTATATGCCGGTTAGGGCTTTGAGGTTTATAAGTTGGATACAATCATATTGGATCCCTTGGGTCTAGGTGTGACCCCTTTGATGGTAGGAGTTTGATATCTTGTTATGCCTTGTTATTAGGCAGTGTTGTTCTCCAGAGTTGGAGCTGATCGGGTTTGAGACTACTTCTGAGGTTGAGGTAAGTCCATAGGACTTACTTAGCTACCATCCTTATATTGGATATATGCATGAGTGGTGTGTGTTATATGCTTGATAGCATGTGAGATTATTATTACCGACCTATGGTCTAGTGATTGCCCATTGTAGGGCCGTGATAACTTGCCCTTTCATCCCGCTGGGAGTCTGGGAGGTTCTTTGTAGGTAGGCCAGACCTGGTAAACGGTTCAGGCACTCTCCATCCCCATAGGGTACACGGAGAGGTGTTCTAGGCACCACTCCAGCTGGCTATTGGACCTAGAGACGAGGATTATTTATTCCTCGTGTCACATATGTTCATATTAATATATATATATATATATATATATATATATATATATATATATATATATATATATATATATATATATATATATGATTTGAGTGTTGGACTATTTATATAAAGATAATGAACTGGGTAAATGTGTGATATCATGATGAGATGTTTATGATTTTTATGATATGTGTATGTGCTTATGCTTATCTTCGATATATATGTGTATAGTTAGCTAAAGGTTTTATATCGTGTTGTAGATCTTTTGCAGGTTAGGAGAGCTGCAGAGTGATCTAGAGTGGGTGATCCGCTGAGGGCTCCGTACACTAGGTTTATACGTGGGTTATGGGATATTTATGATGTACGGATATATGTTTTGATTTGTATTCAGCGGTTCTTCTGTATTACCTTTTGATATGTATATATATAGTTTGATGTTTTGTTTTAATCTATATGTGCCTTGTTATAAGATCCAGTGAACTTGTTGTCAGGCTAGGGTCAGGATCCATTGTGAGATCCTAGCCCAGTAGCGCCTCGAGTCTTGTGGATTCGGGGTGTTACACTTTTAGCCCATTTTGGTTGTGCAGATATGGAATGATTTTGCTATGTACTCTGCTGCCAGTTGTAGTTATTTACTTGTCTATGATACTACATTTTAGCTCATTTTTGTTGTGCATATATGGAATGATTTTGCTCTTTGTATTCTGCTGCCAATTTGTTGTGCAGAGATGGATTGATTTAGCTCATGTTTGCTGTCAGTTCTAGTTGTTTTAGCTCATTTTTTATGTGCATTTTTGCTCATTTTTTGTTGTGCATTTTTATTAATCATTTTCATCGTTTCAAGTTGTAATTTCTTTATTAATTTTACTACAGCTTGATCATTAACTTATTGGATGAGTAGTTGTTTAATGTAATTACTAAGTTGTGATTACTTATATAGCTTGTCTTGGTTAAATATAATGCTGATGAATTTAGTCACAGATCTCTTTGTGATGGTTTTTGAGATAATTAGCACAGTATGTATGAGAAGGGCTTTTCTCCACAATTTTGTTGTCTGCTTTGTGATACACAAAACTGCTGCTAAGATTATTCAGAATCAATTCAAATTTTAAAAGGCTCGACTACTTACACAAAAGGTTGTCTATAAAGGAAGTTTATTTTGGGTTTATGTAAGTAGAGTTTCCAAAAAGTTTATTTTGCTAAATTGTTGAAGATTTCTCACTGAGATTTGGAACCTTTATGCTTCTTGTTCTAGTTACTTGTGTTAGATTTATTTGATCTTATTTACTTATTAGCAGTTATGAGTAGTATCATTTCATATTGATCTCTTGAATTTCTTATTTGATTTTCAGCCTCAAATCCTCTAGAACCTGCAAGACTACATACAAGGAAGTTCTCAAGGCAGTTCTACTATTAGACGTGGAGTTTTTCGAACTAGATCTTGAGGTACATGTAGATATATGAATATGTAGGAACTTGATCATGGTTAAAGTACATTTTTTTGTTGTAAAAAGTAGACGGTCATGCTAAAATGAATCTTTTCTACATGTAGATATATGAATGTGTAGGAACTTGATCATGGTTAAAGTACATTTATTGTTGTACAAAGTAGATAGTCATGCTAAAAAGAATTGAGCAAATCTCTTTCCTCATGTTATTGAAATTGCGTATATCCGTTATTGGATTTGCTTAATCTCTTTCCATATGTTAAATCAACCATTTAAAATTGAGCAAATCTTGCCGATAACTTCTTGTTTGACAAGCTGTAATGGGTCATCTGTTTTATTAATGCTCTTGTTCAAATCCAAATCAGCTCAATGTGCATGTGAATCATCTCTTAATTGTATGAACAAAATTATTCAATTTTCTTTGAGAATTTATATTTGCTTGCGGTAATTTTGTTTATGATGGTTGTAAATGCTTTATACAACAGACTTCACTGATGTTCCACGTTCCTGAACCTCCCGTTGCTGATTTTTTCCTTTCTACTTGGCTTTGATTGCTTTGATTTTTTTCCTTGCTGATTTTTTCCTTGTTGATTTTTTCCTTCATATGTGAATGTGATGTTTCCATCTGAACTTGAATTGACAAACTGTACTTTGTGGGACAACTTGCTGATCTTTCACTCACTGCTTGCTCCTTTTTTTTTTATTATTCAAACTGATTACTATTGTTTATTATTATGCATGAAGATGGCAGATGATTCTAGTTGTGACAGTGGTGATCCGGACTACTACATTTGGAGACATGGGGATCCGGCGTCCTCGGATGAAGATTTAATTGAAGATGAAATGTTGGATTACTGCATTGCAAACAACCATCACTCAACAGTACAGGAGTTTGTGGATGGCTTAAGGAAAGATAGAAGAAAATTGAGGTCTGAACTCCGAATGACACAGAGGTGGGATAGGGAGAAAGCAGCTAGTCTGGATTACATAAGGGGTGAACTTGTTGCAGCGAACGAGGAAAAAAAACAAGGCAAACAGTTAAAAGTTTAACTCCTTTGTTTATGGTTTGCTTACGGGCATTGTACTTTCTGTTTATTTCATGTATTTTTAGCCTACTTGTTAGTGGATTGTAGGACTTGTTGATTGCTTTGTAGTACTTATGGATTGGTTACGGGCATTATACTTTCTATTTATGGATTGGTTACGGGTATTGTACTGACTCAAGTTTAACTTTCAATAGATTGTGTCATTTCGTTAGTTTGGCCTTCGAAATATGCTATAAAAAAAGAACATATTACCATTGAAATTGTATCACTTAAAAAGAACATATTAAAAGTATCAAAAACAACGTCACCGTTATAGTTTGACAACGGTAGGACAGTACTACATCACGACAATAATAAAAATTATGACATCCTTGAAGTGTTCCATATTGCAGAAGCAATACGATCACGAACTTGGGTCATTCCTCTATCACTGCTCACATTGTTATGAACTTCGTCTTCATCCTCCTGGGTAATCATCGGCGAGTGATCGTCTTCTTTCGACAAGTCATCGTATCTCGAATATAAGCAAATAAAGTTATGGAGGGAAAAGCAAGCAAGATGAATGTGAATTTGTGCGCGGTCCGAGTAGCATGGCATGGCAGCTAAAATTTTCCATCTCTTCTTCAGGATTCCAAAACAACGTTCGATGCAACTTCTTAAAGATGAGTGTGCCTGGTTGAATGCTTCCTTTTTGTTATTTGGTGGCTCATTGTTAAACTGATTCAAGTGGTACCTGATCTTTGAGTACGGAACTAGATAACCGTGCCTATCTGGGTAACCTTTGTCACAGAGATAATACTTGTTCGTAGGAGGATGTGGAAACTGTAAACGTGGGTTGCAAATAGCATTGTCGAGTACCTTTGCGTCGTAGGCAGACCCTTCCCATCCGGACAAGACGAAAGTGAACAACATATTAAAATCACAAATAGCAAGGACATTGAAGTCACCGTATGTTTGCGACCGATGAACGGAACTTGTGAATCTTCAGGGATGCAAGCACTGATATGGGTACCATCAAGACAACCTATGCAATTCTGAAATGATGTTTGAGTGAATGACCAAATCAATAATATTCAGACTTGTTGAAGCACTGACACGTACCTTGAAATAATCCTTATATCTTTTATCTGTTGCAATATGAGACGGTGTCCCAGGAAATTTAGGATTCCTTGGTCGAATAATGGTACCTGCTAGTCCATGCCATCCATTATCACACCAGGAAATGGAAATTAGTACATCATGGAATGCTCGATGTACTGTTTGCGTAGACCGTTGAAAGTGCTCGGCTACAACATGTCACGAACTGAGGCTCCTTGAGCAAGTGTGTGTAGGAAGATCCCCACTTTCTCCAATATCGACACCTCTCTTGATGGGTTTAGAGCGTAATTTTGTTCCAAGTCATTGCACAAACGTACAAGAACTTCGGCGTCCATCCTAAACATGTTGATCGTCCGTATGTGATGTCCTCCTAGTATGTCGTCCATCCACATTTGGCCACATTCGTACTCAGTGTAGCAAGGCTGCTTATGAATATGTTTGAAGTAATGCTCGGCCAATATTTCATCTTCTTCTTCCACTTGCTTTTGACACGTATAAATTTTCAGAAGACGTCGACGCTTTTGTAAGGCTGCGTCCCTCTTGCTTGACATATTTTGATGTATAACCTATACATGCAAGGTAACAAGATATATATGAAAAAAGAGTTCAAATTCAATGCATAACGAAGTTACTACTCAACGTGCATTAACACTTCCGAAGGTATCAAATTTGACGGGAAACATGAAATTTCAATGCATAACCAAGTTACTACTCAACGTTGAATAATGAAACATAATGCACACAACAACATGAAAAAGAGTTCAAATTCAAATTCAACAACACCACAAAGAGTTAAAAGAACAATGTGATAACTAGATCTTGCGATTTTCAAACTCCCACTTCAACCGCTTGACTCTTTTCTCATCATTCACCAACTTGCTCAACATATCCATTTCATGACTATTTAGCTTTGACACACAATGAAACACCATAATGGTGAGCCGTCCTCAACCAACTCTTTTTCCACCAAACGATCTAGAATTTCGCATCCCTCGTTCATCGTCTTGTTGGAAGAAACTTCTTCCTCGAATAGGGCAAACATCTTCTGACTTTGTTATCTACTTTTTGCAAGATGTTCTTCAAACTTAGAGGAACCTTGTGACTGTCTTCTTTTTTTCTTCACTGGGGCCTTTTCAGTAGCAACTCTAGGTACCGGAGTCGGTGTAGGAGCTTCTGTGGTCTTAAACAGTTGCTCGTTCAATCTACGCGTGATTCATAGTGGCTAGATGCTCCTTCTTCATTACATGTTCCAATAAATGTCTGAAAGAACTGGGAATCATCTCTAAAACCAACACCATCACCATCACCTAACCCTTCTTCCTCATCAACTCCGAGTGACACACGCTCTGTACTTGGTTCACGAACCATTCCAAATGACATGGCTAGTCGTCCAGTTGCTACATTCCCAAAGAACAGACTACGCAACAACTCCTCATACTCAACATCCATACCCTTGTTTCTATATTTCTTGCAATTTGCATCTTCCTGCAATAGAAATATGTAGATAAATATAGAACATATATTAAAGTGAATATTCTATACAGAAAAAGAAAAAGATGTAATAAATACCTTAATCTTCCTATCCCACCATTCATTTGTTGCCGTGATCTAACGAGTGCTGTTGTCCCAACCAAAACCCGTCTCTGAATTCATAAGAAAATTCCATACCTTGTACTCTTTTTTCATCGCCTCCAAGTTTATCAATTGTCCTAAACAATGTACTGCACAAAAACGAATACACCAAAAATCTCTTACTATACCAATCAAAAACTAAACTTAAGTAAACACAATAAACTAAACAGATGATTATCAGGTTTATATACCAAGTTTGTTAATTTGGGAATTTATAGGAAGAAGAGGAGCAGTGGGAGCAGTCCATTTTCAGCTGCCATCTCGTTTAACAGTTGAACCTTGGTCGAATAAATGAAGAGAAGGTAGTAACATTTACCTCGCGCTTTCGTCGAACGATTGTAGCCACGTCAAGTACGGGAGCAGTCCACGGGAAGCCGTTGTATTCAGCGGCCGGGGTAAGTCGTTGTATCCAGCGGCCCGTCAGAGGGAAGTCGTTGTAGCAGTTGGGTAAGGGTTCAACGGCAGAGGAAATTCGGTCTCAAGGGTAGAGCGGCAGAGGTAAGGTGTAAGGGGTAAGGTTAGCTTTATACCTGGTTCTTTTGTAATTTCGGTAACAATTAGAGGTATAATGATACTTGTACCTATAAAAACACTCTCTCAAAAAACACTACTCACAGCAAACACATACGAGTGTTTTTAAAAACACAAACACTCCTAAAAACCACAATCACTATCAAATTCACTAAAAAACACAATCGCTAGTTTAAATTTAACAACTAGCAAACACAACCTAGATCTCCGTGGCTATTGTGAGTAAGAGTATTGCAACATGTCTAAAGCCAACAATGAGCTCGTATGGTTTCATGTGCTTCTAGAAGACTTTTTCATTCACCCTCTTCTCCCATTAACACTTCACTATGACAATTAGGCTGCTCAACACATCACTTCTAATCTTGTATTTGATGAGCAAACTAAGCACCTCAACATAGACCGTCATTACATTCGCGAGAAAGTCACTCAAGGATTCATCGGGACAATTTATGTCAGTTTCCAACTTCAACTAGCTAAATTCTCACCAAACCTTAGGTTAAGTAGAACACAAGTTCTTGTCATTTAAGTTGGGTCTTATCGAGGGACCTTCAATTCCAACTTGAGGGGATGTAAAATATACGATAAAACTAAATACACGAGGATCTAATGACAAAAAAAACACACACACTGATGGTGTTCAACAAGTGTCAACACTTAGCGGGAAAAAAAAAATTTTGGTGCATACTCCTGCTTTTTTCCAATTATTTTTATGGTATTGGCGCCCGTAACCTAATTTTATGTTTGAAACTCAATTTTCGATGCTTAACTAGTTTAATATTCATTAAGCGTCCGCCCTCTCTACACCGGTGTATCGCTCCTCTCCGCCGCCCTCTCTACGCTAGTGTATTGGTAATGTGTCACTAGCCTCCACCCCGGAGTAAATCTCCATCGCCACCCTCGCTTCCCCCTCCCTCTTCAGGTTACATTCACGAGATTGATGCTCCCGAACGACGACGTTGCTCCCCGAACGCGACCCTACTCCCCTCCCTTGCCGTTCTCCAAGCTTTTGTCTCCCCCGATTGCGACGGCGACGCTTGCTCCTCCATCTCCAAACCTTGACATTGACATGTATGTTTCTTCTGTAGATCATATGTAAATTAGACTTATATGTAGATCAAATGTATCTATACAATTAGATTCTAGGAATATGTCAAAGTAATTGTTATAACTTATAAATGACACCTGAGAGTTATTTACCCGAGGAGCATATGTAGTGTTTAAACATTTACATTCCAACAACTGGGGGTTATTTCCCCATTTAATTTTTTAAAATTAAAAATAAATTTCAAATTAGGTGTGAGAATAGACGTCTTTATTGGAGAGAAGTTTTTTGAATAAGAAGTGAAATCTGACAATATCATGATGCACAAATCAAAAAAAACAAGGTGTAGTGTAATTTTATATTTTTTTAATTTTTGCTCATATCTTTGAGTAATTAAGGGATTTTTTTGGGTGTTATTTTTTTTTAGCGTCGCTACAAAATGGAAGGTAGATGGGTGATTTACAATTTAAAATTTAAAATGAGATATGAAGTTTCAAGGTTTAAAATGTATACTGAAAATAATTATAAAAAAAATTATATGTAATTAGAAATTTTTTAAATCTATTTATAGACATTAACCCCGTTTGGTTGTAACTCCGGAAACGAAAACGGAATGAAAACGAATATAGTCCACATATGTACTTTGTTCATGGAATCATTCCGGTTGGTTTAATGCAAAATGCACTTGCTCCCCCTACTTTGTTATCCTATAGGGTATAAAAACTAATCAAATTTTATTACAATTAATTCAAACCACAAGGAATGATTCCCAACAACTTCATGAACAAGGGTGTACGTATGGACTAGATTTGTTTCCATTCCGTTTCCGTTTCCGGAGTTTAAACCAAACGGGCCCTAAATTGATTGTATTTGATTATATTTTGATAAATATTTTCTTTAAGAATATTAGTAATTGAAAGTGATAAACACAACCTTGGAAATTTATGTAATAAAACGTAAAAAAAAAACTTATTATACTTATACTTTTTTAATTAAAACAACATTAATTATATTAATGCTTAAAAAGAACATAAAACAACATTAATTACATTGAAAGTGATAACACAACCTTAGAAGATCTTCACGTTCTTTCTTCACTTCGCCTCCCTTTCACCTTTTGCCCTCAGCACGTCTCGAATCCGGGGCCTCGAACTTCTGGTAATCAGTCTTCCACCCTCTCTTTTGTTTCTTAATGTGTTAGCAGGGGACTCAAACTCTAGACCTCGCTTCACCTTGTTTCTTACCCACTTATGCTCCCAGGAAAAGTCGAACATTTGTCTTCAAGCACTTTTCTCCTTGCCGCCGAGTGTGCTCCACGATATTTGAACCGGCGACATGCTTCTTCTTATCTTTCCGCCAACTGGTGTCATCCGGTGCCACCAGTAGAACTCGAACCCAAGAAGAGGTCCTCGGTTAAGGTTGTTGTAGAATATCAGACTTTTGGAAATGATGATGATTAGAATGAGAATTTATCTAGCGGAATAAATTAGTAGACGGTGCTAGAGAATTGGAATGGTATAGAAGTTGAGTAGTTGAGAATGAAAATTAGACTTTAAGTAAATTTATGGATAATGATGGCTACATGACAAGATTATGCAAATTTGTGGAATGGACGTCTAGGTTTGCCGAACCCTTGACTTAGCGATTGACAAGAGTAATGATGCAAGATATCTTACTCTAGAAGTAACGAGATTGTAGAACGAGAGAACTCAAATGTTGCTACATCTTGATCAGGATTGTGAGATCAACAACCGACGGATCGGGGTTGCATATTAGGATATTGGACCAGATAAGGTGAGTTCATCGGACTCACTTAGCTGTTAGTAATAATATTAAGTGTGTATTGACGTAGTGCGTGTATTGAGTGTTTAATAACTAGAACTTCACTAGACCACTACACCTTTATTATTGGAGAGGCCCAAAGCGATGAATGCAACTGGAAGACTTCCCGCGATCAGCCAAACAGAGTATACAGGAAAATGCATTGAAACCAGTCATGTTGGTTTATAGGGACGGGAGCGAAGGTTGGAGGATCTTCGTGCCTGTTGTGATCTTTCAACGAGTTACTTCGGAAATAGAGAGAAGAAGACAAAACGTTTTGTGGTTTTGCTGCACAAACCTTGCAGCTAGGGTTTTCAATATATACTTTGGTGGATAATGAATACAACCCTAAACCTATCTATTTATAACCATAAATAGATAGAATCCTCTATAAATAGATAGAGTCCTATGAAAATATAGAAATTATATAAATAGATAGAATCCTCCGCGGGGGGCGAAGACCCCCGCACCCCCCTGTCGCCCCGGGCCCATTAATCCATGGGCTCAAAATATGTTTTCCCCTGACCCATTGTATTAGTATACCTAGATTTATTGTCTTATTATAACAATCTCCCCCAAAACAACATAATCTAATACAAAATTTGAAAACACATATACAACTCCAGGATCTTGTCGTCAGATCCTCCTTGTTTCTCTTGACAGGGGGTTTTCTCACTCATCTAACAACGAGTGACATGAACCAAATCCAAGCAACGCTTGAATTTTTCTGCGGTAACTGGTTTGGCCTTCATATCAGCTGCATTCTGAGAAGTGTGCACCTTCTCCAAGATGATCTCACCAGAAGCTTCTAGCCGTGCCTTGTACCTTATGCCTTCTTTCTCTGAGATGCCTTGTTTCTTCATGAACACCCATTTGCATCCCATTGCCCTCTTACCTGTTGGAAGAGGAACCAGCTCCCACGTCTTGTTCTTATGGAGAGATTCCATCTCCTCAGCCATATCACCTACCCATCCTTCTTTCTCCTGACTATGAATAGCCTCTTGAAAGTTGGATGGATCATCTGTGCCAATTACTAGAGCATAATTAACCATCTCCTCAAAACCATATCTTATAGGGGCCCTTGTGATGCGTCTGCTTCTGCCAGAAACAAGAGTCTCTACCTGTTGCAGATCTACATCATGCTCCCCACCTGCTGGTGTATGTGTGCTAGAATCTGAAAGCTCCACCCCCACTGCTGATCTGGATTCAATCTTTGTAACTGTAGGTTTCCCAACTTCCTTGGCATGTAGAAGCATTGCCTGCTCATCAAATACAACATCTCGAATGATCATCTATTTCTTTGCAACATGATCCCAAAACTTGAAACCCTTCACACCATACATGGAACATCACTTGTGAAGCTCAATCATCCCCCTTTCGCAAATGTGACCCAGGCGCATATGCCACAAAGTTGTGTAATCTGTCTCAGAAGCCACAACTACAACTCCACCTGCAACGGTACTCCCTACTAACCGGTAGATATTACCCGATGTAATCTGCCCCTTCATAACTGTCATTGCCCCCTTGCTCACCTTTACACATTCCTTTTCTGTTTTGAAACAGAACCTTTAACATGCAAAGTCCCCAAGGAAATCAGATTTTTCTTTAGAGCTGTAATGTAACGCACGTCAGTCAATGTTCGAATCACACCATCGTGCATCCTCACCTTTATCTGCCCAATGCCAACAACATCACAAGCCTTGTTGTCTCCTAATCGGACGGAGCCAAAAGTTCCAGACTTGTACGTCTCAAACCAATCTCTATTCGGAGTCATGTGAAACGAACATCTCGTATCCATGATCCATACATCTGAGTAGTTCCTTGACGTCACAGAGAGCATATGAGGATCTGCACCATCTGAGTCATCTTTCTGCACCACGTTTGCTGATCTTGAAGGTTCCTCTGACTTCTTATCTTCGTACTTCTTCTTTGTGGCAGGACAATCACGTTTGAAATGACCCTCCTCCTTGTAGAAGTAACAAGTTACTGGCTTTTTACCCTTGGACTTAGACCGGGATTGCTTGTTGCTTCCTTCTTGCTTCTCTTTCGTCCTCCCTCTATCCTGGTTGCCACTAACATACAACCCTTCGCTTTGAGAATTCTCACAGGTATGTTGTCGTCGTTCGGCTTGTGAAAGCAACACTGTTTACACCGTATCAAGACTTATCTCATCTTTCCCACACGTCAACGTCATCACCAAATTCTCATATGAAGAGGGTAGAGAACATAGCAAGATCATAACTTTATCTTCATCTCCAAGTTTTACATCCACCGGAGCCAAATCCCCAATAATTTGATTGAAAATATTCACGTGTTTCACCAAGTCAGAACCTTCCACCATTTTCAACCCATACAATCTTTGTTTGAAATACAATTTGCTAGACAAAGATTTTGACATATACCATTTCTCCAATTGGGTCCAAATCTCTTGACAAGATTTGAGATCAATAACGTGGTATATTACCTCGTCTGCCAAACAGAGCCTAATGACCGACGATGCCTTCTCCTGCATCTCCTCCCATTCGTCATCTTTCAACGACTCCGGTTTTGTCTCCTTCAACGCCTTCAACATCCCCTGTTGCGTTAGTAGATCCTTAACTCATCGCTGTCAAAGACCGAAGTTGCCAGTTCCGTTGAATCGCGGAACCTCAAATTTTGCAACAGAACTCATCGACAACCTTGCTCTTGATACCAGTTGTTGTGATCTTTCAACGAGTTACTTCAGAAATAGAGAGAAGAAGACAAAACGTTTTGTGGTTTTGCTGCACAAACCTTGCAGCTAGGGTTTTCAATATACTTTGGTGGATAATGAATACAACCCTAAACCTATCTATTTATAACCATAAATAGATAGAATCCTCTATAAATAGATAGAGTCCTATGAAAAGATAGAATTCTATAAATAGATAGAATCCTCCGCGGGGCCGGAGCCCCCCGCACGCCCCTGTCGCCCCGGGCCCATTAATCTATGGGCCCAAAATATGTTTCCCCTGATCACTGTATCAGTATACCTAGATTTATTGGCTTATTATAACAATCTCCACCTAGACAACATAATCTAATACAAAATTTTGAAACACATATACAACTCCAAGATCTTGTCGCTAGGTCCTCCTTGTTTCTCTTGACAGGGGGATTTCTCACTCATCTAACAACAAGTGACATGAACCAAATCCAAGCAACGCTTGAATTTGTCTGCGGTAACTAGTTTGGTCTTCATATCAGCTGCATTCTGCGAAGTGTGCACCTTCTCCAGGATGATCTCACCAGAAGCTTCTAGTCGTGCCTTGTACCTTATGCTGTAACGCCCGGAATTTTATTAATTTAATTCCGGACTTGGAGCACCTTGTAGTTATCCCGTAATCCCGAGATGCCGAGAGCCGGGATTTATTCCTAAGAAAATCCCGAGCCGACTCGTCGTTTTTCCCTTTTTTCCGCTTTCCGACCTTTCGTTCCGAATCGAATTGACAAGGGGTCATTTCCGACCCCTCGTTCCGGGCAAAAGGGACAAGATGGCTGCTGTCCCATCTTAGCAGCCTTGTCCCCTCCCTCTCTCTCCTCTCTTTCTCTTTCACGTTTGATTCACTCTCCACTCTTCCTCTCTTTGCTCCATTTTGCTCTCTTCTCTTCTTCCACTTGGATTGCAACTCTTGCATGTGTGGACTGCAGTGGAAGGATTCCAGATCAAGTTTGGTAAGCTCCTTCCTCTCCCTCCCTCTCTTCTTGTTGTTTTCCCCCTTTCTTCTTCCCTCCTTCATCCATAGCCATGGATGAAGATTTTGAGAGCTTTTTACTCAACTCCTTGCATGGATGCGTTCTTAGCTCGATTAGGTCGTGGAGAGGAGCCTAAGATCAGTAGGGAGTGTTTAGAGAAGACCCAACAAGGAAAGAAGGACTTTAGAGCCAAGGATCCACGATTGAAAACGAAGAAGACGACGTTCTGCAGCACGACCGCGGGGCGGATCATCACGGCCGCGGGCGCGGACGGCCGCAGGGGCAGCTCAACACGGCCGAAGGAGTGGCACAGCACCGCCGTGGGTGCGGCTCGGCATGGCCGCGAGGCGGCGGCAGGCTCACGGCCCAGCACAGCCGCGGGCGCGGCTCGGCGTGGCCGCGGGGGCGGCGGCAGACCCACGACCCAGCACAAGGCTGCGGGTGCGGCGGCGAATTGCCACGGGTGCGGCAGTACAAGGCCGCGAGTGCAGCGGCAAACGACCGTGGGTGCGGCTGGGCTCCAACGCGGGCGCGGCTCGGCAAAACCGCGGGAGCGGCTCCTGGCAGGCGACGCAGTCCTCCGCGGGTGCGGCTCCTAGTTCCGCGGGGGCGGCTCCTATGTCCGCAGGGGGGGCCGGCTTGACTCCGCGGCTGCGGTTTCGGCAAAAGTAGGTCCCTCCTCTCCTTTCCTCTTCGTTCCTTCCTTAGTATTGATGTTGGATCTTGTTAATAGCATGCCTAAGATGGATCTAGAGTATCTTGGAATGCCACTTAGTGGTTGTGAACCTAGGAGCCCTTAAGGCTCGATGTAAGTGATAGATATGAGCATGTGAGCATGATGGACCTTCTAGGCTAACTTGTGCCTCTTTGTTTGAGGATTACTCTTGTGGAATTATGGACTGTTGTGGGTTGTTGCATGTGTTGAGAGTGTGATGAATAATTGGTACCTAGGATGCATTCCTAGTTTGAGGGTTAGGTGATCTTGCATAGATCACTAGAGTGAAGTCTAAGACTTCTTGAGTGTGAGTATGTATTGATATGCATATCTCTTGTGCGCAGGTTGTGGGCTTCCTCCTTAAGGAAGCAAGAGTGTGGTGACTTGAGTGTGGTGACGAGGTAAGTCTCCGGACTTACTTAGCTCGTATTTTACGTATTAGCGTTGATGTGTGTTTGGTGGTGCGTGTTTATGTTTTTGTTATAAATATTAAATCGGTAAATAGAACCACCGACCTTATATATATATTTTGGCCCAAGTGTATGATAACGGACGGTGACAATACTGCCTAGCCAATAGTGAGGTCTAGGGGATTCTCGGCGACTAGCCCGGCGGGTTAGATGGGCGGATGCATCCGTACCATTCTTTACCGGTAAGTAGGGACCGAGGCGAGACCACTAGGGTCTCGTGTTAGAACCGAAGTTGAATTAGAACGGGATATGACTAAGTAATAAAAAGATAATAAACGGGACTTGCGTGTTTTATGTTATGTGCTATGTATGTGTTTGTGCCTTCACCGCTTTTCTAATGCCTAGAATATTAGCTAACGGTTTTAAACTGTTTGTGTAGATGACTTGCAGGTTAGGGATGCCGCCGAGTGAGGCGAGGAGTGGACAGCCGGGGTCTCCGTACATTATAGGACGGGATGTTTTTGGGTTATCGTTTTGTTTATGTGTACGGTTTAAGTTTTCGTATTGGAGTGTGTGTTTTGAGGACTCGGCTGAGTTTCCAAGTTGTAGTTTCTTACTTTTCGGTTTCCGCATACATTAAAAACGTTTGAGTTTTCGCCTTTTTTTGTGCCTTTTTGAAAGGTCCGGTGACTTGTTGTCAAGCTAAGGGTCGGGACCCATTGTGAGGTCTCGCCCAGTAGCACCCCGAGTCCCGCGGATTTGGGGTGAGTAAGTCTACCAAGTTCGTATGGTCCGAGCCTTGCCAGCGGAGCTTCGAGGAGCTGAAGAGGAGGTTGACCTCCGCTCCTGTGTTAGCCCACCCTGAGGGCGTAGAGGACTTTGTGGTTTATAGTGACGCCTCCAAGCTAGGCTTGGGGTGCGTTTTGATGCAGAGAGGTAGGGCTATTGCGTACGCTTCTCGGCAGCTGAAGTCGTACGAGGAGAATTACCCTACCCATGATCTCGAGCTAGCGGCAGTGATTCATGCCCTGAAGATCTGGCGACACTACTTCCGGGGCTCCAAGACACGACTGCCGCGGGGGCGGCTCCTTCCGCCACGGGTGCGGCCGGCAGCGCCGCTGGGGGCGGCTCCTTCCGCCGCGGGTGCGGCTGGCAGCGCCGCTGGGGGCGGGTCCTGGTTCCGCAGGGCGGCCTCTGCTCCGCCGGGGCGCCAGCTTGACTCCGCGGCTGCGTTTCTTCGACAGTAGGTTCCTCCTCTCCGTTCCCCTTCGTTCATTCCTTAGTATTGTTGTTGAATCTTGTTAGTAACATGCCTAGGATGGATCTAGAGTAGCTTGAAATACCATTTAGTGGTTGTGAACCTAGGAGCCCTTAAGGCTTGATATAATTGATGGTATGAGCATGTGAGCATGATGGATCTTCTAGGCTAGCTTGTGCCTCTTGGGTTGAGGATCAAGATCTTTGAGGTTATGAACTGTTGGGTGTTACTTTCATGTGTGGAGAGTGTGATGAGCATGATTGACCTAGTAGGATTTTGCTCGTCCTCGGGTTTTGAGTATGATCATATGAGAGTTAGTAGGTTGTTGAGATATCTCCTCATGCGTTGAGTGAGATGTGAGTATGAGAGATTCTAAGATACCGCTCTCCGATCTTTCGTTCCGAATCGAATTGACAAGGGGTCATTTTCGACTCCTCGTTCCGGGCAAAAGGGACAAGATGGTTGCTGTCCGTGGCTATTGTGAGTAAGAGTATTGCAACATGTCTACAGCCAACAATGAGCTCGTATGGTTTCATGTGCTTCTAGAAGACTTTTTCATTCACCCTCTTCTCCCATTAACACTTCACTATGACAATTAGGCTGCTCAACACATCACTTCTAATCTTGTATTTGATGAGCAAACTAAGCACCTCAACATAGACCGTCATTACATTCGCGAGAAAGTCACTCAAGGATTCATCGGGACAATTTATGTCAGTTTCCAACTTCAACTAGCTAAATTCTCACCAAACCTTAGGTTAAGTAGAACACAAGTTCTTGTCATTTAAGTTGGGTCTTATTGAGGGACCTTCAAGTCCAACTTGAGGGGATGTAAAATATACGATAAAACTAAATACACGAGGATCTAATGACAAAAAAAACACACACACTGATGGTGTTCAACAAGTGTCAACACTTAGCGGGAAAAAAAAATTTTTGGTGCATACTCCTGCTTTTTTCCAATTATTTTTATGGTATTGGCGCCCGTAACCTAATTTTAAGTTTGAAACTCAATTTTCGACGCTTAACTAGTTTAATATTCATTAAGCGTCCGCCCTCTCTACATCGGTGTATCGCTCCTCTCCGCCGCCCTCTCTACGCTAGTGTATTGGTAATGTGTCACTAGCCTCCACCCCGGAGTAAATCTCCATCGCCACCCTCGCTTCCCCCTCCCTCTTCAGGTTACATTCACGAGATTGATGCTCCCGAACGACGACGTTGCTCCCCGAACGCGACCCTACTCCCCTCCCTTGCCGTTCTCCAAGCTTTTGTCTCCCCCGATTGCAACGGCGACGCTTGCTCCTCCATCTCCAAACCTTGACATTGACATGTATGTTTCTTCTGTAGATCATATGTAAATTAGACTTATATGTAGATCAAATGTATCTATACAATTAGATTCTAGGAATATGTCAAAGTAATTGTTATAACTTATAAATGACACCTGAGAGTTATTTACCCGAGGAGCATATGTAGTGTTTAAACATTTACATTCCAACAACTGGGGGTTATTTCCCCATTTAATTTTTTAAAATTAAAAATAAATTTCAAATTAGGTGTGAGAATAGACGTCTTTATTGGAGAGAAGTTTTTTGAATAAGAAGTGAAATCTGACAATATCATGATGCACAAATCAAAAAAAACAAGGTGTAGTGTAATTTTATATTTTTTTAATTTTTGCTCATATCTTTGAGTAATTAAGGGATTTTTTTGGGTGTTATTTTTTTTTAGCGTCGCTACAAAATGGAAGGTAGATGGGTGATTTACAATTTAAAATTTAAAATGAGATATGAAGTTTCAAGGTTTAAAATGTATACTGAAAATAATTATAAAAAAAATTATATGTAATTAGAAATTTTTTAAATCTATTTATAGACATTAACCCCGTTTGGTTGTAACTCCGGAAACGAAAACGGAATGAAAACGAATATAGTCCACATATGTACTTTGTTCATGGAATCATTCCGGTTGGTTTAATGCAAAATGCACTTGCTCCCCCTACTTTGTTATCCTATAGGGTATAAAAACTAATCAAATTTTATTACAATTAATTCAAACCACAAGGAATGATTCCCAACAACTTCATGAACAAGGGTGTACGTATGGACTAGATTTGTTTCCATTCCGTTTCCGTTTCCGGAGTTTAAACCAAACGGGCCCTAAATTGATTGTATTTGATTATATTTTGATAAATATTTTCTTTAAGAATATTAGTAATTGAAAGTGATAAACACAACCTTGGAAATTTATGTAATAAAACGTAAAAAAAAAACTTATTATACTTATACTTTTTTAATTAAAACAACATTAATTATATTAATGCTAAAAAAGAACATAAAACAACATTAATTACATTGAAAGTGATAACACAACCTTAGAAGATCTTCACGTTCTTTCTTCACTTCGCCTCCCTTTCACCTTTTGCCCTCAGCACGTCTCGAATCCGGGGCCTCGAACTTCTGGTAATCAGTCTTCCACCCTCTCTTTTGTTTCTTAATGTGTTAGCAGGGGACTCAAACTCTAGACCTCGCTTCACCTTGTTTCTTACCCACTTATGCTCCCAGGAAAAGTCGAACATGTGTCTTCAAGCACCTGTCTCCTTGCCGCCGAGTGTGCTCCACGATATTTGAACCGGCGACATGCTTCTTCTTATCTTTCCGCCAACTGGTGTCATCCGGTGCCACCAGTAGAACTCGAACCCAAGAAGAGGTCCTCAGTTAAGGTTGTTGTAGAATATCAGACTTTTGGAAATGATGATGATTAGAATGAGAATTTATCTAGCGGAATAAATTAGTAGACGGTGCTAGAGAATTGGAATGGTATAGAAGTTGAGTAGTTGAGAATGAAAATTTTACTTTAAGTAAATTTATGGATAATGATGGCTACATGACAAGATTATGCAAATTTGTGGAATGGACGTCTAGGTTTGCCGAACCCTTGACTTAGCGATTGACAAGAGTAATGATGCAAGATATCTTACTCTAGAAGTAACGAGATTGTAGAACGAGAGAACTCAAATGTTGCTACATCTTGATCAGGATTGTGAGATCAACAACCGACGGATCGGGGTTGCATATTAGGATATTGGACCAGATAAGGTGAGTTCATCGGACTCACTTAGCTGTTAGTAATAATATTAAGTGTGTATTGACGTAGTGCGTGTATTGAGTGTTTAATAACTAGAACTTCACTAGACCACTACACCTTTATTATTGGAGAGGCCCAAAGCGATGAATGCAACTGGAAGACTTCCCGCGATCAGCCAAACAGAGTATACAGGAAAATGCATTGAAACCAGTCATGTTGGTTTATAGGGACGGGAGCGAAGGTTGGAGGATCTTCGTGCCTGTTGTGATCTTTCAACGAGTTACTTCAGAAATAGAGAGAAGAAGACAAAACGTTTTGTGGTTTTGCTGCACAAACCTTGCAGCTAGGGTTTTCAATATACTTTGGTGGATAATGAATACAACCCTAAACCTATCTATTTATAACCATAAATAGATAGAATCCTCTATAAATAGATAGAGTCCTATGAAAATATAGAAATTATATAAATAGATAGAATCCTCCGCGGGGGGCGAAGACCCCCGCACCCCCCTGTCGCCCCGGGCCCATTAATCCATGGGCTCAAAATATGTTTTCCCCTGACCCATTGTATCAATATACCTAAATTTATTGTCTTATTATAACAATCTCCCCCAAAACAACATAATCTAATACAAAATTTGAAAACACATATACAACTCCAGGATCTTGTCGTCAGATCCTCCTTGTTTCTCTTGACAGAGGGTTTTCTCACTCATCTAACAACGAGTGACATGAACCAAATCCAAGCAACGCTTGAATTTTTCTGCGGTAACTGGTTTGGCCTTCATATCAGCTGCATTCTGAGAAGTGTGCACCTTCTCCAAGATGATCTCACCAGAAGCTTCTAGCCGTGCCTTGTACCTTATGCCTTCTTTCTCTGAGATGCCTTGTTTCTTCATGAACACCCATTTGCATCCCTTTGCCCTCTTACCTGTTGGAAGAGGAACCAGCTCTCACGTCTTGTTCTTATGGAGAGATTCCATCTCCTCAGCCATATCACCTACCCATCCTTCTTTCTCCTGACTATGAATAGCCTCTTGAAAGTTGGATGGATCATCTGTGCCAATTACTAGAGCATAATTAACCATCTCCTCAAAACCATATCTTATAGGGGCCCTTATGATGCGTTTGCTTCTGCCAGAAACAAGAGTCTCTACCTGTTGCAGATCTACATCATGCTCCCCACCTGCTGGTGTATGTGTGCTAGAATCTGAAAGCTCCACCCCCACTGCTGATCTGGATTCAATCTTTGTAACTGTAGGTTTCCCAACTTCCTTGGCATGTAGAAGCATTGCCTGCTCATCAAATACAACATCTCGAATGATCATCTGTTTCTTTGCAACATGATCCCAAAACTTGAAACCCTTCACACCATACATGGAACATCACTTGTGAAGCTCAATCATCCCCCTTTCGCAAATGTGACCCAGGCGCATATGCCACAAAGTTGTGTAATCTGTCTCAGAAGCCACAACTACAACTCCACCTGCAACGGTACTCCCTACTAACCGGTAGATATTACCCGATGTAATCTGCCCCTTCATAACTGTCATTGCCCCCTTGCTCACCTTTACACATTCCTTTTCTGTTTTGAAACAGAACCTTTAACATGCAAAGTCCCCAAGGAAATCAGATTTTTCTTTAGAGCTGTAATGTAACGCACGTCAGTCAATGTTCGAATCACACCATCGTGCATCCTCACCTTTATCTGCCCAATGCCAACAACATCACAAGCCTTGTTGTCTCCTAATCGGACGGAGCCAAAAGTTCCAGACTTGTACGTCTCAAACCAATCTCTATTCGGAGTCATGTGAAACGAACATCTCGTATCCATGATCCATACATCTGAGTAGTTCCTTGACGTCACAGAGAGCATATGAGGATCTGCACCATCTGAGTCATCTTTCTGCACCACGTTTGCTGATCTTGAAGGTTCCTCTGACTTCTTATCTTCGTACTTCTTCTTTGTGGCAGGACAATCACGTTTGAAATGACCCTCCTCCTTGTAGAAGTAACAAGTTACTGGCTTTTTACCCTTGGACTTAGACCGGGATTGCTTGTTGCTTCCTTCTTGCTTCTCTTTCGTCCTCCCTCTATCCTGGTTGCCACTAACATACAACCCTTCGCTTTGAGAATTCTCACAGGTATGTTGTCGTCGTTCGGCTTGTGAAAGCAACACTGTTTACACCGTATCAAGACTTATCTCATCTTTCCCACACGTCAACGTCATCACCAAATTCTCATATGAAGAGGGTAGAGAACATAGCAAGATCATAACTTTATCTTCATCTCCAAGTTTTACATCCACCGGAGCCAAATCCCCAATAATTTGATTGAAAATATTCACGTGTTATCACCAAGTCAGAACCTTCCACCATTTTCAACCCATACAATCTTTGTTTGAAATACAATTTGCTAGACAAAGATTTTGACATATACCATTTCTCCAATTGGGTCCAAATCTCTTGACAAGATTTGAGATCAATAACGTGGTATATTACCTCGTCTGCCAAACAGAGCCTAATGACCGACGATGCCTTCTCCTGCATCTCCTCCCATTCGTCATCTTTCAACGACTCCGGTTTTGTCTCCTTCAACGCCTTCAACATCCCCTGTTGCGTTAGTAGATCCTTAACTCATCGCTGTCAAAGACCGAAGTTGCCAGTTCCGTTGAATCGCGGAACCTCAAATTTTGCAACAGAACTCATCGACAACCTTGCTCTTGATACCAGTTGTTGTGATCTTTCAACGAGTTACTTCAGAAATAGAGAGAAGAAGACAAAACGTTTTGTAGTTTTGCTGCACAAACCTTGCAGCTAGGGTTTTCAATATACTTTGGTGGATAATGAATACAACCCTAAACCTATCTATTTATAACCATAAATAGATAGAATCCTCTATAAATAGATAGAGTCCTATGAAAAGATAGAATTCTATAAATAGATAGAATCCTCCGCGGGGCCGGAGCCCCCCGCACGCCCCTGTCGCCCCGGGACCATTAATCTATGGGCCCAAAATATGTTTCCCCTGATCACTGTATCAGTATACCTAGATTTATTGGCTTATTATAACAATCTCCACCTAGACAACATAATCTAATACAAAATTTTGAAACACATATACAACTCCAAGATCTTGTCGCTAGGTCCTCCTTGTTTCTCTTGACAGGGGGATTTCTCACTCATCTAACAACAAGTGACATGAACCAAATCCAAGCAACGCTTGAATTTGTCTGCGGTAACTAGTTTGGTCTTCATATCAGCTGCATTCTACGAAGTGTGCACCTTCTCCAGGATGATCTCACCAGAAGCTTCTAGTCGTGCCTTGTACCTTATGCTGTAACGCCCGGAATTTTATTAATTTAATTCCGGACTTGGAGCACCTTGTAGTTATCCCGTAATCCCGAGATGCCGAGAGCCGGGATTTATTCCTAAGAAAATCCCGAGCCGACTCGTCGTTTTTCCCTTTTTTCCGCTTTCCGACCTTTCGTTCCGAATCGAATTGACAAGGGGTCATTTCCGACCCCTCGTTCCGGGCAAAAGGGACAAGATGGCTGCTGTCCCATCTTAGCAGCCTTGTCCCCTCCCTCTCTCTCCTCTCTTTCTCTTTCACGTTTGATTCACTCTCCACTCTTCCTCTCTTTGCTCCATTTTGCTCTCTTCTCTTCTTCCACTTGGATTGCAACTCTTGCATGTGTGGACTGCAGTGGAAGGATTCCAGATCAAGTTTGGTAAGCTCCTTCCTCTCCCTCCCCTCTCTTCTTGTTGTTTTCCCCCTTTCTTCTTCCCTCCTTCATCCATAGCCATGGATGAAGATTTTGAGAGCTTTTTACTCAACTCCTTGCATGGATGCGTTCTTAGCTCGATTAGGTCGTGGAGAGGAGCCTAAGATCAGTAGGGAGTGTTTAGAGAAGACCCAACAAGGAAAGAAGGACTTTAGAGCCAAGGATCCACGATTGAAAACGAAGAAGACGACGTTCTGCAGCACGACCGCGGGGCGGATCATCACGGCCGCGGGCGCGGACGGCCGCAGGGGCAGCTCAACACGGCCGAAGGAGTGGCACAGCACCGCCGTGGGTGCGGCTCGGCATGGCCGCGAGGCGGCGGCAGGCTCACAGCCCAGCACAGCCGCGGGCGCGGCTCGGCGTGGCCGCGGGGGCGGCGGCAGACCCACGACCCAGCACAAGGCCGCGGGTGCGGCGGCGAATTGCCACGGGTGCGGCAGTACAAGGCCGCGAGTGCAGCGGCAAACGACCGTGGGTGCGGCTGGGCTCCAACGCGGGCGCGGCTCGGCAAAACCGCGGGAGCGGCTCCTGGCAGGCGACGCAGTCCTCCGCGGGTGCGGCTCCTAGTTCCGCGGGGGCGGCTCCTATGTCCGCAGGGGGGGCCGGCTTGACTCCGCGGCTGCGGTTTCGGCAACAGTAGGTCCCTCCTCTCCTTTCCTCTTCGTTCCTTCCTTAGTATTGATGTTGGATCTTGTTAATAGCATGCCTAAGATGGATCTAGAGTATCTTGGAATGCCACTTAGTGGTTGTGAACCTAGGAGCCCTTAAGGCTCGATGTAAGTGATAGATATGAGCATGTGAGCATGATGGACCTTCTAGGCTAACTTGTGCCTCTTTGTTTGAGGATTACTCTTGTGGAATTATGGACTGTTGTGGGTTGTTGCATGTGTTGAGAGTGTGATGAATAATTGGTACCTAGGATGCATTCCTAGTTTGAGGGTTAGGTGATCTTGCATAGATCACTAGAGTGAAGTCTAAGACTTCTTGAGTGTGAGTATGTATTGATATGCATATCTCTTGTGAGCAGGTTGTGGGCTTCCTCCTTAAGGAAGCAAGAGTGTGGTGACTTGAGTGTGGTGACGAGGTAAGTCTCCGGACTTACTTAGCTCGTATTTTACGTATTAGCGTTGATGTGTGTTTGGTGGTGCGTGTTTATGTTTTTGTTATAAATATTAAATCGGTAAATAGAACCACCGACCTTATATATATATTTTGGCCCAAGTGTATGATAACGGACGGTGACAATACTGCCTAGCCAATAGTGAGGTCTAGGGGATTCTCGGCGACTAGCCCGGCGGGTTAGATGGGCGGATGCATCCGTACCATTCTTTTCCGGTAAGTAGGGACCGAGGCGAGACCACTGGGGTCTCGTGTTAGAACCGAAGTTGAATTAGAACGGGATATGACTAAGTAATAAAAAGATAATAAACGGGACTTGCGTGTTTTATGTTATGTGCTATGTATGTGTTTGTGCCTTCACCGCTTTTCTAATGCCTAGAATATTAGCTAACGGTTTTAAACTGTTTGTGTAGATGACTTGCAGGTTAGGGATGCCGCCGAGTGAGGCGAGGAGTGGACAGCCGGGGTCTCCGTACATTATAGGACGGGGATGTTTTTGGGTTATCGTTTTGTTTATGTGTACGGTTTAAGTTTTCGTATTGGAGTGTGTGTTTTGAGGACTCGGCTGAGTTTCCAAGTTGTAGTTTCTTACTTTTCGGTTTCCGCATACATTAAAAACGTTTGAGTTTTCGCCTTTTTTTGTGCCTTTTTGAAAGGTCCGGTGACTTGTTATCAAGCTAAGGGTCGGGACCCATTGTGAGGTCTCGCCCAGTAGCACCCCGAGTCCCGCGGATTTGGGGTGAGTAAGTCTACCAAGTTCGTATGGTCCGAGCCTTGCCAGCGGAGCTTCGA
This sequence comes from Fagopyrum tataricum, assembly GCA_002319775.1. Lineage (NCBI taxonomy): Eukaryota > Viridiplantae > Streptophyta > Magnoliopsida > Caryophyllales > Polygonaceae > Fagopyrum > Fagopyrum tataricum. The sequence goes on from CM008286.1 coordinate 35,007,867, forward strand.
GGAGCTGAAGAGGAGGTTGACCTCCGCTCCTGTGTTAGCCCACCCTGAGGGCGTAGAGGACTTTGTGGTTTATAGTGACGCCTCCAAGCTAGGCTTGGGGTGCGTTTTGATGCAGAGAGGTAGGGCTATTGTGTACGCTTCTCGGCAGATGAAGTCGTACGAGGAGAATTACCCTACCCATGATCTCGAGCTAGCGGCAGTGATTCATGCCCTGAAGATCTGGCGACACTACTTCCGGGGCTCCAGGACACGACGGCCGCGGGGGCGGCTCCTTCCGCCACGGGTGCGGCCGGCAGCGCCGCTGGGGCGGCTCCTTCCGCCGCGGGTGCGGCTGGCAGCGCCGCTGGGGGCGGGTCCTGGTTCCGCAGGGCGGCCTCTGCTCCGCCGGGGCGCCAGCTTGACTCCGCGGCTGCGTTTCTTCGACAGTAGGTTCCTCCTCTCCCTTCCCCTTCGTTCATTCCTTAGTATTGTTGTTGAATCTTGTTAGTAACATGCCTAGGATGGATCTAGAGTAGCTTGAAATACCACTTAGTGGTTGTGAACCTAGGAGCCCTTAAGGCTTGATATAATTGATGGTATGAGCATGTGAGCATGATGGATCTTCTAGGCTAGCTTGTGCCTCTTGGGTTGAGGATCAAGATCTTTGAGGTTATGAACTGTTGGGTGTTACTTTCATGTGTGGAGAGTGTGATGAGCATGATTGACCTAGTAGGATTTTACTCGTCCTCGGGTTTTGAGTATGATCATATGAGAGTTAGTAGGTTGTTGAGATATCTCCTCATGCGTTGAGTGAGATGTGAGTATGAGAGATTCTAAGATACCGCTTTCCGATCTTTCGTTCCGAATCGAATTGACAAGGGGTCATTTCCGACCCCTCGTTCCGGGCAAAAGGGACAAGATGGTTGCTGTCCGTGGCTATTGTG
>CM008286.1:35019122-35417132 GCA_002319775.1 Fagopyrum tataricum
AAAATGGGTCAATGGAGTTGTGAGGGTTAAGAGGAGATTCATTGGTGCAACGGTTTTGAAATTGCCTCGAGGTACGATCGGTTTGAAGTGTACAAGCGATTCTTCAAGACATGGTCTTGACTGAGTATCGAGAGACGATGTAAAAGTTATAGCATACATGTCTCGTTAGTAGAAGCAGTGAGGAGTAAAGTACATCCTTCATTGCTTAGAACTTGCAATAAGAATTGAGGAAAAGTAACATCGAAGTTTGGTTTGACAAGAACCAAAGCCAACGGTGTAATTGAAAGTTCGATATTCTTTGTTAGAGACAAGCAAAGAAGAAACATAATGGAAATGTTGTAGTGAGGAAGACCCGAGAAGGAAGTTGAGTTTCCGATACATCGGACCTTTTTGAGATCTTAGCGCAAGTTGGGAAAGTGTTTTACCGGCTGGCATGGCCGCCGAGAGTAAAGGGTGTTCACCCGGCGTTTCAAGTGTATCAATCGAGAGAGGAGGATGTGCCGAAGACGGCATTCATGACAAGATACGGCCATTATGAGTTTGTCGTGATGCCATTTGAGCTCACGAATGTACCCGCCGTCTTCACGAAGTTGATGAACGACATCTTCATCGACTTCTTGAACCAGTTCGTGGTAGTGTTTATAGACGACATCTTAGTCTACTCCAGGAGTAGAGAGGAGCATGAGGAACACGTGAGGACGGTGCTTCGAGTCCTCCAAGATAAAGAGCTTTACGCTAAGCTCTCTAAGTGCGAGTTTTAGATGTCCGAGGTGGCACTTCTGGGTCATATAGTTTCCGCCGAGGGTGTCATGGTTGACCCGGTGAAGATAGAGTTTGTTTCCTCATGACTGCCTCCTAAGACGGTCAAGGAAGTGCGCAGTTTCTTAGGCTTAGCGGGATACTACATCCATTTTGTTGAGGGTTTCTCCGTGATTGCACGACCGCTCACTTCCTTGCTGAAGAAGTCTACCGGGCTCGTTTGGTCCGAGCCTTGTCAGCACAGTTTCGAGGAGCTGAAGAGGAGGTTGAGCTCCCCTCCTGTTTTAGCCAGCCTAATGGCGTGGAGGTTTTTGTAGTGTATGGTGACGCCTCCAAGCAAGGATTGGAGTGCGTTTTGATGCAAAGAGGTAGGGTTATTGCGTATGCTTCTCGGTAGCTGAGCCGTACGAGGAGAATTACCCTACCCAGGATCTTGAGCTAGCGGCAGTGATTCATGTCCTGCAGATCTGGCGACATTACTTGTACGAGGATACGTGCCAGATCTTCACAGACCATAAGAGTCTGAAGTATCTATTCACTCAACGGGAGTTGAATAACCGCTAGAAGAGGTGGCTGGAGCTCATTAAGGACTTTGACTTGGAGATTTTATACCATCCCGGGAAGGCGAACATAGTCGCCGATGCCTTGAGTAGGAGGACACCTCGGGAGGAGGTGATAGCTCGGCTTACAGTTCAGCCTCAGCTGCAGAGGGATTTGATGGGTTTGGAGTTGGATATCCGGTTCCCGGGTACGGACTGTTGTTTGTCCGAGTTGGAGGTACTACCTGACCTGTCCGGATCCTGCAGAAGCTAGAGAGATGTCCCACTTTGATGAGGATCTGGGACAGGATGTCCCGAGGAGAGGCACCGCAGTTTATCACGGGAGCAGACGGACTACGGAGACTTCAGGGACGTATTTGTGTACCGTCGGATCAGGAGCTGAGAGAGCGGATTTTGCACGAGGCCCATTCCACACCTTACTCAGTGCACCCAGGCGCGAGTAAGATGTACCAGGACATTAGGAGATTTTATTGGTGGGGCGGGCTCAAGCCCGATGTAGCTAGATATGTGGCCCAATGCGCGACCTGTCAGCAGGTCAAGATCGAGCACCAGAGACGGAGGAGAACTTCACCCACCGCCCACGCCTCAGTGGAAGTGGGAGGGCATATCCACAACTGTTAGATTGTGAGATTACATGGAATACTGAGGACCATCATCTCGGACAGGGACGGGCGTTTTACATCGAGGTGCTGGCACGCGTCAATCGGGATGGAACCGTATGAGGCATTGTATGGACGGAGATGCCGTACTCCCTTATGTTGGGACGAGCGGGGGAGTTTGAGCGTTGTAGCTCCAGATCAGGTACGGGACAACGTGGCTAGATTTGCTTTGATCCGAGAGAGGATGTTTACCGCGCAGAGCCGTCAGAGGTATGTGGATAGGAGGTGTGGACCTCTCGAGTTCAGGGTAGGAGCTCAGGTGTGGTTCAGGGTATCACCGACGGGGGGCGTCAGGCGATTCGGCATTAGGGGGAAGTTAAGCCCCGATATGTCGGTCCATTCGAGATCTTGGAGAGAGTCGGTGAGTTGGCATACCGGTTAGCATTGCCACCTCGGTTAGAGGGTATACACCCGGTATTTCATGTCTCTCAACTGAGAGAGTACATACACGACCTGAGACACATCATCAGTCACGAGGACCTAGTGGTCGAACCGGACCATACTTTTGTAGAGCATCCTATAGCACTTTTAGAGCGGAGCACGAGGCGCCTTCGATCGAAGGAGATACCGATACTGAGAGTGCAGTTGTCGAGGCGAGGAGCCGATGAGGCTACATAGGAGACGGAGGATAGTATCCGGAGGAACTATCCTGAGTTTTACGCAGATTTAGCGACATCGATAGGACCGTCGGGCTAGTCCCGAGATCTTCCTTGGTTGTTCTGGGTGATTATGTGATGTTGTTTGAGATATGTGTACCTTGCGAGGTAATGATTTGATGCTATACATAGACTTGTATTAGAGCCGATAGTTGACGTTTTATGAGTTTCACGTGGTTACGTGACGTGTTATCCGAGAGTGTTGAGTTTAACAAGTTTCGGGAAGAAACTTGTTTTTTAGGGGGGTTAGTTGTAACGCCCGGAATTTTATTAATTTAATTCCGGACTTGGAGCACCTTGTAGTTATCCAGTAAGGAGATGCCGAGAGCCGGGATTTATTCCTAAGAAAATCCCGAGCCGACTAACGCCCGGAATTTTATTAATATAATCCCGGACATGGAGCACCTTGTAGTTATCCCGTAATCCCGAGATGCCGAGAGCCAGGATTTATTCCTAAGAAAATCCCGAGCCGACTCGTCGTTTTTCCCTTTTTTCCGCTTTCCGACCTTTCGTTCCGAATCGAATTGACAAGGGTCATTTCCGACCCCTCGTTCCGGGCAAAAGGGACAAGATGGCTGCTGTCCCATCTTAGCAGCCTTGTCCCCTCCCTCTCTCTCCTCTCTTTCTCTTTCACGTTTGATTCACTCTCCACTCTTCCTCTCTTTGCTCCCTTTTGCTCTCTTCTCTTCTTCCACTTGGATTGCAACTCTTGCATGTGTGGACTGCAGTGGAAGGATTCCAGATCAAGTTTGGTAAGCTCCTTCCTCTCCCTCCCCTCTCTTCTTGTTGTTTTCCCCTTTCTTCTTCCCTCCTTCATCCATAGCCATGGATGAAGCTTTTGAGAGCTTTTTACTCAACTCCTTGCATGGCTGCGTTCTTAGCTCGATTAGGTCGTGGAGAGGAGCCTAAGATCAGTAGGGAGTGTTTGGAGAAGACCCAACAAGGAAAGAAGGACTTTAGAGCCAAGGATCCACGATCGAAAACGAAGAAGACGACGTTCTACAGCACGACCGCGGGGCGGATCATCACACCCGCGGGCGCGGACGGCCGCAGGGACGGCTCAGCACGGCCGCGGGAGCGGCACAACACTGCCGCGGGTGCGGCTCGGCATGGCCGCGGGGGCGGCGGCAAGCTCACGGCCCAGCACAGCCGCGGGCGCGGCTCGGCGTGGCCGCGGGGGCGGCGGCAGACCCACGACCCAGCAAAAGGCCGCGGGTGCGGCGGCGGACGGCCTCGGGTGCGGCAGCACAAGGCCGCGGGTGCGGCGGCGGACGGCCAAGGGTGCGCTGGCGGACGGCTGCGAGTGCGGCGGCGGACGGCCGCGGGTGCGGCTGGGCTCCGGCGCAGGCGCGGCTCGGCAAAACCGCAGGGGCGGCTCCTGGCAGGCGACGCAATCCTCCGCGGGTGCGGCTCCTAGTTCCGCGGGGGCGGCTCCTGTGTCCACAGGGGGCGCCGGCTTGACTCCGTGGCTGCGGTTTCGGCAACAATAGGTCCCTCCTCTCCTTTCCTCTTCGTTCCTTCCTTAGTATTGATGTTGGATCTTGTTAATAGCATGCCTAGGATGGATCTAGAGTATCTTGGAATGCCACTTAGTGGTTGTGAACCTAGGAGCCCTTAAGGCTCGATGTAAGTGATACATATGAGCATGTGAGCATGATGGACCTTCTAGGCTAACTTGTGCCTCTTTGGTTGAGGATTACTCTTGTGGAATTATGGACTGTTGTGGGCTGTTGCATGTGTTGAGAGTGTGATGAATACTTGGTACCTAGGATGCATTCCTAGTTTAAGGTTAGGTGATCTTGCATAGATCACTAGAGTGAAGTCTAAGACTTCTTGAGTGTGAGTATGTATTGATATGCATATCTCTTGTGAGCAGGTTGTGGGCTTCCTCCTTAAGGAAGCAAGAGTGTGGTGACGAGGTAAGTCTCCAGACTTACTTAGCTCGTATTTTACGTATTAGCATTGATGTGTGTTTGGTGGTGCGTGTTTATGTTTTTGTTATAACTATTAAATCGGTAAATAGGACCACCAACCTTATATATATAGTTTGGCCCAAGTGTATGATAACGGGCGGTGACAATACTGCCTAGCCCATAGTGAGGTCCAGGGGATTCTCGGTGACTAGCCCGGCGGGTTAGATGGGCGGATGCATCCGTACCATTCTTTGCCGGTAAGTAGGGACCGAGGCGAGACCACTGGGGTCTCGTGTCACAACCGAGTTGAATTAGAACGGGATATGACTAAGTAATAAAAAGATAATAAACGGGACTTGCGTGTTTTATGTTTTGTGCTATGTATGTGTTTGTGCCTTCACCGCTTTTCTAATGCCTAGAATATTAGCTAACGGTTTTAAACCGTTTGTGTAGATGACTTGCAGGTTAGGGATGCCGCTGAGTGAGGCGAGGAGTGGACAGCCGAGGTCTCCGTACATTATAGGACGGGGATGTTTTTGGGTTACCTTTTTGTTTATGTGTACGGTTTAAGTTTTCGTATTGGAGTGTGTGTTTTTAGGACTTGGCTGAGTTTCCAAGTTGTAGTTTCTTACTTTTCGGTTTCCGCATACATTAAAAACGTTTGAGTTTTCGCCTTTATTTGTGCCTTGTTGAAAGGTCCGGTGAACTTGTTGTCAAGCTAAGGGTCGGGACCCATTGTGAGGTCTCGCCCAGTAGCACCCCAAGTCCCGTGGATTTGAGGTGTTACTTTATTCCTTCTTTCTCTGAGATGCCTTGTTTCTTCTTGAACACCCATTTGCATCCTATTACCCTCTTACTTGCTGGAAGAGGAACCAGCTCCCACGTCCTGTTCTTATGGAGAGATTCCATCTCCTCAGCCATAACACCTATCCATCCTTCTTTCTCCTGACTATGAATAGCCTCTTGAAAGTTGGATGGATCATTTGTGTCAATGACTAGAGCATAATTAACCATCGCCTCAAAACCATATCTTATAGGGGCCCTTGTGATGCGTCTGCTTTTGCCAGAAACAAGACTCTCTACATGTTGCTGATCTACATCATGCTCCCCACCTGCTGGTGTAGATGTGCTAGAATCTGAAAGCTCCACCTCCACTGCTGATCTGGATTCAATCTCTGTAACTGTAGGTTTCCCAAGTTCTGGCATGTAGAAGCATTGTCTGCTCATCAAATACAACATCTCGACTGATCATCCGTTTCTTTGCAACATGATCCCAAAACTTGAAACCCTTCACACCATACAGGGAACATCGCTTGTGAAGTTCAATCATCCCCCTTTCGCAAATGTGACCCAGGCACATATGTCACAGAGTTATGTAATCTGTCTCAGAAGCCACGGCTACAACTCCACATGCAACGGTACTCCCTACCAACTGGTAGATATTACCCGATGTAATCTGCCCCTTCATAACTGTCATTGCCCCCTTGCTCACCTTTACACATTACTTTTCTGTTTTGAAACAGAACCCTTTAACATGCAAAGTCCCCAAGGAAATCAAATTTTTCTTTAGAGCTGGAATGTGACGCACGTCAGTCAATGTTCGAATCACACCATCGTGCATCCTCACCTTTATCTGCCTAATGCCAACAACATCACAAGACTTGTTGTCTCCTAATCGGACGGAGCCAAAAGTTCCAGACTTGTATGTCTCAAACCAATCTCTATTCGGAGTCATGTGAAACGAACATCCCGTATCCATGATCCTTACATCTGAGTAGTTCCCTGACGTCACAGAGAGCATATCAGGATCTACACCATCTGAGTCATCTTTCTGCACCACGTTTGCTGATCTTAAAGATTCCTCTGACTTCTTATCTTCGTACTTCTTCTTCATGGCAGGACAATCACGTTTGAAATGATCCTCCTCCTTGCAGAAGTAACAAGTTACTGGCTTTTTACCCTTGGACTTAGACCTGGATTGCTTGTTGCTTCCTTCTTGCTTCTCTTTCGTCCTCCCTCTATCTTGGTTGCCACTAACATACAATCCTTCGCTTTGAGAATTCTCACTAGTATGTTGTCGTCGTTCGGCTTGTGAAAGCAACGTTGTTGACACCCTATCAAGACTTATCTCATCTTTCCCACACGTCAACGTCATCACCAGATTCTCATATGAAGAAGGTAGAGAACATAGCAAGATCATAGCTTTATCTTCATCTCCAAGTTTTACATCCATCCGAGCAAAATCCCCAATAATTTGATTGAAAATATTCACGTGTTTCACCAAGTCAGAACTGTAACACCCCAAATCCGTAGGACTCGAGGTGCTACTGGGCTAGGATCTCACAATGGATCTTGACCCTAGCCTGACAACAAGTTCACTGAATCTTACAACAAGGCACCGATAGATTAAATACAAAACATTAAACTGTTATAAAAGTATCAAAAGGTTTATACCAAGTACTGCTGAGTACAAACAAAACATAATCATATACATGATCAAAAGACCCCATCGATCCACGAGGACGACCCAGTGTACGGAGCCCTCAGCAGATCACCCCTCTGGATCACTCTACAGCTATCCTAACCTACAAAGGATCTACAACATGGTATAAAACCGTTAGCTAACCATACGCATATATAAGAAGATACATAAGCACAATCACACACCAATGAATCATAAACACATCACCATGTTATCACAAATTTACCCAGTTTATTATCTTTATAACGTCCAGTCATTCAAGCGTATATATATATATATATATATATATATATATATCAATATGAATGTATGTGACACGAGGAATATGACCCTCGCCTCTTGGGAATAGTGCCAGCTAGAATGGGGATCCGGTCCCACCTCCCGTGTACCCTATGGGAGTGGTGCAGGTGGTCGGCCCACTAAGCTAGACTGGCCTGCCCGTAGAGAACCTCCAGACTCCCAGCGGGATGAAAGGACAAGTTGTCACGGCCCTACAATGGGCAGTCACTAAACCATAGGTAGGTAATCAACATAACTCGGGCTATCAATCATATAACACACCACTCATGCACACATCCAATATATGGATAGCATCTAAGTAAGTCCTATGGACTTACCTCAACCTCTGAAGTCTAAACTCACACGGCTCCAACTCTAGAGATCAACACTGCCTAAACAAGGCATAACAACATACATCGACTCATATCCATCATAGGGGTCACACCTAGACCCAAGGGATCCATAAGGATCGAATTCTAACTCATAAACCTCAAAGCCATAACCGGCATAACCGAAACGTACTCAACATCATTCTAACCTCATACACATACCTAGCATGCTACTAACCCGCTCACACTAGGAAAGGAAATGATCTACCTAACTCTAGGTAGATCCGGGACAAGATGCACCTGCGTGACACAAGAGACGCAGGGGCGGAGCAGGCAACCCGCAAGCGCGGCGGAACTCAGCCGCGGGCGCGGTGACAAAGGACGCTGGCAACGCAGGCAAGGCGAGGGCGCTGCGGCACGGCGTCCGCAGGGACGGCGGCTTCCAGGCGCAGGGGCGGCGTCTGTGCAGAACGTGAACCCGCGATTCCTCTTCGGCTATTCTCGTGATCCACTCACGTCTTCTCTTCACCAAAACCAAGCATATACATATACATACACATACCAACATCAACACCCTTAAACATGCATCTAATCCTAAGCTAGGAATAAGGAATCAAGGAAAGAAAAAATAAGAAGCAAGATCACTTACCACACTTGTGGTCCAAGGCTGCAGGGAGAGATCACACACCTCAATAGCTGGCCTCCAAGCTCATCATTCACATCCATCATCAACATCAACATCAACATCAAGCCACACAACTCTTCCAAACTCAAGGAGAAACAACACAAGATCAAGGTGGAGGAAGGAGAAGCAAGGAGGACGTGCAAGGGCTGGAGTGAAAAGTGAAGAAGGAAACCCTTGCTCAGCAAGGAAGAGAAAGAAGTAAGGCAAAGGTAAAGCATGGGTCAAAGGAGTCAATAAAACCGGCTGCGGCCGTCGGAAACCGCAGGGGCGGTTCCTTGAGCCGTAGGGGCGTAACAACACGGGAGCCGCAGGGGCGGCTCTACTCACACGCAGGGGCGGCTAAGGCCAAAAGTGGCTCCAAAGGCTAAGGCTCTTACACCTCACCCCCCTAAAAACAAGTTTCGTCCCGAAACTTGTGACATCCTCAAACCTCTCGGACTCAAAAGCCGAGGTATAACTCTCTCTATAACCTCAAACACGGGCATGGAGGAACTCGTCATCTCCAGATGTAAGATCACTATATTATCCAGGGCATAGAGTAAAAACACCTCTAGCCAAAACCTCATCAAAATATCCACGGGCATGGAGGGAAAACATCTCCAGCAATACTATGTCCACCAAAGTAGCATGGAGGAAAGAACCATCTCCAGCTAAACCTATCACATCACAATAGCATCGAGGAAAGAATCATCTCCAGCTATAAGCAATCGCACTAGCACAACAAGATCTAATAAGATCACACATCACATCACAGCTAGTACGAAAATAAACACATCATGGCATATAAGCACATAAGCATAACATCACCAAGATAGTACTAAGATCTACTCGTCGATCCTACTGGTACATCCATCTCGGCATAAAACTCTGGATAGTTCCTCTGGATACTATCCTCAGTCTCCATGTAGCCTCATCAAGTCCACGTCTCGACCACTGTATCCTCAGTATAAGAATGTCCTTCGAACGTAGGCTTCTCATACCTCGTTCTAGGAATGCAATCGGGTGCTCAACAAAAGTGTAGTCCATTTCAACCAACAAATCATCATAACTCACGATGTGTCTCGGATCTGGTATATACTCTATCAGCTGAGACACGTGAAACACAGGGTGAACACCCTCTAATCTCGGCGGCAAAGCTAACCTGTAAGCTGCACTCACAACCCGATTCAAAATCTCGAACGGTCCGACATATCGAGGCTCAATGTAACACCCCAAATCCGTAGGACTCGAGGTGCTACTGGGCTAGGATCTCACAATGGATCCTAACCCTAGCCTGACAACAATTTCACTGAATCTTACAAAGAGGCACCAATAGATTAAAACAAAACATAAAACTGATATGTATACATATGTGTCAAAAGGTAATACAGTGTAACCGCTGAGTACAAAATCAAAGTACATATCCGTACAACATAAAAACCCCATAATCCCACGATATCGACCCTGTGTACGGAGCCCTCAGCGGATCACCCCTCTGGATCACTCTGCAACTCTCCTAACCTGCAAAGGATCTACAACACGGTATAAAACCGTTAGCTAACCTTACACATATATAAGAAGATGCTAGAGCACAAACACAAATCAAGAATATTAACACTTCATCATGATATCACACATTTACCCGGTTTATTATCTTTAATAAGTCGAATGACTCAATCGTATAAATAGATGTATATGAAGATATGTGACACGAGGAATATAATCCTCGCCTCTGAGTGCTATAGCCAGCTGGAGTAGTATCAGCACACCTCCCGTGTACCCTAAGGGAGTGGTTAGGGTCCTTCCCGTATACCAGATCTGGCCTAGCTACACAGAACCTCCCAGACGCCACTACGGGATGAAAGGGAAAGGTTATCACGGCCACTACAATGGGCGGTCAATATAATATAAATCAGTAATGAACCATATCGCATGCTATAAAGCATATAACAAACACCACTCAAGCATATAACCAATATAAGGATAGTAGCTAAGTAAGTCATATGGACTTACCTCAATCTCGGAAGTAATCCCAACTATGATCAGCTCTCAGATACGTCCACTCCAATCTGGAGGACAACACAGCCTATACAAGGCATACATATATACATATCAATCTACTATCACACAAAGGGTCACACCTAGACCCAAGGGATCCATAAGGATCATATCCAACTCGTAAATCTCAAAGCCCTAACCGGCATATCTATATCATACTCATCAACATCCGATAACTAGCATGGTACTAAGTCCCTCATACTAGGAAGGAAAGGAACTACCCAACTATGGGCAATCCCGGGACCAAACGCACCTGCGTGATCAAGGGACGCAGGAGCGGAGTAGACAACCCGCAGGCGCGGCAGGGATCAGCCGCAGGCGCGGTGACACGGGACGCAGGCAACGCAGGCAAGGCGCGGGCGCTGGCGCTGCGGCACGGCTTCCGCAGGGGCGGCGGCTTCCAGGCGCGGGGGCGGCGACAGTGTAGGACGTGATCCCGCGGCTTCTCTTTGGCTCTTCACGTGATCAAATCACGTCTTCTCCCAACCAAAACCACACACATGCAACAACATACACATTCCATCATCACCCTATGATCAATACATCTAACCCTAAGCTAAAGAAGGAAGAACCAAGGAAAGAAAGAAGGAGAAGAAAGAACACTTACCACCTTTGTGGTCCTATGCTGCAGGGAGAGATCACACCCTCAGTAGCTAGCTTCCAAGCTCAGCATACACATCATCTCATCAACCAGCATCAACCACACACACCAAAACTCTTTCAAACTCAAGAGAGATCAAGAACAAGATCAAGAAGGGTGAAGGAGAAGCAAGGAGGACGTGAGCATGAAGAAAGAGAAGTGAAGATGAAACCCTTGATCGGCCAAGGGAAAGAAAGAAGTAAGGTAAAGGTAAAACACGGGTCAAGAGAGTCAACAAAACCGGCTGCAGCCGCCGGAAACCGCAGGGGCGGTAGTCATGCCCACGGGTGCGGAAAGGCTAAACTCGGCCAAAGCCAATCTCGGCTAAGGTCAAGTCTCGGTCCAAAAGACTAAGGCTCTTACATCTCACCCCCCTGAACACAAGTTTCGTCCCGAAACTTGCAAAGTCCTGAAACCACTCGGACTCCAAAAGACGAGGTAAAACTCTCTATAACCTCAAACATAAGCATGGAGGAACTCATCAACTCCAGCAGTAACTATACTATCCAGGGCCTAGAGGAAAACCATCTCTAGCCAAACCATAAACATATCACAAGGCATAGAGGAATCACATCTCTAGCCGTATCATATCCATAACAGAAAGGCATGGAGGGAGAACATCTCCAGCACTACTATGTCCATCAAAAGTAGCATGGAGGAAAGAACCATCTCCAGCTAAACCTATCACATATCACAATAGCATGGAGGAAAGAGCCATCTCCAGCTATAAATATCAGTCGTACTAGCACAACAAGATCTACTAAGATCCCATATCACATCATAGCTAGTACGAAAATAAACACATCATGGCATATAAGCACATAAGCATAACATCACCAAGATAGTACTAAGATCTACTCGTCGATCCTACTGGTACATCTATCTCAGCATAAAACTCTGGATAGTTCCTCTGGATACTATCCTCAGTCTCCCATGTAGCCTCATCAGGTCCACGTCTCGACCACTGTATCCTCAACATAGAAATGTCCTTCGAACGCAGGCGTCTCATACCTCGTTCTAGGACTGCAATCAGATGCTCAACAAAGGTGTGGTCCGGCTCAACCAACAAATCATCATAACTCACAATATGTCTCGGATCTAGTATATGTTCCCTCAGCTGAGACACATGAAACTCAGGGTGAACACCTTCTAATATCGGCGGCAAGGCCAACCTGTAGGTTGCACTTCCAACCCGATCCAGAATCTCGAACGGTTCGACATATCGGGGACTCAACTTCCCCTTAATGCCAAAACGCCTAACACCTCGTGTCGGGGACACTCTCAGCCACACATGGGCTCCAACTTTGAACTCTAGAGGTCTACGCCTCCTATCAGCATAAGACTTCTGACGGCTCTGCGCAGTCAGCATACGCTCTCTAATCAATGCTACTAGAGCCATATCATCCTGAATCTGATCAGGTGTCAAACCACTAACACTGCTCTGATCATCCCAGCATAACAAGGTAGGACATCTCTGTCCATACAGTGCCTCATATGGGGCCATCCCAATAAATGCATGCCAGCTGTTGTTGTAAGTGAACTCAACAAGTGGGAGATGATCTGTCCACACTTGCCCCCAATCCAACACACAAACTCGCAGCATATCTTCCAGCGTCTGAATGGTCCTCTCCGACTGACCATCTGTTTGAGGATGGAACGCAATAGTAAAATGTAAACTCGTCTCCAGGGCAGTCTGAATCTGCTGCCAGAATCTCGAGGTAAATCGTCCATCTCGGTCTGAGACGATCGTCCTCGGTACACCATGGAGTCTCACTATCTGCCTAGTGTACTCCTCAGCTAATCTGCTCACCGGCCATGTCTCCCTAATAGGAATGAAACGTGTCGTCTTCGTCAATCTGTCCACAATAACTCAGATGACATCAAAACTCCGGCTCAGTCTCAGCCCGGTCACAAAACCATAGTGACGTCTTCCCACTTCCACTGTGGAACAGGAAGTGGATGGAGCTCACCTCCAGGTGCGCTCTATCTTGACCTGCTGGCAGGTCGCACACTTTGCCACAAATCTGGCCACATCGGGCTTCAGCCCTCCCCACCAATATATACGTCTCAAGTCCTGATACATCTTACTCGTACCTGGATGTACAGAGTAAGGTGTACAATGAGCCTCCTGTAAAATCCTCTGTCTCAGCTCTGTATCAACAGGTACACAGACGCGACCGTGGCATCTCAAAACTCCATCCGCTCCTAGCAAGAACTGTGGTGCCTCATCCCAAGACATCCTATCTCGTATCCTCATCAGTGTTGGGCAGGTTTCTTGCTTTTGTTGGATCTCACCCAACAGATCAGGAAGAACCTCTAATGTACGCAGCTGGGCATCCTCATCAGGAAACTGGATGTCCAACTCTAACCAGGTCAGATTTCTCTGCAACTGATGCTGAACTGTCAATCTCGCAATCGCCTGCTCTCGAGGCGTCTTCCTGCTTAGGGCGTCGACGACAACGTTCGCCTTCCCTAGATGATATAGGATCTCTAAATCAAAGTCCTTGATCAGCTCAAGCCACCTACGCTGGCGGTTATTCAATTCCCGCTGCGTGAAAATATACTTCAGACTCTTATGGTCTGTGAAGATCTGACATGTAGCACCATACAGGTAATGTCTCCAGATCTTCAGTGCATGAACTACCGTTGCCAACTCCAGATCATGAGTCGGGTAGTTCTCCTCATACGTCTTCAATTGTCGAGACGCATATGCTATCACTCTGCCCCGCTGCATCAATACACATCCCAAGCCTAGCTTTGATGCATCACTGTATACCACGAAATCCTCAGTACCCTCTGACTGTGCCAAAATAGGAGCAGAAGTCAAACGCCTCTTCAACTCCTCAAAACTCTGCATGGACTGATCAGACCACACAAATCTGGTAGTCTTCCTCAGCAAAGTCCTCAGTGGACGGGCAATCACAGAAAATACCTCCACAAAGCGTCTGTAATAACCGGCTAGGCCAAGGAAACAACGTACTTCCTTGACGTTCGTCGGTGTAGTCCATGCTGCTACTGCCTCTATCTTCGCTGGATCCACCTTGATCCCTTCGGCTGAAACCACATGACCCAAGAATGCTACCTCTGGCATCCAGAACTCACACTTAGAGTACTTAGCATAAAGTTCTCTATCCCGCAAACCTGTAATACAGTCCTCAAATGTCTTGCATGCTCCTCTCTGCTACGAGAATATACCAAAATGTCATCTATGAAAACCACCACAAACTGATCCAGGAAGTCGATGAAGATACTGTTTATCAACTCCATAAAGATGATTGGGGCATTCGTAAGCCCAAATGGCATCACTACAAACTCGTAGTGGCCATATCTGGTCCGAAATGTTGTCTTGTGCACATCCTACTCCCTCACCCTCAGCTGGTGATACCCGGAACGCAGGTCAATCATGGAGAACACAGTCGCTCCTTGTAGCTGATCTAACAAATCATCAATACGAGGCAGTGGATACTTGTTCTTAATGGTCACCTTGTTCAGCTCTCTGTAATCTATACACAATCTCAACGATCCGTCCTTCTTCCGTACGAAGAGAACAGGTGCTCCCCATGGACATACACTAGGGTGAATAAAACCCTTCTCCGCCAACTCCTTGAGTTGCTTCTTCAGTTCCAACATCTCAATAGGCGCCATCCGATATGGGCTTTCGAGATCTGCCTCATACCAGGCTCTGACTCGATACCAAAGTCCACACTCCTTTGAGGCGGCAAACTTGACAGCTCAGCAAACACATCTGCAAACTCACAGACCACTGGGATATCCTCTAATGCTGGGCTCTCCCCCTCCTTCATGGCATAACACCAGAAGGTCTCACAACCCCGTGCAATCAGTCAAGCTGCTCGTATCGCACTGATAACCATACCAGATTTTCCAAGGTCCCAACCTCGGAAAACCTCTATCTGTCCTAACTCGGTAGAGAGGGTAATAGTACTCCTGCCTACATCTAAGACTACAGAAAGTCTATCCATCCAATCCATACCTAGTATGACCTCTTCATGCTCTAATGGCATGACAGAGAAGTCAACTAGAAAAACACGGGTCCCTACAGAAATGGGACAGTCACAATCTCATTGGTACCTCTGACCCTACTACCATCGGATAACCCTATATTAAAGGGTATCCCCTCAATCATATCTAAACTCAAACACTCAATACAAGCATCAGATGTAAAAGAAGACATAGCTCCAGTATCAAACAAACTCTAACAGGTAAACCATGGATTAAAATGGTACCTGTAACAATCGGTGCAGTTGGCTCCTCTGCATTTCTCAGCTCAAAAGACTCTATCCTCAGTTCCTCTGGTATCAGTGGCATTCCCGCCACGACCTCTGCCTCTACTCGACCCAGGAGCAGCTCCCTGAGTAGTGGGATGATCCGGGACTCTTTGTTGTCCCTGTGTCTGCTGCTGCAGAGGTGTTCTCTGTCCACCCCCAGCTACACTAGCAGGAATAGAACCTTGTTGAGACGATGCTTCACCCTGTCTACAAAAGACAGCTATGTGTCCTCGTCCACCACATATGTAACAAATCACTGTCTGTCTCGTACACTCTGATCGTATATGTCCATACCCCTCACAGTTGTAGCACTGTACTCTCTTATCTATAACTGGTGTAGATGGGGAATGACTTTGGAGACTCTCACCTCGCCCTAAACTAGTAACTCCACCAGTATCCTGCTGAGATGAAACTCCACCCCATCTACAAAAAATATCTATGTGACCTCGCCTGCCACAAGTAGAACAAGTTACTAACGGCTTCGTACACGTTGGTCGTAGATGTCCAGGATCATCACAGTTAAAACACCGTCGACCCGTAGCTTCAACCATTTCCGTTGCGTGGTAACTTGGACATCTCCGATTTAGTTCAGAATCAACAACTCTACCAGCACCGGTGGTCTGCCCAATTCGCTGTCTCTTCCCATACCTTTTATGCTCCTCTGAAACTTGAGTAACCTCAGCAACACCTGCCGGTATAACTGGCACCTGAGTAATTCTATGAAGTCCTTAAAACGATTCCCCAAGTACTGGCAGATCCGGGGTACATCTACCCGCTCTGGTAGCCTCCTCCACTTGTCTGATGTATGCGCGGAAATCTGGTCCCCTCATAATGATATAACCCGAGTCATCAGACTAGACTCGCAGTGGTGTATGTCTCCTAGCTATACTGCTCCCGGTCTCTGGAACAACATTCTCAGCAGCAACCTCATGAACCTCCTCCGCTGTAGATGGATCATCAGCCGGAATCTGACTCTGTCCTACATCTACTGGAGGAAGAGGGGATCTATCCCTACCTCGTCCAACTGCAGGTAAGGTTCTAGTCTGAACCATCTGTAGAGGACGTAAACCTAATTCAGAAGGCTATATATATGTCATATGTATATATCAAATCAATCACAACAAAATATCTATATATATACTGTCGAGATCTTCAGAGGGGCGATGGCTCACGTACACGATATCCCAAAACATTTGTACTCATTTCAAATCAAAAATCTTTTGAAAAGTCAAACCACTTTCGGGTTCTGTTTATTTATCTATTCGACCTTTATCGTAGATAACAAGTGTCATTGTTGTCAACCTAGACTCTGATACCAACTTTCTAACACCCCAAATCCGTAGGACTCGAGGTGCTACTGGGCTAGGATCTCACAATGGATCCTAACCCTAGCCTGACAACAATTTCACTGAATCTTACAACAAGGCACCAATAGATTAAAACAAAACATAAAACTGATATGTATACATATGTGTCAAAAGGTAATATAGTGTAACCGCTGAGTAAAAATCAAAGTACATATCCGTACAACATAAAAACCCCATAATCCCACGATATCGACCCTGTGTGCGGAGCCCTCAGCAGATCACCCCTCTAGATCACTCTGCAGCTCTCCTAACCTGCAAAGGATCTACAACACGGTATAAAACCGTTAGCTAACCATACACATATATAAGAAGATGCTAGAGCACAAACACATATCAAGAATATTAACACTTCATCATGATATCAAACATTTACCCGGTTTATTATCTTTAATAAGTCGAATGACTCAATCGTATAAATAGATGTATATGAAGATATGTGACACGAGGAATATAATCCTCGCCTCTGAGTGCTATAGCCAGCTGGATTAGTATCAGCACACCTCTCGTGTACCCTAAGGGAGTGGTGAGGGTCCTTCCCGTATACCAGATCTGGCCTAGCTACAAAGAACCTCCCAGACTCCACTACGGGATGAAAGGGAAAGGTTATCACGGCCACTACAATGGGCGGTCAATATAATATAAGTCGGTAATGAACCATATCGCATGCTATAAAGCATATAACAAACATCACTCAAGCAAATATATCCAATATAAGGATAGTAGCTAAGTAAGTCCTATGGACTTACCTCAATCTCGGAAGTAATCCCAACTATGATCAGCTCTCAGATACGTCCACTCCAATCTGGAGGACAACACAGCCTATACAAGGCATACATATATACATATCAATCTACTACACACAAAGGGTCACACCTAGACCCAAGGGATCCATAAGGATCATATCCAACTCGTAAATCTCAAAGCCCTAACCGGCATATCTATATCATAATCATCAACATCCGATACCTAGCATGGTACTAAGTCCCTCATACTAGGAAGGAAAGGAACTACCCAACTATGGGCAGTCTCGGGACCAGACGCACCTGCGTGATCAAGGGACGCAGGAGCGGAGTAGACAACCCGCAGGCGCAACAGGGATCAACCGCAGGCGCGGTGACACGGGACGTAGGCAACGCAGGCAAGGCGCGGGCATTGTCGCTGCGGCACGGCTTCCACAGGGGCGGCGGCTTCCAGGCGCGGGGGCGGCGACAGTGCAGAACGTGATCCCGCGGCTTCTCTTCGGCTCTTCACGTGATCAAATCACGTCTTCTCCCAACCAAAACCACACACATTCCATCATCACCCTATGATCAATACATCTAACCCTAAGCTAAAGAAGGAAGAACCAAGGAAAGAAAGAAGGAGAAGCAAGAACACTTACCACTTTTGTGGTCCTAGGCTGCAGGGAGAGATCACACCCTCAGTAGTTGGCTTCCAAGCTCAGCATACACATCATCTCATCAACCAGCATTAACCACACACACCAAAACTCTTTCAAACTCAAGAGAGATCAAGAACAAGATCAAGAAGGGTGAAGGAGAAGTAAGGAGGACATGAGCACAGAGGAAGAGAAGTGAAGATGAAACCCTTGATCGGCCAAGGGAAAGAATGAAGTAAGGCAAAGGTAAAGCACGGGTCAAGAGAGTCAACAAAACCGGCTGCAGCCGCCGGAAACCCCAAGGGCGGTTCCCTGAGCCGCAGGGGCGGCAGTCATGCCCGCGGGTGCGGAAAGGCTAAACTCGGCCAAAGCCAATCTCGGCTAAGGTCAAGTCTCGGTCCGAAAGACTAAGGCTCTTACACTCAACTTCCCCTTAATGCCAAAATGCCTAACACCTCGTGTCGGAGACACTCTCAGCCACACATGGGCTCCAACTCTGAACTCTAGAGGTCTACGCCTCCTATCAGCATAAGACTTCTGACAGCTCTGCGCAGTCAGCATCCGCTCTCTAACCAGTGCTACTCGAGCCATATCATCCCGAAGGTTGCACAATGTGCCACAAATCTGGCCCATCGGGCTTCAGCCCTTCCCACCAACATAGACGTCTCAAATCCTGATACATCTTACTCGTACCTGGATGTACAGAGTAAGGTGTACAGTGAGCCTCTTGTAAAATCCTCTGTCTCGCCTCTGTATCAGCAGGTATACAGACGCAATCGCGGCGTCTCAAAACTCCTCCTGCTCCTAGCAAGAACTGTGGTGCCTCATCCCGAGACATCCTATCTCGTATCCTCAGCAGTGTCGGGCAGGTCTCTTGCTTCTGTTGGATCTCACCCAACAGATCAGGAAGAACCTCTAATTTACACAGCTTGGCATCCTCATCCGGAAACTGAATGTCCAACTCTAACCAGATCAAATCTCTTTGTACCCTCTGGTTGTGCCTAATAGGAGCAGAAGTCAAACGTCTCTTCAGCTCCTCAAAACTCTACATACATTGATCAGACCACCAATCTGGTAGTCTTCCTCAGCAAACTTGTCAGTGGACGGGCAATCACAAAAAAACCCTCCAAGAAGCGTTTGTAATAACCAGTTAGGCCAAGGAAGCTACGTACTTCCTTGACGTTCGTCGGTGTAGTTCATGCTTCTACTGCCTCAATCTTGGCCGAATCCACCTTAATTCCTTCAGTTGATACCACATGACCCAGGAATGCTACCTCTGGCATCCAAAACTCACACTTAGAAAACTTAGCATAAAGTTCTCTATCCCGTAAAACCTGCAATACAGTCCTCAACTGTCTTGCATGCTCCTCTCTACTGCGAGAGTACACTAGAATATCATCTATGAATACCTCCACAAACTGATCCAGGAAGTCGATGAAGATACTGTTCATCAACTCCATAAAGACGGTTGGGGCATTCGTAAGCCCAAATGGCATCACTACAAACTCGTAATGGCCATATCTGGTCCGGAATGCTGTCATGTGCACATCCTGCTCTTTCACCCTCAGCTGGTGATATCCTGAACGCCGATCAATTCTGAAAAATACTATCGCTCCCTGAAGCTGATCCAACAAGTCATCCATACACGGCAATGGATTCTTGTTCTTAATGATCACCTTGTTTAGCTCTCTGTAATCTATATACAATCTCAACGATCAGTCCTTCTTCCATACGAAGAGAACAGGTGCTCCCCATGAAGATACACTAGGGTGAATAAAACCCTTCTCGGCCAACTCCTCGAGTTGCTTCTTCAGCTCCAACATCTCAACAGGCGTCATCCGATATGGGCCTTCGAGATCTGCCTCGTACCAGGCTCTAACTCGATACCAAAGGCCACACTCCTCTGAGGCGGCAAACTGGACAGCTCAGCAAACACATCTGCAAACTCACAAACCACTGAGATATCCTCTAATGTTGGACTCTCCCCCTCCTTCATGGCATAACACCAGAAGGCCTCACAACCCTGTGCAAACAGTCTAGCTGCTCGTAACGCACTGATAACCATGTCAGATTTTCCAAGGTCCCAACCTCGGAAAACTTCTATCTGTCCTAACTCGGTAGAGAGGGTAACAGTCCTCCTACCTACATCTAAGACTGCAGAAAGTCTATCCATCCAATCCATACCTAGTATGACTTCTTCATGCTCTAATGGCATGACAAAGAAGTCAACTAATAAAACACGGGTCCCTACAGAAAGGGGACTGTCACAATCTCATGGGTATCTCTGACCCTACTACCATCGGGTAACCCTATACTAAAGGGTATCCCCTCAATCATATCTAAACTCAAACACTCAATACAAGCATCAGATATAAAAGAAGACATAGCTCCAGTATCAAACAAACTCTAACAGGTAAACCATGGATCAGAATGGTACCTGTAACAGGCGGTGCAGCTGGCTCATCTGCACTCCTCAGCTCAAAAACTCGGCCTTGTGGCCCTCTGGTGTCAGTGGTGCTCCCACCACGACCTCAAACTCTACCCAACCCAGGAGCACATCCCTGAGTGGTTGGACGATTTGGGACTCTCTATTGTCCCTGTGTCTGCTGCTGAGGTGGCCTCTGTCCACCTCCCACTATACTGGCAGGAGTAGAACCCTGCTGAGACGAAGCTCCACCCTGTCTACAGAAAACAGCTCTGTGACCTCGTCCACCACAAGTGAAGCAAGTCACTATCTGCCTCGTACACTCTAGTCTGATATGTCCATACTCAGCACAATTGAAACATTGTTGTACCCTATCTGTAGCCGGTACAGATGAGGGATGACTCTGGCGGCTCTGGCCTCGTCTTGGACCAGCAGCTCCTCCAGTACCACTGGTCTGCCCAGTACGTTGTCTCTTCTCAGACCCTCCGGTCTGAGAAACTCTCCTTTGACTAGCCCGCTCTCGCTCATAGTCGGCGACTCTATCCTGGTAGTCCATCAAGGACTCACAATGAAATCCTTCCATATAGGCCCGGGTGGCATCCCTCAGTCGTCGGGAAAACAGATATACATGCTGATCCACAGAAGGTGCAGCTAGTCCCAGCAATGCCAGCTCCTCCTGGAATCTCCGGATAGCCTTTGAGACTGGTACATCCTCGAATCCAGCCTCAACAAAATCTCGCAGTTTCTCCCTCATCATTGAGGCAGGGCAGAAACGCTCTCTGATCATGGTCCGCATCTGATCATAACTGTCAACCTGTGCTCGTACAGACCTCCACCAGTGTTGTGCTAAGTCTCTGAACAAAGTCTGCACTAACTCTATCTGCCTATCTGCTGGACATCTAATGGACTCCAAAGATGAGTCCACATGTCCAATCCACAGCTCAACCTCGAGCCCCACCTTCCCAGAGAAAGGGGGTACACCCAATTGGTGAAATGCCTTCAACCAAGTGTCTGGTCTAGGCCCTTTATGCTCCTCTGTAACTCGAGCAGTCTCAGCTACAGGTGCCGGTGCAGCTGGCACCTGTGTAACCCCATGGGATCTCTCAGATGATCCCTCATGTACTGGCAGATCCGGGATAGGTCTACCTGCTCTGGCAGCCTCCTCCAATCGCCGGATATAGTCACGAAACTCTGGTCCTCCCATGGAGACATAATCCGAGTCATCTGACTGGACTCGTTATGGACCCTGTCTCCCAGCTACGCCGTTCCCAGCCTCAGGAACGACACTCTCAGCAACGTCCTCGTTAACCTCCTCCGCTGCACGTGGATCAACAACGGAAGTCCTACCTCGTCTTCTACCTAGAGGGGGTCTACCTCTACCTCGTCTAACTACAGGTAAGGCTCTAGTCTGAACCATCTGCAGAGGACGTAAACTTAACTCAAAAGGCTATATATATGCCGTATGTATATATCAAATCAATCACAACAGAATATCTATATATATATATATATATATATATTGTCGAGATCTTCAGAGAGGCGATGGCTCACGTACACGATATCCCAAAACATTTCGTGCTCATTTCAAAACCAAAACCTTTTGAAAAGTCATACCCCTTTTCGGGTTCTGGTTATTTATCTATTCGAACTTTATTGCAGATTACTACTGCCATTGTTGTCAACCTGGGCTCTGATACCAACTTTGTAACACCTCAAATCCGTAGGAC
This sequence comes from Fagopyrum tataricum, assembly GCA_002319775.1. Taxonomy (NCBI): domain Eukaryota; kingdom Viridiplantae; phylum Streptophyta; class Magnoliopsida; order Caryophyllales; family Polygonaceae; genus Fagopyrum; species Fagopyrum tataricum. The sequence continues at coordinate 35,041,305 of CM008286.1, forward strand.
TCGAGGTGCTACACCTAGACCCAAGGGATCCAAAAGGGTCCATCACAGGGGTCACACCTAGACCCAAGGGATCCATAAGGGTCGAATTCTAACTCATACACCTCAAAGCCATAACCGGCATAACCGAAACGTACTCAACATCATTCTAACCTCATACACATACCTAGCATGCTACTAACCCGCTCATACTAGGAAAGGAAAGGATCTACCTAACTCTAGGTAGATCCGGGACAAGACGCACCTGCGTGACACAAGAGACGCAGGGGCGGAGTAGGCAACCCGCAGGCGCGGCAGAACTCAGTCGCGGGCGCGGCGACAAAGGACGCTGGCAACGCAGGCAAGGCGCGGGCGCTGCGGCACGGCGTCCGCAGGGGCGGCGGCTTCCAGGCGCGGGGGCGGCGTATGTGCAGAACGTGAACCCGCGATTCCTCTTCGGCTATTCTCGTGATCCACTCACGTCTTCTCTTCACCAAAACCAAGCATATACATATACATACACATACCAACATCAACACCCTTAAACATGCATCTAATCCTAAGCTAGGAAGAAGGAATCAAGGAAAGAAAGAAGAAGAAGCAAGATCACTTACCACTCTTGTGATCCTAGGCTGCAGGGGGAGATCACACACCTCAATAGCTGGCCTCCAAGCTCAGCATACACAAATCCATCATCAACATCAACATCAAGCCACACAACTCTTCCAAACTCAAGGAGAACAAGGAGAAACAACACAAGATCAAGGTGGAGGAAGGAGAAGCAAGGAGGACGTGCAAGGGCTGGAGTGAAAAGTGAAGAAGGAAACCCTTGCTCAGCAAGGAAGAGAAAGAAGTAAGGCAAAGGTAAAGCACGGGTCAAAGGAGTCAACAAAACTGGTTGCAGCCGTCGGAAACTACAGGGGCGATTCCTTGAGCCGCTGGGGCGGAACAACAGGGGAGCCGCAGGGGCGGCTAAGGCCAAAAGTGGCTCCAAAGGCTAAGGCTCTTACAAGAACCTTCACCATTTTCAACCCATACAATCTTTGTTTGAGATACAATTTGCTAGACAAAGATTTTGACATATACCATTTCTCCAATTGGGTCCAAATCTCTTGACAAGATTTGAGATCAATAACGTGGTATATTACCTCGTCTGCCAACAGAGCCTAATGACCGACGATGTCTTCTCCTGCATCTCCTCTCATTTGTCGTCTTTCAACGACTCCGGTTTTGTCTCCTTCAACGCCTTCAACATCCCCTGTTGTGTTAGCAGATCCTTAACTCGTCGCTGCCAAAGACCGAAGTTGCCAGTTCCGTTGAATCGCGGAACCTCAAATTTTGCAACAGAACTCATCGACAACCTTGCTCTTGATACCAGTTGTTGTGATCTTTCAACGAGTTACTTCAGAAATAGAGAAAAGAAGACAAAACGTTTTGTGGTTTTGTAGCACAAACCTTGTAGCTAGGGTTTTCAATATACTTTGGTGGATAATGAATACAGCCCTAAACCTATCTATTTATAACCATAAATAGATAGAATCCTCTATAAATATATAGAGTCCTATGAAAAGATAGAATTCTATAAATAGATAGAATCCTCCGTAGGGCCGGGGGCGGAGCCCCGCACCCCCCTGTCGCCCCGGGCCCATTAATCCATGGGCCAAAATATGTTTCCCCTGACCCATTGTATCAGTATACCTAGATTTATTGTCTTATTATAACAGTGCCACTCTGAAAAGTTGAACTAATAAGATTGGAATCACCAAATGAAAAGATAATAACCGGGACATTGATTGTGCATGCTAATGTGTTTACCGTTTTCCTTACATGTGTTTGTTCCTTTATCTCTTCTTCTTATTAGAACTGTTAACGGTTTATACCGTGCTGATAATTTTATCAAGTTAGGTGTCTGCCAAGTAATCGGGAGTGGAGTGGTCAGTTGGGTTTTCGTACCAATAACTAGGGATATGACGTATTTTCTTTTGTAGAAAGACTAGTTAGACTTCATGTTTTCCCGTATCGTTATGCATGGTTGTTGAATACATTATTATTATAAGTAAATTTTTATATTTCGGCATTATAGAATGTTTCAAAAAACTATAAAATCAAAGGCTTTGTGAAAAATTCGAGTTTAAATTGATTTTTTTCCCTCTTTTAATAAAAACTGAGCTCTTTTGGCCTTGAGTTGAATGTTTGTAAGTTTGAGCTCTTTTGATCTTCATGTGATGGGTCGAAGCTTATAGATGGTCTTTTCCCTCATGGTATTGCGAGGCCGGCGTTGGGTGTTAAGTTATTAGGTGGAGGTGGTGAGTATAGATGATGAGTTTGTTAGAAACCTAGTCATGAAGAGAGCGGTTAAGGCGGTTGACTTGATGTGCTTTCTCCACGGTTGAGGGACCCGCAAAGTGAGCTTCTATTTCTTTGTTCTTGTATGGATGTTGCTAAGATATATTTTAGCTTGAGGACTTGTAAACCGGAACATGGGGAGCGTGCAATAGCTTATTTCAATTTTGGACTCCGTGGATTAGTCGAGGATATTGTGGTTTGTGGGGTCCTTTTTTGGGTTCTTCAGTGGAAGCTTGATTCTTTGCCTATTCGGTTTTGGGTCTTGGTTATACTCAGCTATGGAGACTTCTTATTTTGCTTTTGTGGCCTCCAAAGCCCAATTTTCGACTTAAAGACCACATCTTGCAAGACAATGGAGTTGTTGATACAGGATTCGAGTTTTTTTTGCAGAGTTGGACAATCTTTAAGTTTCCATTCATAGTTTCGATCATTTTGGTTTTACCGTCAAGAATACCGTCACCGCTAAAGCCCAACATACTTTGGCGAGTGCTCTTTTCGGTAAGATAGAGTAGACGATGAAAGAGAATTTTGATTTGGCACTTAGACATAAAGAGATTTTTAAGTGTTTGCAGTCAACACATAATGAAGACTTCCTTCTTGTCATACCCATTGAGGGGCTTAGACAATGTATGTCTCCAACTGAGTATCGCACGATACTTAAGTATTACCTTATGATTCCTTTGTTCCCGATTGATGCGATTTATCCTATGTCAAATTATCGAGAACTTTGGATGTTTTTGGGAGCATGCGGTTCATTGTAAATAACTCCATGGTTTCAAATATAGACATGATCTGGTTCATGATGTTTAATGTGATGTGTTTAGGAGAGTAGGAGTTTCGGATAGGAAGGAGGCACTTGTGACCTTCTTAACTGATCCGCATGAAGGAGATCTACGTTGAGGCCGACGGCCTCTGCAAATGTAATGATGTGACGGGGTCTCTCCTCTTATTTGTTTTGGTACCGGGGACTTTTGTTGTGGGTAAGATGACCCTCAACACGGCCTCTGCAAATGTGGCTAAGCATGAAGGGCTTGCGTTGAAAACCAACATGTGTTTCTTCCGTTCGCTTTTAAAATGTTCGGTTTTCTTGCGCCTGATACCATCAAGATTCTCAAAATGGCGCAGTGGGTCTTGCTTGGTAATGTTGTGTCTCCCAAATCTTCAAACGTAGTTTGTAGAAGAATCAGTTTTGCTATCTAGAAAGGGTTGGTTGAACAACTTGTTACCCCACCTATCTTCTAGCTCGATATTGATAGGGTGGTGGTATAGATGGTGGGTCAGGTGATGGATCTTAAGTTGCTCACTTGTATCTAACCCTTCTCATCACCCGTTGCACCTGTCACCTGAGTTTCACCGCATGTTATGAGATTTCACCTGTTATTTGGGACATGTTTTCATACACCAATGGATGAAGGGTCATTATCATCTCTAGGCTAAAAATCTATGGGTTCGAAGGAGTGTAAATCGCAAGTATTAATTTTGTTAGAGAATGACATCATTTTTTGTAAGCAATCAAATACAACAATGTCATGTTGGTTTAGTGATATTGTTGACAATTTAAACATCCGAACCGACAATCGTAGCTATCAACCAAAATTATCTTCTTGGATGTTTAAATTCCATTAGGGTCCAAAGGACAAGAAGCTTGGTGACCAACATCTAGTACTAAGAAAATATATTTATTTTATATGTAAATTATATTTTAGATGTGTATCATTATTTTAGTTAAAGTATTATTAGTCATAGGTGAAATATTATATCTTCCCTGGTAGGATATAATTTATAAAATTAAATTATTTTTTTATTATGTAATTTATATTTTAGATCTTATTAACCTTATAAAAAGGATATCTACCTCTTATAGTCATTGTAAAATAACGTGGTTTTTAAACGTATCGGTGAAAATTGCTATTTTTCACCGTAACTACGCACTTCGCGTTGAAAACTCACTCAACTACGCACTCCAGGTGCGTAGTAGTAGTTAAAAAAAAAATCTTCCTTCCTACTTCTACTACGCACGCCAAGTGCATAGTTCCTTTTTTTCAAATTTTTTATTTTATTTTTTCTGGACTCCTACGCACCCCATATGCGTAGTTGAAGTCCACCCAACTACGCACGCGAAGTGCGTAGTTTTACTGACAAATAATGATTTTCACCAATACGTTTAACAATCCCCTAAAATAATTGATTAATTTTGAATCTTCTGACAACAGAGAAAGAATAAGCAGTTGTACATATCTAGTCAACAAATGTATATTATATTGATAAACATAAACAAGTCCTCTGTACAATCTGAATTCCTTGTATTGCAATTTACATTTCCCCAAAATCTCAAGGGAGTATACACAAAACCTTTAGCCCCTGTACCTTCTGGGCAGCAATGAATCAAACACCTAATTAGCTGCAAATAAATACTTACAAAAATAACATGTCTAAGCAGAATTTGATGTTATGAGGCTCATTTCAACTTCATCACTCTCCCAATCCCTTAATCTCTCATACTTCTCTGCCTCCCTTGCAAGCTGAACATCACTAGGCCACAAGTACTCACCAAAACACACCATAACAAACCGCGGAACCAAGCTCACAACTGGAACCGCCATAAGACATAGCCAGAACGAGCCCGTTCCCTTGTAGTTAGTAAACGCGACGTTAAAAATCGCCCAGTAGCCAGGCAACACAGGTATAGCATCAATAATCATTACACATACAACAGTTGCAATGATTGATCCCCATATGGCGACGTGGATGATCCAGTTCCATCTCACGACGTCCATGGCTAAATGTAGGTTCACTACAATGACCACGGCAATGGTCCACAAGTCTCCTAGGCTTGACCCGTCGATGTCACTCTTCCAATAGGCAAATAATGGGATAAAAAATACTGCTACACTTTGCCATACAGTGTCTATCATTGTTAACCAAAATAGTCTTGAGTTGTAGCATTCGTGTCTCTGTCCGGGTCCATATAATCGAGTATGTGTTAACAAAGTTTGTCTGCTTAAGTCTTTGTCAAGAACGCCCACGATAACCGTGGGGAAAGAAGTGTATATTACTGAATATAATACACTGCTCCATTCGGTTATGGCTGTGGTCAGTGTATATGCAGTCAGGAGAGTGTACCTAAGAGAATACGAGGATAAGAGTTATTAATGGTTTCGAGTTATTTATGATATTTCCCTGAGATGATGACTTACCAGAATAAGATGAGAACAAAGACTGCGTTTCTGTAGAAATTGTATAGAATCATGTAAGCCATTCTTTGGTAATTCCAGTGTCCATGAACCAACAGAAGAGGAACTAGAAATCTAAATTGACCCATTGCAAAATCTGATGCCATTACAGCTTGTCGTCCTTCTTGTCCGCTAATCCCGACTCCAACATCAGCCTCTTGGATCATAGAGACATCATTCGCACCTGCATCCCGTTTCGTAATGTTATACTCCCTTCGTTCACAATATTTGTCCATCTATAAATTTTCACTCATATTAAGAAGCATTAAAATAGAAATTAAAGACGAAAGAAAAAAGAGATAATTATTAATCTTTACACATATTAAGTAGAATTATATAAGAAACAAAAGAAAGTAATAAATATAAGTGTTATTTTCAAGAATAGTAAATGTATAATTTTTGTTTTAGAAAGTTTTGAAATTAAATGAATTTTCATGTTATACTCCCTCCGTTTCACAATATTTGTCCATCTAAAAATTATTTTTAGAAAGTTTTGAAATTAAATGAATTTTCACAATATTTGTCCATCTATATATAGGTACATTATATTTGAAGAGGTATATGAAACAAGGATATATAGAAGTAAATACAAAGAATAATGCTCACCATCTCCAATTGCTAGTGTCATGTCGTCTGTCCTGTTCTTTATGAGGGCGACTATTCCTGCCTTTTGTAAAGGAGCAGTCCGGCAACATAAGACAACAGTACAATGACTTGCCACCTCAAAGAGCTATAGCATTTACAGTCACAAAATATGTGTATTAAAAATTGACACACACATACATAAGTATCTAAAGTATTAACTATCACAATGATTTACCTCTTCCTCAAGTTCAGAGTCAAGAATGTAAACAAGGCTAGTACCATCGATAATCAATGCGTTTGAAGAAGTTCTTGAACCTTCGTTGGCTCTGCGTATCTTAATGGATTTCAGTGCTTCTTGTAAGTACCTCCTACATGAATCTCTAGAGTTTCCATTTATAATAACTTGAGTCATCTCTCCTGTCAAAAGCTTTGAAGAATATCCGATTGAAATGGCTGTTTCTTGTTTATCTCCTGTCAATACCCACACTTTAATGCCTGCTTTTCTCAGAGACTCTATTGCTTCTGGAACACCTTTCTGCAGCTTATCTTCGATTGCAGTGCCACCTAAAATTGTGAGTTTGTTTTCAATTTCAGCAGCTACCTGTCGAAGTTTTGTTGATCTTCCGATTAAAGCTGTGCTAGCTGACTCATAGGAAGATTGCCAGTGCTGAAATTCCAAAGCATTGAGATCTTTCATTCCGATCACCAGTGTCCTTAAACCAGATGAAGAGTATTTGTGAAGATGTGATTTAGTTCCGCTTATCACGTCTGAGTTCGAGGATTTGTCAATCACATTCAGCATAGATGAGTCGGCACCTTTTACAAATACTCTAACCAATTTGTCTGGGCATCCCAGTATAACTGACATTCTCTTTCTATCGCTATAAAACTCATGAAGCCCCAAGACATCAAACCTGCAGTGTCAAAATAATAAATCCAGAGAATTCTGTTAGCATCCTACTATACAGCCAATAATCATGATTTGGTTTAACATACATCCACAGGCAATGACAGCATGCTGAACTATATAGTTCGGGTTTAATGCCTCATCAACTCTAAAGCAACCATGTTAAAACACATCATATTCGAACTTGATTTGGTTTAGCACATTCCATGGCAGAATTAGGGCGTGTTTAGTTTAAACTCCGTAAACGGAAATGGAAACGAATCTAGTCCATACGTATATCTTGTTCATAAAAAAATTTTGAAATCATTCTTTGTAGTTTTAAGTAATTAGAGTAGAATTTGATTACTTTTGATACCCTATAGGGAAACAATATGGGGAAGCAAATCCATTTTGCTGTTTTGCATGAAACCATAAAGAATGATTCCAAAAAAAAATTGATAAAAAAAAATTGATGAACAAGGTACACATATGGACTAGATTCATTTACATTTCTGGATTTACAACCAAACGGGGGCTTAGTAGATAAACTACATTCTAATGCAACCCTCTATGTAAATCTAGGAGCTAGCTTCTTCTAGTTGCAAGTGTCAGCTGAAATGGAAAAACACAGACATGATGCTAAAAGGAAGAAATCACAAGTATTACCTTTGTCGCTCTCCTTGAACGTTGATAACTATGTGGCCAGAAGTTCGCTCCACAAGGACAAAGCCATAAGCAGCAGCAGCGTACACCAGGGCCTGTTCATCAGGAGACTCTCCCTGGTAATCTATAATTTTCTCATTCACATTGGCCGAGTCTGTAACAATAGGTACAATTGTATTGCAGGCAGCCAATGCAAGAAAAAAATCATGAATGCTGTTCCCTCGACCCATCCCAATCTTTGCTAGCCTTTGAAGCTCAAGATCAACCTTCACCCTCATCTTTGGCCTCCAAATCTGTCCATCCACTAGTACCATCAAACATTACAAACTATGAGGAAAAGCATACATAAATTTCCAAATCTAATAAATATAGTAATTTCTGTTTTCTAAAAAAGAAAGGTAAATTACCTTGAATCAAATATCCATCTAGCTCACCGGGTATGTTAGAATCGTCATGGCTGTAATCTACTCCACATATACTAGCGCAACGAAATTCCATCTTGTTTTCGGTCAATGTACCGGTTTTGTCAGAAAAGACATACCTTATTTGTCCCAAATCCTCATTGATATTCAAAGCCCTGCACTGGAAACTAGAATCAGAGGCCTCATCATACATATTGTTATCGCGGACCATGAAGTAAGCCTGACCGACACGAACTAGCTCCATGGATATGTACAGAGATATTGGAATCATGATTTGGAACACAATCACACACATGAGGAATGTGAAAAATATTTCCAAGCCCCAACCATAATAATGATAATCTTCCACCTTTCCAGTTTCAGCATAAGTCTTCTTCCTGTAAAACTGCATTTCATTCAATCTGTCCTTATGACGAAAAAGCCAAATACCGAAAAGGGTGGAAACTATTGCGCATAGTCCAGCTAAGAAAAAAGAAAGCAACACAATCTCTCGGTTCATTTGGGTCTCTAGCCGACTCCTCTTTGATGGCGCACCAGAGTTGTTAAGCATTGCTTTTGTTTCCCGGCCAGCATATACCACCACACCAATAGCCCATTCTGTGTTTTTAAGCTGACAACCACGAAGGATAATATTCGAGGGTCCTAATGACATTCTTTTCCCATCAACCTCCATGTTTGCAAGAAAACCATAAATATTCCTATTAGGCTTCTCACATTTGATCACACCAGATACATTTTCCTTTTCTGGATTCTTCACAAGGGTCTCCTGCTTTGCATATCTAGTTTTCAAATTCGATTCGCCGTCAAGATTAATGGTTTGCACATAGGCAACCCCAGTGGGATCACTGGTGGAAAGCAATACTATGTCACAGGGAAGACTATCATTTGAAGAAACTTTAATGATTTCACCAACTTGAATGTGCTTCCATTTCTTTGGCTGAAATCTGCCATCAATAAGCACTGAAGCAAGTCTATTGTTCTCTACTTGATCTGCTCTATGCCTTCTGAAATCCTCATAGGCATCTTTGAATGCGGAAACAAGCAAGACAATGGCCAATGGCATGATAGAAGCCCCTCTCCCGAAAACTGCCAACTGAGGGAGCTGGTTCAAGATGGCTATGATAAGGAAATAGATATATGCCACTCTGTGGAATTGCTCAAACAAGTTCCTGGGCAAGAATGTGATGATTGAATATTTAGATGTTTGAATCGAATTCCCTGTAAATTCATACTTCTCATTAGTCCTAGCAGGATCATTTATATAGATGAATCTGGAATCTTCATCACTGATTTCCTTTTGGGACAATCCCAGGCCTTCAGAGTCACTCCTCCTTGATCCCACATCGCCAAAATTCACCTCCCTCGCAGAAGCTGCACCAGAGGCCCTGGATTGGAAAGAGGAGATGCTCCGGCGAGAAGAATGGTTTCTAATGGAATCACTGGTTGTTGGATTATCACCTTGATCGGCCGAATCTATGCCGGATATCGAAGCTTGCGTTTCGGATACAGCTGTCAGGAGATCAGAGAGAGTAGGAATCGAAGGGTGGTCTTGCGTGCTTGGAATTCTGGGAGAAGGGATCAAAAGCGGTCGGTTTGAGGTCATGATGAAAATATCAAAATCCTCTAAACATCAAAAATCAAACACTTGACAAGTTGATGCAAGACACCAAATTTCACAAACTCCAAGAAAAACAGGAATCCTAAACTAAACCCAGACGAGGAAATTTCAGATAGTCATTTACACAAACAGTTCATGTGCAAGACACGGCACACACAGAGACAAAGAGAGATTTAGGGAGCAAGGTGACGATTTGCTATTTTGGGTATTGTGAGAAAGAATAAATTTGAATTGTCCGGAAAAATGGGGAAAATGTAGAGGAAGAATTGAAGGAATGGATTGGGTTTTGTAGCAGGTCAACAATGGCGAGGTGGGTTGTGAAAATTGGAGGGTCAATGCAAGAATTGTTGAGAGAGAGACGATTGATGATGGAAGAAATGAAGAGAAAAGTCATAAATGATGAACTGCCACCTTCTCCAAACCACCACGCCACCATCCCCAAAGAAAAGTTTGAAAATCAGAGTTACTATTAAAAACCATTTGAAAAGTCTGTAATAGGAGTTGCTGCAGCTCATGATTCTAGAAACAGAGGCCCCAGACTGATCAACGATATTTATACTTACAAATATATTAATATGGAGAATCTGGCATCTCGATTTGACCGTGGACATTCAAGAATATTCATGCTTTCATTTTCTTGCGTTCTCGGGAAAATTTCGTCCACCGCACCAGAGAATTCACATATTTCGTTAGTTGGACAAACTTTTACTTTGAAATGTTTTTTTTTCCTTTTTACCAAAAAAAAAAAAAAAAATCGAGGCATGCACCGAGCTATCAGAATCATCTGGAAAGATGATGTGATCATATACTAATACTACAGAGGTTCATATCAAAATTTAACGGAATGCGGAATAAAGTTAAGTAGTCAAGGGTTTATTTGAAACTGTCCAAATAAAGCAATTTTTTAAAATTGATAAAAATTTTCTTTTTATCATTCATTTATTAAATTGATTAGAGAACAAATAAGAAGTTTCGGCCCAAACTTCCTTCTACGGATCCATTACTATTTACTACCTTAATTTTGTGCAGTATTCAATGTTCTCAAATCGATAATAAATGCGTAAAAGATCTAGAATATAAGGTTGTCATTTGATTTTAAGATGGAACTCATTGAGCTTATGTATGGCGCTCGGGGCTAACCTGCATGATGTGCGCCTACGGACGTGTAAACCCTCCATTATCTTGGTCAAATTTGAAGGGTTGTACTATATTATTGGTGGAATACTCCTTGATAAAAGACTAGTATTAGGTTGTCCTAATATTTGACACCAAAGCAAAACGAAACTCGATATCGAATTATAAGGTGGCGGTTATGTAAGGAGGGTTGATGGTATGATGGAATATGGGATAAATTGGATTGGTAGGAGGATGTATAGGTCATGTCGAACCCTTAAAACAACTTAGAGCACATTGGATATATTAAATTCAAATCACAACTATGAATGATCAAGGAACCCTTTTGTTACAATCTCACACAAAAAGGTGAGAGGTCGAACGATAATGCTCTTCATACCCCAACATACCTTCATTTCTATCCTTTTATCCACATCTCAAAATCGTCTCTTCCATCCATCTTAAAACAAAAAAAAACGGTTGCACTTCAATATATCGATCTTAACTTCGTATTCCAAAGTCCATTTGAGGGGAATAAAGATGTGTTAGTAATATAACTTAAAGCTCTCTAACTATTGTCTCAAGTTTTTCTTCTCATGAAAACTTAAGCATGCCCAAAACTGAATTTTTTCAACCATATGTGGCCCAAAATTCTCCATACAACCCCTTCAATATTTTGTCCTTAACTAAGTCTACGTTTGTTCAATTAAGGTCCATAAATATTTGTTGGAAATCATAGAGGTGATTCTTCTAAGTGATGGCTCATAAATGTAGATCTTCCAACAATACTCTCTTTGGTCTTTCTAAAATTTTGGTTTATAATATTTGGCCTTATAAGTGTTATTAATACTCAAATTTTCTATAACTATAATTCTAACTACCTTTTCATTTATTGTTTGTATTTTCAAAGCACTATTTCATCCCTTCTCATACAACTCTCTATTCTACCATCGTTTTTATACAATTTTTAAAAACTATTATGCATCTATTGAAAGCCGGAGGAAGTAATATTTTTTGCTAAAATAAATCAATGTCTCATTATGTGGATCTTTAAGGCATGTTATTAAAAGTGACTTTTGGCCTAGTTTTAAACTTTCATATAACATTATTTAAAGGCTTGCATGATTCATATAAAAATAAGATTGAGTCTAGGAATTGTTGGAAAAAGAGTTTGGTCTTTGTTTTTAGTTATATACCGAAACCTCCTCCTTGGTGAGATGTCGGGTGGATTGCCTTTGTGAGATATGATGGCAAAGGAATCACTTCTTATAGGTGACATACTTATGAGAGTTGATGCTAGTATTGTAGAGTGGATGGTGAGATTATTGAAGCTCTAACAATACATATCTTGTATTTAGTTTTCCATTATCAAAAATCCAATAAAACAAATGCATATGTATGTTTGTTTATAATTTGTATTCGTCTTGCATCGTTGGACCCTAGGTTGGGGCTTATCATATATTAAACTCAAAACACAACTAAGAATGATCAAAGGAACTATTTTTCTACAATATGACACCAAAAGAAAACAATGTCCTAGAAGCACAAGAATGAGTCTTGTGAGCGGTTGAGAGTACTAATAGTTAATCAACTTGAAATAACACAAAACGATCCAAGCTAAAAGGATGAACAATACTTTACTCACTCACTCTTCAAAATAGAAGAAAAGGTAACTTAAAAACGTCAATGTGTTAGGAAAACTAAAGGTGTAAAAAACAAGCGTCTAACCACACCTTTATAGGCGTGTAATGTGGCCAAAAATCAGATTTGGGCGTTCTCTAATCGGACCTAAATCATACAAAAGAACTAAAATAAAAGATGGCTCTAAAACCACCTAAAAACCCATTATCAAAAAAAACTATACTAATTAAAATGAGTTAATTATGGGCTGGAAAAATAAGACCAATCACACAAAAATACCACACGTTATTTCTCCTCTACGTGCATGTATGCACACGGACCGACCGGATTTCAAGGAACGGTCAGTTTTCATGGACCGGTTTGGGTGTATATATAGCACCATCTTCATCATTCCCTCCACGACGTCTTCTTTATCAAATAATTCTCTAGCTCATGCATATCTCTTGCAAGTTGACTTCTAGCTTCTTTGTTGGGCTCTTGTCAATGAAACTCTTGGTGGTTCTCCAGATGGTCCTACATCATTCTCTCTCACTTGAAAAGGATCCGACATCGAATCATGTCTCTCGTCCTCATCAAAGTATGGGGTAAGGTTAACTACATTGAAGGTTGCACTTACTTCGTAATCTTCAGGGAAATCCAATCGGTAGGCATTATGTGTAGTTCTCTTTGATACGTTGGACGGCCCGTCACCTCGAGCATCTAGCTTGATTTTGCACCAAGTTGGGAACATCTCATTCCTTTGATGCACCCACACAAGATCACCCGGATGGAAGATATATGACGCGGCGTCACCATTGCTTCACACGAGCAAACATGGCTTCGGCCTTCTTGAGGAATATCTCCCTTTGTCCTCTCATGCAATTCTTTAATGAACTCAACTTGTTTTTTTACATCAAAATTTTCTCGTTCTTTCATGAAAAAAGGATAAGATCAAGGGGGTCAAAAGATTTATTCCATAAATACAGTCAAAAGGTGTGAGTTGAGTTGAAGACTAAGTGTGTTATTATATGCAAACTCAACATGAGGTAAAGAATTCTCCAAAGCCTTGAGTTTTTTTTTCCTAATGATAACTCTAAGACTCTAAGAATGGTGGTGGGAGTCCTATTAGTTACCTCAATTTGACCATCAGTTTGAGGGTGACTAGAAGTAGAGCACAATAATCTAGTTCCTAGTTTTTCCAAAAGAGACATCCATAAAGAGCTAAGCAACTTCACAACTCTATCAATCACTATAGTTGTAGGAATTCATGTAATCTAATTTCCCCTAAAAAAAGGTTAGCTACATTGGATGCATCATCCGTCTTATGGCAAGTAATGAAGTGCGACGTCTAAGAGATTCTATCCACCACCACAAAAATGGAATCACGGCTTCCTTAGTTCTAGTTAACCTAACAATAAAATATATCCATCGAAATATATTCTCAAGGATTTGTAGTAATAAGTAAAGGACTATACAAACCATGGGTCATCAACTTAGACTTAGTCCTCAACAATTAAGACACATTTCACTAGATACTCAACATCCCTAGCATGTGAGGCCAAAAGAAATGAAAAGCATTTAATATGTTTCCCTATCTCTAAGGAAGGTAGTACCATTCATTTTCTCGCCTTTGCTGATGATATAATAATCTTCTCAAAAGCCTCCGCGGAGGCAGAATCAAAAATTCTAAATATTCTTGATGGGTATTGTAGAATCTCCGGGCAAAAAATTAACCTTCAAAAATCAGAATTCCAGACTTCTAAGAATGTTGATGAATCGTCTAAGTGTCAGATTGGTCACTTTTGGGAATTAAATACACGGAGTGTCTGGAAAAATATCTGGGATGCCCTATCATTAATGGCAAAGTCAATAAGGAAATTTTTGCAGACGTTATTTCCAAATCTAGACAACAATTTACCAAATGGAAAGCTTCTTCCCTGTCCCAAGAAGGAAGAACCACTCTCATCAAAGCAAACCTTAATGCAAAACCCAATTTCATAATGCAATGTTCCATGTTACCAGTCAGTGTTCTCAAGGAACTTGATCAGATTAACAGATGCTTCTTTTGGAATAAAGGACTTGGATACCACCTGCTGATCGGCTGGGATAGAATTTGTAGACCAAAAAAATATGGAGGAACGGGTATTAGGAAAGAGGAGGACATGAATAAGGTTCTTCAAATGAAACTTCTGTGGAAAATTCTTAAGGAACCATATAATATATGGGTTAAAATTATTAACGAAAAATATCTCAAAGGATCCCTGCTGTGGAATTACGACCTTAAACAAAATTCATCTTGGCAATGGAAGAGACTAATGAAATTGAGAGGAGAATTTAAACTGGGCTTCAGATGGAGTGTGGGGGACGGTAACACTGTAAATTTCTGGAACGATAGATGGATTCTGAGTGAACCCTTGTTGAAGTATTGCACCAATGATATCCCCGTTAATAATAAGATTGTAGTGAAACACTTTATTAATGAAAATAAATGGGATGACAATAAAATCAATGCGGAAATTGGGAACTGCTTACCACCAGAAATTATTAAAGCAATAAAAGTTTATCAACTCCCAAAGACTTTCATTCAGGATCGTCTCTATTGGGAGCCGGCTGAATGTGGGGACTACTCCACGAAATCTGCCTTAAAGGCAATTTTCGCTAGAAGTGGTCTCCCGATTAACGAGAATGAATGGATTTGGGGATTAAATATTATGCCTAAGATTAAAAATTTTATGTGGAAGTTTTCTATCAATGGACTTCCGACCAAAGAAAACCTTGAAAACAAAGGGTAGCAGTGTCCATGAACTGCTGTCTTTGTGATAATAATTTTGAATCGGCAGATCATCTCTTTTTCAACTGTCACTACCTAAAATATTCTTTGACCAGTAATAAAATTAAAAGTAGTTTAGAGTCTACTAATGAACTGAACAATAGTATCACGGATAAGCTGACTTGGTTGTGGGTTAATCTAGAGGAAAATGACCTTATCTTTTTAGTTTTGACATGGTGGAATGTTTGGATGACTAGGAACCAAAAAAAAATTTAACAATAAAAAACCAGAAAATATCAAGAATAAAGTTAAATCTCATATTCTGGAGTGGAACTCTGTCTACAACAAGACTAGCAAGGAAAACCAAAGGAATAAGCATAAGAACAGGAAAACTAAAAGAATCAAGTGGGATAGACCAGAAGAAAATTTTGTTAAACTCAATTTTGATGGATCGAGAAAAGTTTCTGGAGAAACAGCATATGGTTTTATTCTTCGCGATCATAACGTTGTCATGGTCTCCTCTGGCTATGGGCGATGTGGTAACACATCGGCCCTGCATGCTGAAGCATGTGCGCTAAGAGAGGGACTTGTTACAACATATGATCTCGGAATTCGAAATATTGAAGTGGAAGGTGACTGCCTTATACTTATCAATTCAGATAAACGGATATGGAAGCCACCTTGGGAACTGGATCTTATGCTAACTGATACATCGGCTATTCTAGCTGGCTTCTGTCAGGTCAAGATCAGGCACGTGTTTAGAGAGATCAATCGGGTGGCGGATCGACTGGCGGCGATGGGACAAGAAGACCAGCTGAATGTTAGCTCATCTAGTGCTTCAGTTGATGATCTCATCCGGAAGGATGCTATAGGATGGAGTATCTCTAGAGGATAGTTTCTTCCTAAATGCTTATATGTGTTGTATCAACAAAAAATATCCTATCAAATTTGAATAAAATCCCTCAAACAAATAAAACTTATCTAATGAACCTCGATCAACACAATTCCAATAAGTTTCTCCAAAATCAATGTCATCCACATATAACCCCTTAATATAAAGAATCCTAAGATTTTAGGGTCAAAAGTGATCAACAAAGTATATCTCATAGAAAGGGCATCAACAACAACATTTTCCTTTCATTTTATACTTGTTCATATAAGGGAAAATTATCTATGAATTCCACTTACCCACCTACCATGGAGCATCTAACTTATCATTGATTTTGATAAGCTTTAACGACTAATGAGCGGTATGCAAAATAAATTCACTAGACTAAAGATTATGTTGCCCAAATTTAAGGAGTCTAAATACCAATACTATTTTTTTTTTCAATAAATAACAGTCTTGATCTTGAAAATGCCCATTGAACTACGACCCCCTTCTGAGGCCCATGAGGATGATCCGCTAGCCCGCACTCCTTGATCCTCCATTGACACCACTTGCGTTCCATTGTAAGTATTCTTTTGTTTTTTTAACTTTATATATGCTACATTGGGGTCAATATAGAGTTTAAGTATTAGGTGAGTTGTATTCACATCTTGTTTTTTTTCCCCTTCGTATGCATACATATTAGTTCAGTTGACTAGGATGATGGTTTTACCTTCTGAAATATTAGAATAGTTTTCTATGAAATTTGTCTTGCATATGATACTTTAGATATTGCTCCTTGATATTATTTAGGAGTCTTTGCATGATTTTTCCGATGCTTGACTTGACCAAACATGACCTTGTGAGACGTTTTTGCCCTTATACATGTAATTTCATGTGTCCATTTTCTTTCTTTTATGTTTTCCAACATGCTTATAATTTTTTAGAACTTACAATCGACTCTCTTTTAAGGTTGCATTGTTCATACTTGCTTTTATGATGTCAAAGTGATAGAGGCATGTATTTGTTTATCATATTACTCTGTTCCTACCTTTTATTAATTTTTTATCTTGTTAGACCTTTCTTGCTTGGTTGACTTTTTCTTTCCAGCCATGTTTAGCCTCATTTGACTCATCCGGGAATTATGAGGAGGAGAAGAAGAAGAAGAAGAAGAAGAAGAAGAATGCAAAATGCTGAAGGTGTTAATTTGTAAAATTAGCAATTACTATTATTGTGTAATGTTCTTTGTGGTGTTGTGTATAAGAGCAAAAGAAGAAGAAAATTGCATATCATATTTACATTTTTGCACCGCTTGGAATTAGTTTTAGAAAAAGAATGGTTTACGAAGTACAAAGTGTTAAAATGAAAATGTAATGTGTTTTAATGAGTTCAAGTGTGAAGATACCAAGCTAATTCATAATGAGACCATCAAATCGATCAACAGGAATAGTCAAAGCGGCTAAAGACATCCAATTGGCCCCATTAGGTTTAGTGATTGAGTCGAGCCGTGAGCTTTGGGACATCTTTTTAACCCGGATTTCTCGTACCACAAAGCAAATATACTATTCACCCTTTTACTCTTTATCTCTGGCCTAGTTACAACATTATAAAAGACCTCTTGATTCATGTTGTATTTGTAGAAACACGTGATGGATATGTGAGAACGTTTTGGCAAGATTATGGTAAGAAATTTGCATGTTTGTTGAGATTAATGATTATTATATGTGTCCAAATACATTTGTGTGAGAGAGTATCACGTGCCCTTTTAACGGGGCTACCATAGGACTCCACCTCCTCAAGAGCGGTTTGAAGAGTCATAATTCATATTTTTCTCCATTAATATATGAGTGATGTTATGATGACATGGTCTGAGGTGTAGTTACATTATATGCTATATCTTCCTAATTGACGCTTGACATTTGTTTTGCATATAGTTTTATTGTTTATAGGAATCTTGCTTGGGGACAAGAAAGGTTCACATATAGGATATTTTGATGTCGTCCGTTCATGCATCATATTAGATAGGAGATTCATATATTTCATCATTTTTAGTGTAGTTTTGTATTCATATTGCATGTTATGGTATGATGCATTTTGGTGCAAAATCGAATGAAACACCAAAACATAGGAATTCAATCTTCCATGTTGTCGGTAACTGCATGGAATCATCAAGATCAACTAAAAATTGAATATTCAAGTAGAGATAATTGGTGATGGATCAAGAATCATAACTATATCTGGAGCAATGACTATTTTCGACCATCTTTCCATTGAAACTAGACATTTTGTTAACTAAAAATTTGTAGATATTAAAAAGTAGTACTGATGTCGCTCCCATACGGTCTATGTTGTCATGAAGATATGGTTAAAGTGCAAATAATACATATCCCCATGGCTTTTGCACACAAATCGTGTACGGTGGCATATGACCGTATACCTATAGTAGAAGCTGTTTTTTATTTATTTTTTTGGTTGATTTACTTTCGGATTGGGCTTTTTGTTTTTGTTTGTGGGTTTTTCTTGGGTCATACTTAAGGACGATTTTTAGACTGATTGAGGATTCACTTTGCGTTATTATGTCATAGGAAGACAAGTGACGTTGAACGATTTTTTATTCCTTGTACACATAAATTTATCATAGACTTTGGTGCTGATTTTTGTTCTCGTTTTGCTTTTAGTTTGTGTTTGCGAGACAATTTGAGGTACACTTTGATACATTTATGCAAGTGATTGATTTAGTTTATTTGATTCAATTTCAATGTTGTTTATCTCCTCTAATATCATTTATATTATTATGTCACCGTGTTTGACTAATTTCTACATATCTAAGGTTTAGTTAAACCCAATAATAATTTATTTTATTTTATATGTGAATTAAATGAATTGATATCAATTGACATTTTTTCACCTAGTGACCTTTTATGATCCTTTCCTTACCCATTAGAATCCATCTTTTTGTTTATTTGAATTATTAAGAAGTGGTGAGTGACATGTAACTACATATTATTAGTTGTTTGACACTCTCTCTCATATATATATATATATATATATATATATATATATATATATATATATATATATATAAATTTTTTATTGCGGTGATACATATCCCATAAATGACATCTCTTATACTATATTTCACAACTGAAATCATTCGATCGTTCGCTACTTTGTTACTTGACAAGTTGACAATATAATCTCAAAGGCCAAAATTTCCTTCCCTTTTCCTCCTAACTTAGTTAAATTGGCTATTGCCGCATCTAATACGTAGTCCTCGTGATTCGACTCGGTTATTACAACTAATTATGTCACACTAGAATAATTGATTTTAGCGAAATAGTCAAAGAAGATTCATAAGAAGTGATTTGTATGTAGTTGTGTGACGTACCAATTGTACCAGCTCCTTGGCAAAGATTCCATGAAAATGGCATAATACATCACTCATTGACATTTGTATGTCCTGAAGTCGTGAATTCAATATGATGTGCAATACACCAACTCTTTTGTAGTTAAGCGTGAGCAACGTAACATTACACTCTTATCAGTTCATGGAAACTCTAAAACATCAAAGGGGCTACACAAATTTTCAATATTAGACGGATCCTGTCATTTTTCTTTTAAATTGTAATATAATTTTCGAACGAGTTGTGTTATTCTAATTATGTTACCTTTTGTATTAAAAGTTTATGTTTCATACGCGGAATGTTTGATAATAAGTACTCCCTCTGTTCATTATTATTTGACATTTAAGAAGAATTAAAATGTTCATAATTAATTGACGTTTCAACTTATTTCGCTCTTACTTTCCTATTTTACCCTTCGTTTATTAGTAAAAAAAAATGTTTTGCATAACTTTAATGAAGTACCCTATTTCCTAATTAAAAAAAATGCTTTGCATAGCTTTAATTGTTGGATGATCAAGCTTCCAATCAGACTAGGTCTACAAAGAAAGGGATCGCGAGGCAAGGTCGGTTCACAACATCAAAACGGCTACAAGAGATCTGAATAGAGCAGATCCGGCAACGCGAGCCAAGGTATTTCAGATCTACATCTCACACCATCAAAACGGCTACAAGATATCCGAATAGAGCATATCCGGCGACGACGGCCTTGTTGAGAAAGAAAGTAAAGGTAGAAACGGGAAATTGGCCAGGATTAAGAAAACCCCGGAGAAGTGGACGTGGTAGACTGGCAAGCAAAGAAGTTTGGGTAGGAGAAGCAATGAGGATAGAGTCGTCATGGAAGAGGAAGATATTGTTGAGATGGAGATATGGTAGAAGCGGCGATCGACCAATGAAGGAGTTAAGGTTTTTTGTTCATATGTGATAAATGTATGCCATCTCAAGAAGTTGCAGATTCATTGTGGAGAATTATGAGTTGTAAAAGATGTTTATGGGTTCTATTTCTCATCTAAAGTAAAATTGAATAAGTTCAGAATTATGAGTTGTAAAAGATGTTTATGGGTTCCATTTCTCATCTAAAGTAAAATTGAATAAAACTTAGTGTACTACACACAAGGGGCATTTTGCGTATAATTAACATTTCGTAATACGTGTGTTCATGTTCAAAACATCAAACAATAATGAACAGAGCGAGTATCAAATAACAAGAACAAGAATTTGATGATAACGACTAAAAGAAAAAAATAAGGACAACAACGAAAATTTAATGATAATATAAATAAAAATAATTAAGTAATATTACTTTTAATATAATAATTATTATTATTATGCTAATGAAATTATAATTTATTTTTAAAAAAAAAAGTAGTGGTCGACGGGCTACTTGGAGTGCAAATATGAAGGCTCCTCGAAGCCTATGTACAAAGGGAAATTTGGTGTTTTACAATGAATGAGTTATGTATGAAGAATATACTTGCAATAATCCAATCCTATAATATATTTCAAGGGTCCTAATCTTTCATGGAAGCCTCGATCAAGGGTCAATCTTGGTGTCTCTAAATTGTTTGTGAAAAGTAGGTAGTCATAGCTAAAATTTGGTGAGCTCCAAACAATAGGTAAGAACCTTGAAGCTTAATTAAGGCCATACAAATCTACTACCTGAAACTGGGCAAGTATCTCTTGAGCAGTATTAAAGAGACCCAGAAGCTAAGTAGAAATAGTAATAACATGATTCACCACTTTTGGACACGATGAAAAGACAAAGACAAGCCTAAAATTCATCTAAGTATCCCAATATGTGACAGGCTAATGATATTAAATAGAGCTAGAGTAAATTTACATCAACAAACATTGCCTTCTCGTAACATCAACATATGTATCTGACGACTGACCAACCTGGGGGCTCCGCACTCTTAGTAATGTCAGTTGAAAGATTTCGGATGATTTGATACTATGCTCGCTTGTACCTCCAGCACTTCTAGACTACATTCCAGTGTATCAAGCTTCTTGTTCAGTGTTGCCAATTTGCTCTTTGTTGTTGCCTCTGCACAAAACCACTTCATCACAACACATACAAACTAGTGTTTACAAGCATAAACAATGTCCCACGTAGTAGCTATCCTACAATTAATAGCTTTAAGACTACATTCCAGTGCATCTAGGGAGCTTAGCTATTGTGATAGCATCGCTCAAGTTTACACTCAATTCAACGCCTGCAATATTTACACTAAGGGTGTGCTTGGCACAATACGGTTTACATAAGGTTTGGATTTATATCATTTTCATTAACAAGCATTATCAATTAAGCATCATCTACACTATCAGAAATTCTGCAGAGACTGAAAGAGAAACAAAAATTTGCTCTAGTGAAGAGAATTAATAGCTAAAATATGAATGCACTCAACTAAGATCAATGCTTCTCTATTCAATCAAAAATTCAAAGTGGCCATCACAACTAAACTATATTTGTTAAAAACAACAAATATTCTAGTTTCCCATAAGTAAAAGCTATACCAATACAAGTTAGCAGCATCTACTGGAACTGAGAGGTTACGTCAATTTCATAATAGTTCCATACAGCATAAGAAACCAAAAATGGTTGTCTCATCCATATTGACTTGGGCATATTTATGTTCTTCGTATTGCATCACATCTGCCACCTGAATCTGAGTTTGCTCTACTTCTTAGCGAATTGTGCCAGTTCATTATGGTACAAATCATCATAACTCTTTAACATCACCTTGACCAACTAATTACAAACATTTACACATAATTGGTTACCTAGTGCTTCTACTCGTATGGATTTGACAAAATTGTAAGCATATGTGTGCCTTGTTATAGCTTTGACTCGTATAATTTCTGAAAAGTTGACCAGGGGAGCTAATACATAATTTTTGCAGCTCCATCTAATTGCTGCCAACTGACTTTGGCATTTCATCAAACAATTAGTAGGCAACCAAAACTGAATCAATATTTCTTCCTCGTTCAGCACTTGATCATTATTCAGCATACTAGCTTACTACAAATTAAGGTCAGACTAAAATACTGCAAAGTGAGGCTTTGTACTTCTGAGACCATATCATCCATATGAGCAACCCTTTTACTAATCTGAAAATGATATTCAAGAGTGTTGGACTTCCATTTCAGCAAACCGAGTTCATCATATGAACCATATCTAAAGTCTCGCCAGAGATTGTTGGCTGTGATGCCATTGTTACATCAAGAGTTCACTCGAATACGGGATAAGTAGCTTAACAAGGAACAAAATGAGCTCATTATTGAAGTAAGTTGTTCCAAGATCTCTTAGAAAGGGAAGACTATAAAACAACCACAATGCATATAAGGATAGGAACGTAGCTAAAGTAGGTAATAAAAGGCAATACAGAACCAAAAAGAAGTGATTGTCTTCATTTGTCTGTATGATTATCAGCATAATAGGAAGAGAGAAAGGAGTTAGGGTTTACCAAATTGAACAAGAAAATCAAAGAGACGACGGATGTTGAGTGAAATGCGAGAGATGAACTCGCGATTCTCCCAATCAGCTTGCACTGCAATACCTACGTTCACAGCATTCGTGATTCCTCCTGCTCTCGCCATTCCTAGAGTCTGAGATCTGCCAGTACCAAAATCTGAACTGAAATGTCACAACAAGCAAATAAAAAACAGATAAATCCAATCACCAATCGACTAAGGCAGATCATCGGAAGAGATAGCGGAATTTCAACCATCGCCACCAACCGAAGAAGATTTTGAAAAACAAAATCAACAACATATGTGAAATTCTGCTACATCCCACTCAGAAAGAAGTATTCGCAACGAGATTTCTAAAATAAATCGTTCAGATTTGAAGGCAGATGTAATTTACCTTAGGCTGGAAGATGCAGGAGAAAGCGAAAATGGGGGAAACGGTAGACAATCGCGAGTGACGACCCAAATTAGCGAACCCAACAATTTTCGCTAAGGTCACACAATTTTTTAAATAGCATGTATTAATACAATAGTGATTTGATGATTTCAGATATATAATTCCAAATGAAAATATGTTAATAGTATATAAATAAGTTTGTAATATATTTAAATTATTAGTTTTTTTGTGAATGATTATGTTATAAATGATTATTTCAAATTTGATTTTACGAACGACTTTAAAAATAGACACATGCTACGTACGGATATATCAAAAAGTAACTAGAAAAGTATTTTAAATTGATAAATCCGATAACAGGTACTTTTCCTAATTGTTTTCAGAAAAAATTTACAACTAATTTGGTTTTACTTCTTTAAACGATTTAGGTTATAATATATTTTATGATATAAATTATAAAGTATTTAGGGATAAGTTGATACGTTAAGGTCCAAAGATTTTAAATTGGTAATTAAAAATTTTAATAAAAAAATTAATTATAAATCTTTGTTTAAAAAATATATTTGGTGAGAAGGTATGTGTTTGGTTAGATTATATAAATTGTAATAGAATTTATTACAAAGTTATAATCTTATATGTAGGTTATATTGTAATTATATATCTGCTTAAAATACATATTGATATTGGATATGAAGGGGTATGATTAGATTACATTAATTAAGATATACAGAGAAATTTGTAAGAATTTTAATTTTGTATATAGATTAAGAGTTTAAATAAATATGAATTTAATGCATATTTGATAAAAAATATTATAAAAATTATATAAAAAAAAAGGGAATGTGCTTGATTTACCTACATGTATTGAGACAAAATTTATTACAAAAATCATAATCTTAGTATATGAAGATTAGTTTTCTATTACAAATTTTTGGTTGGTTCAGAAGATTCCTTCAAATATTTTGGCCTTGAACTATGGATTCATTTTCCATTTTTCTCGAGAATATGAGCATTGAGTAGAAGATAGATTCATCTATATATATATATATATATATATATATATATATATATATATATTACTAAAATCAGCCGCATTTTGCTTACATGTCGCACCCTAAGGCATGTCACGTGAGATGTCTATATTGCTTGAATGATGCTATGTTAGGGCCGAAAGGATGGCTAGCACGCTTTTCATGTGATTGTCCATATTATTGTGTAGGCAAATAGCAAATGTCATGCTTACATGGTTCGAAATAGTAATGAGTAGTAGAGAAGCTCATCAATCAATGAGTGAATAGCAAATACCATGTGACACTCATTGATTGAAGCCAAGTACCTTGACAAAGCATACCTAATACCATGCTACCATAGTATTTGTGACTTAGCTCTCCTATTTTTATTAAAGGACAGAATGATCATGCATAAGCCTAGTGATGGTTTGGAGGAATATCCCCAATTCCTAGTTGTTTTCTCTATTGATAATAGATTGTTGTCACTTGTTACTTGATACTCAAACCCTCAAGCATCTTGAACACTTGATCACCCCTTTCCATTTCATTTTACACATTCTATACTTTACTAGTTGAACTTGATATGAAGTCGGGATATACATAGTCTCTTGGGATTTCGAAATTGATGTGCAACATCATATACTTACATTGACACGGTTGTGCACTTGCGGTTCTATGTTATTTGTGTGCTACATCCACACCACATCAGACACTAATTGAATTTCGAATAGATTTCTTGTGTGTTGCACACAAACAACTCTTCTAATGTGGGGAGAGAGAGAGAGAGAGAGAGAACGACGTCTCGTTTGCCCCATAACTTGGACTATTTTGCGTTGTTTTGCTTGTGCCTACAAGTTGATATCTTATCAAACTATTCACAAGCCTTCTTCTTTTGTTCTTTGGCCGACGTATCCTTAGGCAAAGATTGTAGTGAAAGGGTTCTACGATCGTTTTTGGTTGTGTGTTAGGGTCTTATTTTCCCTAGTGAGCTCCAAGTTGTTTCAAAGGGTTCGACCTATCTATCCATATACCGATCCATCATCATCATCATCATCATCTGATCACCCCTTTCATACCATTCGATCACCCTCGTTCCTTTCACCCCCTACCCACATTTGATCGATTCATGTAATAAGAATCAATAATGTGTCATCCTTCTTGGTGTCGAAAGATTTGGACTCACAACGGCTTATCCCCGTAGCACATCCGTTAGCAAAGATTTGATCCCGATTAGCGATGTCGGTCAACTCGATCACGTGTAAAATATCATTGTTTGGATAAGTAGTAACATAACGGAAAAACAGTCTCAGTCGAGTCGATTGGGTGGTCGTTCGAGTCAATTGTGAAGACAACTTCTTATGGCTTTTTGAACCTTTAGTAAAACTGGAGTTTCTTGTTGGTGTGGTTGAAACTAAAAAACTCACAAGTATTTTAAAGCTCTATAACTTTTTAGTCTACATGAAAGTCCAAAACTGATGGGAAAATGATCGAAATTTGATATTTCCACAGCCTTAATGAGATTATTGACTTGGTTCCTTAATTCTTGGTTCTCAATCGATCCGATTTTCATAGAAACCTCATCGATCATGTGGATAAACTAGCTTGACGTAGGAATACT
This sequence comes from Fagopyrum tataricum, assembly GCA_002319775.1. Classification (NCBI taxonomy): domain Eukaryota; kingdom Viridiplantae; phylum Streptophyta; class Magnoliopsida; order Caryophyllales; family Polygonaceae; genus Fagopyrum; species Fagopyrum tataricum. The sequence goes on from CM008286.1 coordinate 35,067,299, forward strand.
TCCAAATTTGCTCCTAAATGTGTTATATGACCACAAATGTTCATATTTCAATAAAAGCAAAAGCATACCACAGACATTGCAAAAACAACGAATTTAATTCTAATATCATGCAAATCTACACTACATGCAATGAATATGGATAAAATAAGGGTAAAAAAGGCGTTAATATGGATATTAAAAAATACCCCATGCTTGAATATTTTTATCCTCGGGTAAGATCTAGAAACACCTATGAGTGAAGCACAATATATTGATTCAAAACAAAAGATATAACAATAAAAATCAACTGCTCTAAAGACTATCGTGATCATCACACAAATCATATTTATAGATAATAAAGTCAAAGCGCATGTCGGGCCGACATGCCCTCTACATGAGATCGTTCTTATATTCTTATGTCTTCTTCTTGTCTCGCAATCTCACCTTTGTTATTATATTTATATACTTTATTTTTGCAATTAACGATTCAAAAAATTACTATCAACTTCATGATTTTGACCTTGACCCTATACTATGATTGGGTATTATAACATTTGCGAGATTTGAGGTTTTAGCCCACCTTAGTCCGATCCCTTCCATACTGGAGTTTGGTTGTTGCACTCCAATATTTGACCTTCACTCACCTTTATATTGCATATGTAATATGTTGTACAACAAGTTTGTTTATATATGTATGATCCAGGAAGCAACATTTTCAAGGTCTTACAAGGATCATATGGGACACAAAGCCTTGGTTTACACCTCAGTCGATGAATACAATACAATTGTTATCTGATTACACCGCCGGTCTCATTCTTCTATCCGAATGGAATTTACCTTTCATTACTTAAAACTAAATACACACACAAGTAGAAGGCCTGTTACTGAAGTTCATTGGTATACCGAAAAGCTATAAGAATTTGTCGGATCACTATGGAACTGGTATGAGCAAGTTCCAAAGAGAAACAAAATACTCTCCTTCCCAGTCATCATCTTAACTCATATGCATCTAATATAACCGGATCTATTCTATCTCCTCTTATGGGGATTCATAAAAATTGAGTCTCAAGCAACTGTGTTTCTCTTACATGTTCACCTATAGTTCGTCTTTTGTTTCAGTCTTTTCAGCTTTGGTATTTTTGTTTACGAAAGCTGCCAAGTCCTTCAAGCTGGATTTCGTAGAAACCTTGATCTGCATCATATAACAGGCATTGTTCTGTTCAGGATAAATAAAGGGGAAGAAGCACAAGAAAGAAAAAAAGAAAGTTGTTTTCATCTAATTACCGGATTTGCTTTATCAGATGCTGGGTAAAACAACAGTGTCGGATAGTCCGTCACCTGCATAAATGAAATGATTTATCCGGTTAACTAACGGAATAATATCAAAAAATGACACCAAAAAACACTTCAATTTCACTACTAAGGTAGCTGGGTGGAACGAGACACAGAATGGAAAAAAACCGACACAGAATCGAACCATCATTTTCGGTATCGGTTTTGGTCAGAGGATTTTGCACATTCGGTTTTGGTTGGTCGGTTTTGACCAGATGCTCAGCCCTAGCCATTTGTGCAAATTTTGGCAATTTGCAAAAATGGCCCAACAAATGGATGATAATATCTTTTTGACCAAATCTATGTCACAGAGGATATGCTTGTAGCCAAAATCATTTCTTGTGTGGCTCATGAGTGTACAAGAATCATATAAGAGGCAAAAGACGCCACACTTATTTTTACTTAATAATCTTGAAATATATTAGAAAATACAAAAAGATAGTTTTTACCCATATACACTCATCTCAAATATGTTTAAGGGTGTGTTTTGCTTGCATGTGTTTATAAACTAGCATATGTTTGAATTCGGGTTGAATGAAAAGGTTAGAAAAAATGAGTTCAAGTTATTAAAAAAACACCAAACTGCATTTGGTAAAAAAAAAAACAGTGTCTTAGGTAACGTGACCTTCACACGATGAGGAATAGAAGACGAAAGTCCTTTAAATACATATAACATCTAGTTATTATTCTGAAAAGTTAAGGTAAAAATGTATTTCTAAACTCAAAATCACTACCTAAATTAAACAAATCCTCATCTATCCAGGTTGAATATTACAACACAACTAGTCTAAATGGTGTATCACGATACAGCTAATCTTGTAACTCAAATTTGAACTACTAAAAATACTAGTTTATATGTACAAAAAAACAGACCCAACTGTTAAACGATGACATGGATGAGAGAAATTGTAACGAACCAAATGTTATCCTCGGTATTCTACATTGCATGAGAGCATGTTTTTTTTAACATGTTTTAAGGCTAAACATAATGTGCCATTGTTTAGAAGATTGAGTCCCATACTTCAGGTTTTACCATTTCAATTCTTGATTAGAAAATAAAAATTAATCCTGTAGAATTCATTTGGAAAAGGCGCATTAGCATTCCTTAGTTTATTTTGTCTTTGAGGAACTAATGGTCTACCAATGCAAATGTGATAGGCTCTAACCTCGAGTTTTGGATGCTCATTGACAGAAGCATCTATTTTGGCAAATATCAGATTGTCCAACCCCTTGAAATGCTTAGCCAGCTTCTCGACTTGTTTGCTTGTAGTGTCGCAGTCCATGCACCAGGGGGTGTGTACCTTAATTTAGGCAGGGTACAAGAAACGATCATTTAATGTTGCAGTGAATTATTGTATGAGATAAAATGTTTATCCATCATAGTAGCATACAGTAAAGTAGTAAACCAACCCCGCTATTGAAAAAAATAACAATTTGAAAATTATAAACTATATGAGTGAGCTACTGGAGCACAACAATAGCTTCAACTCAATTTATCAAGATAATTCTATAGATGACTGTTAGGGATCCTCTTAGAGGAAGAACAAAATGCAAAACATTGGATTATAAAGAGATCTTCTATTCACCGTGACTAAAAAACCAAACATTAGTTTTTGTTATTTGCAAGATATACCTTGAAGGAAAAGAAAAGGATGTGACATGGATGTCAAATGAATGAAATAACTGTCTGCTCTTTTATACTACTACATACCTCTAGAAGAACATTCTGGGCATTGCTCAAGATCAGCTCATCAAATGTCTTCCCCACAACAATCTTCACACTAGCATCCGCCTACAGATATTATAGATTTATACAACATGTCAACAAAACAAATGTACTTTGATCGAAATCCATATGGAGTCAAATACTATCTTCTATAAAATATAGTCCAGAAAGATAAAGCAAGCTGAGTTTATTTAAACATAATTACCAATAAGTACTTCACATTGATTGGCATGCATTATTTTCAAAATAACTTTAATCTACCCCGTTAGTCATCTATTTGAAATTTCAAACTGCAAGACATTCTTCATATCAAATAGTTATTGGTGCAATATTTACATGGAACATAAAATTCCCCTTGACATTATGTAGTAACGATTGATGATTATGAAGCTAGCACATTCATTTGCATTAAAATGAGAAAACCATCTAGCACAAGACGAGTATTTTAACTTGGTCAGTAAAATGCCTACATTGTCAGGTATGGGTTGTGATTTGAAGTACACTGGCATGGTGCCATCCAGAAGATGTGAGCAGAAATCCTACAGTTAAACAGAAAGGAATAATTAGACAAGCTTTCTCACAAAGGTAGCAGCAAGGCTGATGACAATTGTTAAAAAAAAAACATTACTTCTATATTTTCAGGTGTAGGCTTTGCTTCCAATAGATACTTTGAACTAATTTTGTTGTCAAAAGCAGCAACCTGCAAACATGAAGATAAATTTGAGCAAATGTTTAAAAACTCAAATTTAGTACACACGCCAATTATATGAAGATTATTAATTTGACAATGAAAGCAAAACGCATAAGCATCAGGACACTAACCACAATATCTTGTGATTCTTCAAGTCCTAGTAATGTCAAGAAAGGCTTTGCAAGGTTCTCATCTTTAATGTCCACGTGTAAAAACATTATCTACCCCATACAGATTGCAAAATATTTAGATCACAGCATAAGTTGCAGTAATACAATAATTTACTCGCCCAGCATGGCAATAATAATCAGAAATAAAATAAGAAACTACCTTTGACTTGAACTTTTTTGCCACTTCTCGAAGAGGCCCAATTAGAGTCTTCAAATCATCATCATCCGAAAAGACATAAGCCTACACCACATAGGAAATACAGTAAATAAAGATGGACTCACCAAGCAAACCACTTGATCAAGAAATCTAACCATTTATGCCTGGTGTTTCACTTGATCTTTAGAAAATGCTCTACTTCTTTTCCGAATTAAGAGAATCCACATCAAGAAAGAAAACAGCAACATCAAATACAAATAACCCAGGTTTAAACTATTTATAGCCACTCATTGCAAATCCTTAAATTACCTATGCTTAATGATGCCAAATCATTTTTGAAACCGAAGACAAGCAAAGGAATGATATAATTGATGTGATAGTGTGAAATGTAGTGTTAAATATGCCCTAGTACCTGGAGTGCATAAGGAGTGGAGTAGACTTTCATAGAGTTTAGCTCAGTGAGTGTTGTAACCAATGGAAACTTGTTATACTCCACAAACTGCAATATTCTATCCATCTGGAATGGTCCTTCTGCGACCCAAATATAAGGTATATGTTAGTCGACACATATAAGAACCATAATGGCTACTGATCTAAATATATATGCCATGCACAATAAAGGTACTTTCAAAGGATCAAAGTTGACAACTTGACACGTAGAACTTATACACAAAATTGTCAGAAGACAAGGATATCAATAGAAATCACAAGCAAACCTATAACAGACTAAAGAATTTGTATCTTTACTTTGCTAGTTTATAGACTTTCAGTATTTCTTGTAATTCCAGTGAATAAAAATATAACACTCTTAACATGCTAAATGCATGATGTTTGAAGTAGGGGAGTATACAAAGCATAACAAGCTATATTCCAAATAAACTGTTTGGGGTTGAACCTTTTTGATACAGGTGAGATTAGATTCAAATGTTTAATGAATCAAGATATTAAATTATTAAGAAATTAGCCAAATAGGATCCAAATGCTGTAGCCTTCTGCTACTATAAATGATGATTAGAACATGAAATTTATATTTAAAGCAGGTATCATTAGCTTGTAAATATGAGATTTTCATTACTTTATTATTTGTTGGTGCATATGTATTGCTCATATCCTTCTACACATTGAAAGGTATAGAGCCAGACTGCTGCTAGAGTATCTAACTCCCTCCACTCCTAAGCTATTAGAAACTGAAAACTGTACTTGTTGAATCCTTTTCAACAAAGATAACGCTTTGTGCCATATCAACTGAAATTTCAGATCAACAAATATGTGAAAGTTAACATACCAAAACTAGTGTATCTTTCAGGTTCATTTTTCACAAGACCAAGGAACGGATTTCCAGCACTGATATCAGGGAAAAGAACTCTTGCAATCTCGAATGAATTTGTTTCAACAAACTGAATTTCATTATCAGTAGTAGCAGCCTTGACAAATTCTTCATACTGAGAGCCCTGCACATTGAATTTCATTCCATTTTTTAAATACAGAGAGAAGGATCTGCGAAGTTAGCAAATCAGAAGAACCAAAATATAATTTAGGGATCAGATTAGTATATGGAAACATTTATGAGAGAAAATGGTTCAGACAAATGCAAAATCATCGTCGAACACTAACTAACAAAACTGTTCAAGAATTGAGGGCAGACAAATGCAAAATCATCGTGAATAGCTCAGAATTGTGGTTATGACTGACATAATAGGACTCAAGACGGTACAAATAGATGATAACAATTCACATGCTAAGTGTCAATGAGAGCCGAAAGGACGACAACTCTACTGAACCACTGTTAGGTCTTCAAAAACAGGAAGAAAAAAAAAAAAAAGGAGAAGAAGAAGATTTTCAAATCACATGCTTTTACGAAACCATTGCTTCAGTATGAGTATGAGAAGTACCTCCAATTTTTCAAACTTTCCAAGAACAAAATGGGTCTGTTTCTTTACAAATTCATCTGCTTCAGCAACTGAACCGAGTCTAACAACAGGCTCACCAGTCTTCTTCCTTACCCAAATCACTATATCCTCCCTAATTAAGAAAGAGAACTAAATTAGAAAAATTGGTTCAATGCAATCAAAAGCCATATAAGTCAATCATAATGAAATGTAGATTTGACCAAGAGATCCATGATGTCATAGTAGTGTTAGCAAGTACAATTAGTCAATCATAGTGAAATCTAGATTAGACCAAGAGATCCATAACTTAATAGTAGCACTACCAAGTACAACACTACAATTAGATTAAAAACAGTCAAAATTCAAGTTGAATAATAATTATTAGCTCTCTGCAAAAATACAATGACAGCCAAATGTTCTGGATTGCAATATACAACGAAGCCTTGTGAGCTTGGTTTATCTTACCTCTAATCGGACATAAGTTACCATGGCGTGTTGATGTATAAACTAGATGGGAAAAAAAACTTGAAAACATCCTTCTCATCAATTTAACCTAGCAGTGGTAGCAATCATTTTGGAGCTACAATTCTACATTTTATAACAAAGAAGACCAGAAGACTCAAAAACCACACAAGGAATTGGGAGAAACCACTACAATTGAATTGAAACAAGCATGAAACACATACCCAGAGAATCCACCGGTGTAATACTGAGGAGATCCATTGGAGAACAATAGAAGAGTAGGGTAACCCTTAATCTCCAGAGATGAAGCCGTTTTAGGGTACCTCTCGGCATCAAGCTTAGCAAACAACACAGGACTACCAATCTCCTTAAGCCGACTAGCAGCATCGGCGAAGTGAGGCATAAGCTCGGCGCTGCGAGGGCACCAAGGAGTGTAGCCCATCACAAGAACGTACGGATGATCGGAAATGATCTTCTGGGTAATGTCGTCGTTGAGCTCAACCACAGTTCGCTGTGGCCTAGTAGAAGGAGACGATGCTATCCCATTTCCCCCGTCCTTGTGCTGCTGCGCTTCTTCTTGCTCATCTACAGCTATGAGCTCTTCAATGCCGTCCAGATCGTCGGCATCGCCATGGGCGGGGTATTGTGCGGAGGTAGGGAGGGAGAGAAAGGGGATCAACAAGAGGACGACAAATAAGAAGAGGGAGAGGGTTAGCTTCAAGGTGGGATCAGGATTGGCCATGGGAGACGGACGAGCTGAAATCGAGAGATTTCAGAAGTCAAGATCTTGAGTGAAACCGGAGCAAATTGGTCCGTTTATTACGGCACTCTAACCATATATATATATATGGTTCACTCGTATCTTTAATATATTACCATTACTATTTTTGGATTTAATATAATAGTCTACCATAAAGATCATTGCGTATTAAAATACAAGTTTGTAATCATCGTACAAATTGGTGTGAATGGTCAGGCAGTTCAGTTGGATTAGACGGTAAGCTACACAATTCATTCTAGTGAAAATTATGTCTTACTCTAAACTTCGTCAAAAAATCAAAGATTTAACGTGAAATAGTTTAAAATCATCTCGACTTTTCATAGGCAACTCCAATAACAATGGAATGTCCGAATCAGATTTAAATGGGTCTCCGCTTTGATTACCGAGTTATGAAGTTTTTCTTTGCATCAACACAAACAATTTTACCTTTGTGATTTCAAATTATATAACCTAGTGATGTTTAACTGGAATTAAATTTAAATCTACTAAAATTTAGTTTAACAAACGTGATTGTTTTTACCATTTTTATATTGTTTTTTCTCTTGCCTACAATCGGTATGTTTGGCTGTGGATTAATATTGTAGTTGTCCTCATTCGTTAGAATTCACATTAAAGAACACACAAAATCAATCTTAATCCATCCTTTTTCACTTTTCAGTTTAACTCTTTTTGTCATGTCATCTTAAGAAAACAACCCAATACCATTCCCACATAAATAGAACATTTTTTTTGTTCTTCACATACATATTATATAATATCTACTTTGTGAATAAATATTAAACTTTAAATAAATATGAACCAAATATTATACATTTGAGGTTGAAGGGCGACATGATTTGTTGATTTTGAGCTTGCATGTTTGTATTGGGAGGTAGGGATGGAAAAATCAATCTGATTCGTCGAACCAATCCGAAAATTGTTGATCTGCACCGAAAAACCCAAAATTGATATTCGTTCCCGTCCAAATCCGTATAGTTTCCAGCTAGCAAAAACATAATTTCACGTATAACTAAAAACAGAAGTTCGCCGAATAGTTTCCAGCTTGCAAAAATATCATTTTGGCATGTTTCCCAAAAATAGACATCAACCTCACCCGTTACAGTGTGGAGAAATAGTTGGAAAAGACAAGCAACAATGTGATACGAGTCTCCTAATGATCTTGTTGACTTTCAAAGTCCATGGATCCGATCCCAACACATCGGATGCGGCTTCGTCTGTTCAAGTCGGACTCCTAGTTGCCCTCGGTTCTTGCTCTCATTGTTCTCTCACAATCAACCCACCCTTACTTTGGCATGTTTCCACTTTTCTTTTACGATAAGTGCGCTTCCTCTGTTCAAGTCGGACTCCTAGTTGCCCTCGGTTCTTGCTCTCATTGTTCTCTCACAATCAACCCACCCTTACTTTTTTTAAATGTCTAACGTGATGCCCAAATATCTTGCAAAAATCACATTTGTATAAGTCAAGGTATAAAGCTCAAATCGAAATATTTTAAACATATCAAATACATCAAACGATATTACATACCTGACACTACTACAACGAACAATGTCTAACCTCTTTTTGTGTTTTTCACCATCTTTGCGTCTTTTGTTTCTTGGTGGCCTAACTCTTCTCCTCATTGTGGGACTTATGTTTGGAAAATAAAAAATTGTCAACTGTTCTTCGTCTAGTACAATGTGGAAGTTAACTAAATATGGCATCCATTAGGTTTGCACAAAGAAACAACTTGGTACATAAGATTTTAAAGGCATTCCGGTCCTTATATCTTGATTTTTTTCTAATTACATGTTTGCAAGGAATCCCACTTATTTCAAGCACTAATCCGGTCGGTGAGTTTCACAGGAAAACATGACCGGCCTTGCTTGATTTCACACTTAGTATTTAATGCTTGAAAAATCTATCGACTTATTTAAAAGATTTTACAAATTAACACCATACATAATATAATAAGCAGCCAACACAAAGTGGTTTAATCCATTATACATGAAGCTCATGTGAAGCTAAAAGGTTTTTATGCAATCTTTTTTCGATTTTTGGCGTTATCATGTTCAACAGCGAAGTATTACAATTATATGCATTAAAACAAAACTGAAAAACTAAAAACCGAACTTTTAAGTAAAGACAAGATCGGGTTGAGCATATCAATTCCTATAGTAGAATTGAAACTCTCGACAAAGTTCCTCGTGTTTTCCTCATTCCACAATGTTGGATCAAACTTGTGCGTAACCCATTGTTCTTTTTCACCCGCCTCGTGTAACCACTTTACAACAACAAATACAACTCCCTTCTGCGTTATCTCCACTGCCTTGTTGTAGCAGAACTCTTAATATACTTTATAGCATGTCCAAAACAAGCAATGCATCCGACATCCGGGATATTGTTTTGTTAAAATTGGCATACAAGTACCTATAATAAAGGCTCCTAGATACACTGGGTCCAATATCATTTAGTATCGGTTCGATACCTTACAAATTCATTTTTCAAATTAATTAGAGTACAAATGACCTATATGTAATATCATTAAGAGTTGTATTATTATATTTTGTCAGTATGATATCATAGTCAAGTTGTCCATCTTAATGTTAGCCATAGCATCTTTCAAATGCCAAAAGAAATGTGATCATGTGCTCTTACTTTCATTTTCGTATACACCGTATCTTAGCGGAAAATCTTAGCATTTTCATCTATGGTTATTATAGACAATGCAATTCCACCAAACTTTTCTTTCAAATGACAACCTGGTAAACACCACTTTAATAAGCTTTTACTCAAGAAAACCATTCTTTGTAAAGAAACTCACAAGAGGAATGTGCAGGGAACAATCCTACATTTTCTGATGCATTAATATTAAAAAGATGATTAAAGAAAGATCCAACATAATGTTTAACTAGACAATGCTATGCATTACATCATTACTTAACCCACTAAGAGATAGTTAAGGATCAATCCTAGAATTAAGGCAATTGACATCCACTAACTAGACTGAATACAAATTAGCAACAAACTCATTAACTGAATTGATAAAATGACTCAAATATTTAATAAGACTTAAGTACTTGATTTCTTATGCCTTCTAACATAGGTACGATGAAGTGAGATTCTATCAATGCATCCTTCCTCGAAACTCGAATTGTCCTCAAGTCGAAAGGAAGGAAATTGTTGGTGCAACAAATCATAATTCTCCCAATTAGCTTCTTCTATTGGACGATCTTGTCATTGAACAAGCAATTCCAAGGTCTGAGAGTCTCCAAATTTCTTCCATTGGTGGTCTAGAAAATTTTCTGGCTGGACAGAAAACTCAAAAGAATCATTGAGTGGTAGAGGAGTGTTAGATGCGTTCACCTCTTGTCCTGATAACATGATTTATCGACCTAGTTTAGATATGCATTTAGGTAGATTTCCCCTTTTCGCATGCATGTTTTAGCCTTAGTTTGTGTCATTTATACTTGTTTAGTTCTACTTTGCAAGAATAGATGTCTATACACGCTATTGGTGTACGTCATTGTAGGTGATTTGACGCATTTCGGAGCTAAAACGATGCAATTGAGGATCAAGCCTCGGAGTGGATGCATAGGAGCAACCATACGAGCGAAGGAAAGACGAAGGAGTCGAGTTAGAAACACAAAGGACGGAATTGGAGCATCTTGGATACTTATCTCGCCCGAGATCAGCATGACAGGACGAGATTTCTATCTCCGAGAGGCATCTCGGTCGGTATCTCGACCCGAGATCCATTTCTCTGACGACGATCTCGGTCCACATCTCGGACCGAGATCCATGTGATTTGACCGAGATCCCAAGACGCTAAAGAAACCAAAGAACGAAGCCAAGAATCTCGGCCCCGACCATGACTGTATCTCGGCCGAGATTTTCACCTGAGATTTCTTCCCTGAGCATTTTTATTTTATTCCAGGTCCTTTTTATCCAGTCCATGTCTTTTGGCAAGTTGTTGGGTATAAAAGAAAAGCTCCAATATTTTCCTAAGGAATCTGATTTGTTCTCGTTTGTGCTATTTTAGATTCTAGAAAGAGAAAACCCTAGAGAGAAATTGTCTCCTACCTTGCCTCCCTCATTTCTACTTCTACCATTGTTAGACATTTTCTTAGTAGAGGAAATATTCAGTCTTTACTATTGCTTTTAGTTCAGATACGTTTCGCGATACTGTGATACTTTGTTTTGCTGGTTTTCAATTGAATTGATATTCGATTGCGAACTACTCAAAAACATCTACAAAAAACATTGATCTTCTTCCCTATCTTTTCCAACCTATTTCTTACTGGATTTACACAATAACTTATCATAATTGAAAATTAAACATCAAGTCCTTGTATGTGACGTTGACATACTTACTCTACTTCGTACGATCCATACACTGTGGGTTCACTACTTAATCGAGTATTTATTACAAGTTATAAATTTAAATCGTATCGTTGTTGTGAGCTTATTGGTTTTTATCATTATTGATAAGGACTTTTGGGGTCATAAATTAGCGAACATCCTTGGTTGGCCGAAGAAGGTAAATATGAGACGTTGGGTGAATCTTGGATAGGGCGGGTAACTCGAGCTCATACACAACCTGGCCAATCCGTCGGAGAACTTTATAAGGTCCAAATAACCGAGGAGACAACTTTTGGGTCGATCGCCTTGCTAGGGATTTCTTCCTATGGGGTTGAATCCAGAGGAACCAGATGTAGGACCCTCCCATATACAACTTTGAAAGGGGTCATACTAGTAGAAGTGTGAAACCCGGTGTTGAATGAAAATTCCGCCCATGGTAAGTAGTGACTCCACTACCGGGGTTGTTCCCTTGAGAAGCACCGTAAATAAGCTTCCATACAACAGTTGACCACTTCACTTTGCCCATCAGTTTGAGGATGGTATACTGAGCTCATCCGAAGCTTTGTTTGGCTAAGATGGAACAACTTGGACCAGAAAGAGCTTAGAAAAACGGGGTCTCGGTCTGAAACGATTGACCGGGGTACACCATGAAGTTGTAAAATGTCCTTGTAAAACGCAATAGCAACAGATTTGGCAGAATACGGATGAGACATACCTATAAAATGGGCATACTTGTTGAGGCGGTCTGCCACAACAAGGATGACATCCCAACCACCAGAATTTGGTAACCCGCTAATGAAATCGATTGAAATGTCCTCCCAAATTTTCTCAAGCACCGGTAGAGGTTGTAGTAGATCATCCGGCATCGGGTTTGATATTTGGCTTGTTGACAGACACCACACTCTTGCACATAGTTGCGGACATCTATCTTCATGTTCTTCCAATAAAAAAAACTAAAGTTTAGACGCTTTAATGTCTTGAGAAACCCTCCATGACCGGCTGCTTGAATGTCATGAGCTTCATTTAGTAGTTTCTGGTGTAATGATTGGTCTTCTAGAACCACGAGTTTGCCTTTAAAGAACAATTTGTTATCCACTTGCTTGTACTCTAGATAAGATGATTTGTCTGTCCCTTTGGCTGACACGCACTAGTTACCAAGTCAGATAATAGTGTCTTGGTCCACTTTGCAAACTCTACAGCTATAGGAATAGCTAGGACAAAGAATTCAGCATGTTACGGCTTACAGGAAATTGCATTAGCTCCTGCATTTTCTTTTCCGGGTTTGTACTCAATGTTGAAGTCATAGGGTACTAAATTCAACAAGAGTCTTTGTTGTGTGTTGGATGTAATCCTCTAATCAAGTAAATATTGAAGGCTCCGATGATCTGTCCAAACTATGAACTTGGACCCAACTAGGTAATGATGCCATTTCTAGTGGCAATACCAAAGCAAGCAATTCCCGATCATAAGAAGATTTAAACCTATTGCAAAAGGAGAATCCCTTACTGAAATATGCTATTGGGTGCCCTGATTGCAAGAGAATGGGTCTCACCCCGTCAACCGATACATCGCATTGTACTGTAAAGGGCTCGTCAAAGTTAGACAGTTGAAGGACAGGCACGGATGCATGTAAGGGCAGTTTTGAGAAGCTCGAAGGCATGCTCAACTTTAATAGACCACTGAAACGCATCTTTATTTTTCAAGTCAGTCAAAGGTCAAGCCAATATGTATAACCCTTGACAAACTTGCGGTAATAGCCAGTTAGGCCTAGGAATTCGCGCAACGCTTTGACTGTTGTTGGCGTTGGCCAACTGAGGATAGAAATCACCTTGTCTTGATCAACTACGACAACCTGTGACGACACGACATGTCCCAAAAAGGCTACCTTAGTTTGAACAAATAAGCACCTAGTCGGTTTAGCGAAGAATTGATGTTGCTCCATTGTTGCAAGGTTAAATTGAGGTGTTTGGCATGGAGTTCCAAGGACGGGTTGTATACTAGAATATCATAGAAGAATACGACAATAAATTGGCAGAGGTAAGGCCGGAATAAGTCATTCATTACGGGCTTAAATGTGGGGGGGGGGGGGGGGGGGGGCGTTCGAGAGGCCGCACAACATTATATACCAAGAACTCGTAGTGCGAGTTTTGAAAGCCGTTTTTGGATATCCGGTGGATGTACCTAAACCTGATGATAATCCGACCGAAAGTCGATTTGGGAGAACTATGCAGCCCCGTTAAGTTCATCTAAGAGCTTTTCGACCATGGGTATAGGGTATTTGTCCGATATCGTGATCTGGTTTAGTTGGTGGTAATCAACGCACATCCTCCAAGTATCATCTTTCTTTTTAACGAGAAGGACATGGCTTGCGAATGGGTTGACACTCGGCCTAATGAAACCAACCTCAAGCAGTTTTGATGTTTGCCTCTCGATCTCATTTTTCTAATGATTAAGGGTAGCGGTAGAGGCGTACTGTTTGGTGGTTTAAAATGTGAAAGTAGGGTGACTGGGTATGTTTTTGATATGTGGGGTGGTAAGGAGAAGGGTTTTTGGAAGATGGAATGAAACTAGTGCAACACGTTCTGAATCTGAGTTGGGGCTAGTGTAAGGGAAAAGGCGTGAAAGGAAGCCAAGGAGGAACCTTTTTTTTTTGACCTTGACACCATTAATTTTATACCTTCTTCCTTGTTGCCAGAAAACCAAGAATAAATCATCTCAGTTAGCCTCAACTGCTCCCAAAGAAGCCAACCACTTAACACCAAACACCATTTCTGCATTGCCCATGGCAAAGGGAAAGAAATCCTGAGTGATGGTTATGCCGGGAAGCAAATTATCCACATTGGAACAGACTTTGTTACATGATATGACTTCGCCATTCCCGATAGTGACTCCGAAGTAGGAACCTCCTCAAATTGAAGGTAAAGGTCAGTGGCTAACTGGTCGGAGATAAAATTGTGGGTTGACCCATTATCAACCAAGATGAGCATTGGTCTTCCTCTAACAATACCTTTTAATTTTTTTGTAGTAGTCGATGGTTGGACCAAGATTTGGTGGACAGAAGTCTCGACCAAGCCATTGTCCTTTGCGTTTGGACTGTAACAAAATCAGCCCTACAACACCTTCACGTTCTGTCAGAATGTCCATCATCGTCGGTATACTCCATCTGGGAATAGGAAGGCCGACATTGATGCCCTGACACGTATTTCTCACCGCAATGAAAACACAAACCCCTTTTGCGCCGGAGTTGTCGTTCTTCATCATATATTCTATTTGTTGAAGGAAAACCGGTGGTATTTTTGTTTGGATAAGGGTTTGAGGAATGACTAAATGATCGTAATGGATGAGAAGGGTAACTGGACCTTGGGCTATTATGAAATATGTTGGGTCGGTTGTGTAGAGGTTGGCTTTTTGGGCCCTTAAGTTGGCCCAACTTACACTCAATTTCCACTACAAGAGTTGCAGCCTTGTATACTGACTTGGGCTTATGAATCCTCAGTTCTGACTTGAGCTCATCTCTCAAACTTGCAAGGAACGCCCCGAGCAGGCCGTTCTCCGGCCAATCCTACACTTGTGTTGCCCTTCTCACGAATCCTTGCATCTACTCTACAACATATCTTGTTTATGTGATGGAGCATAGGAATTCAAATGGGTTTTGAAATTCTAGAGGACCGAAGTGTTCTTGGAAGGTCGTCACCAATTCATCCCAATAAAGGATATCCTCTTCTTCAATAATCCAGGCATAAAGATCCAGAGTGTCTCCCTCTAGATGCATCGAAGCAACCTTGACCTTCATCTCCTCAAAAATTTAGAAGTACCGAAAGGATTTTTCAGGCTTACCTACCCGCAAGGATCACCTCCCTTAAATTTCAGAAAGTCGATTCTTGTTCGCGGCCTTTTATTGGAATGGAAGCTACGGTGGTTGTCGTCATCCTTCTCCTGCTCACCCCATGCACGGTGGCGATCACGGTCATATGGAGGATTTATTTGGCTTCTCTTTAAGCCCCTGTGGTAACTTCCTGGGCTTCCGTCATGTTGAAATGACAGTATCTGAGGCATGGATAACACCCTAGTGGTGAGGGTGTGAATAGTTGCAGTAAGATCATACAAAATTTCAAGTGGAGGGTTACTGTTTGAGTAAATAGATTGGTTGGTTTGAGGGTCATGGGTGGTGTCTGGACGGGGTGGTGGCGGTGAGTCGTGGACGGAGGAGCGTGTCGTCACCATATGCACCGTATTGCTTTGACACCAAATTGGTAAACACTACTTGAGTAAGCTTTTACTCAAGGAAACTATTCTTTGTAAAGAAACTAACACGAAGAATGTGCAGGGATCAATCCTACGTTTTCTAATGTATTAATATTAAAAAGCTGATTACAGAAAGACTCAACATAATGTTTAAATAGACAATGATATGCACTATTGCACTACTTAACCCACTAAGAAATACTTAAGGATCAATCCTAGAATTAAGGCAACTGACATCCACTAACTAGACTAACTAAAAAGTAGCAACAAACTCATTAACTAAATTAATAAAATGGCTCAAATATTTAATAAGCCTTAAGTACTTGCTTTTTTGTACCTTCTTACATAGGTAAGATGAGGTGAGCTTCTATCATAACCATCAACAAAAAATCAAACTTCTACATCCTCTAAAACCCTCAATTATTGGCTTCACGGATATGAAAATATTCTTGAATTGAATTGGCTTTTCTGGATATTCATCGGCACTTTACCAAGCCCAATGAGCCTTAGAACGGGATTCGTACCTTTTAAAACCTCACAATATGTTGACACCTTTCCAAACGATGTGTCATGACTTCCTAGAGTTGCTCTAAACAAAATTTTCTTGTATCATAAGTTTTTTTTATAGCTTGACACCATATCTCAATTAAAAAGGTCATTTATCGCCTTTCCTTAAATATTTGGATTTTCTTTTACGCCATTCATTATCTTGTAGCCGCCCAACAAGGTTTTCATGGGTTTGAAATCGAACAATCTCATGCAAGTATGTTCACCTGTTAACTTTTTGATAGCTCAAGTATATCCATCTAGTTTGGAATCATGAAGTCTCCATTCACGACTTGAGGTAATGCATGCACTTACCAATCTAGTATGATCAAAATTTTAAAATGACTATGGCAGCCCTTTGTTGGATACAAAAATCTCTCTAAACACTATACAAATGTTTCTTGTCAAAGAAAATCATCCACAACTTAATCTTGATCAAACCGAATAGAGTATCGGTATGAAACTCACCATTCTCATACAATCTATCAAAATATGCATCTTTACTTGCCTCTCATTCGCTGGAGTTGTCAAGATTATATTCATCAAAAACATAAGGCAAATGATTGTCATCTTCATCAACTAATATTTCTGTTGTAACCAAATATATATATATATATATATATATATATATATATATATATATAAATATAAAGAGGCCAATAAAATACCAAGTTAAAATTATTTGAGTTTGCTAATGTAAGAAAAGCCTATTACATTTCATGTTATTATTAGGCTAATTACACTTAGTAAATATTTATTTTAACAAAATTTAAAGTTAAGGAATATGAGAAATATATTTGATATAATACAAAAAACAAAAAAAAAAGACCATAGTAGTCAATAGTCATCATTATGACAGGAGTGGTCTACAGCAAGTCAAATAAATGCACATGTCATGTACTATGTAATAATATATAGTATATGGAAAGTGGAGAAATATTATTTAAAAAAATGACTTAACGTTTCTTATCCTAGCAAGAAGAGGAAAAGACAAAATTGACTCTAGCAAATAATAGTTTTATGACATTAAAATCACATTCTACACTTAAATATATAGGTATATAAAGAAAAAGACAAAAGTGAGGTTATAATGACTCAAAATTGCAGAGATAGCCGTTTTATTGTTTCAAAGCAGCACTAAATAGGGGGTTGTTAATTAGGCCATTCAAAGCCTAACTTTTTACAAAAAAGAAACGGCTGCCATAAATGAAAAGGAATGACAACTCTTTAAGCTTGTATAAAAAGGCACGAGTTCAGCCAAACAAAGGAAGACTAAAAAAAATATACAGAAAGAAGGCAAAGTAAGAAAGAAATCAAAAAACCACCAGCCGGGACAAAGTTGCAAGCAAAAGAAACACAGTACGGGAGAAATTAAGAAGACGAGAAAGACACAACAAGAAGCAGCAATACAAGTCTCGCATAACACATCGATTCAAACAAGAAGGAGATCCATCTGCACAAATCAACTAAGATAAATGCTCTTTACAAGTTTTTCTTCGTTTTATGTTTGCAGGAAACTTCAAATGGTGGTTTTCATATGTCTACAATGGAGTATACCTCAAGTCCGCGCGGGTCGTATATGGTCGAAATAGCAACCAACCTGTAAGAAGAAGATATCATGATTCAAAACAGACTCCATAAAATCAAAGCTTTGGAAGAATCATGTGTGCTTACCTCGAGGACGAGATGAAGGCGTAAGTTGAAGCCTGGCACGGTGTGTCGTTGACGGAAGCCACAAAAGGGGATGGGTGTGAATATATTCCGATCAAGTGCTTGTGTTTGAATGGATTGTTCTCTCCTACTATATAAGAGTCTCTGCTTTCCATAAAGTCTAATGCGAAGGATTGGTGATATCGAAATATCGTCAATATGGATAGAATAATCAATGTGTGTCTCAACAAGGGAAGTGATCTTCCACTAAAAGGAAACTAGCATATATCTATTTTTGGGAGTTCTGATACAAAAAGAAGGAAAGCTAGAAACACGTGTTTTTTCTTTTTTTTTTTGGATTTCCATTCAGGAGTGCCGAGTACAAAGTTTTCCTCTACCGCATGTTCATATATGCGTTCATATATGCTTTAAATATGTTAACCAATATCGTAAAGCCGGTGATGGGTCTAAGATAAGCAAACATCATAATGATGGACTATCAAAGAAGCTCAACAACACTTTGATCGTGGACTCAAGAGAAGAGAAAAATTCAAAACAAAGTTCTCGATCGAGAACCCTTGAAGATGAATAAGTTACAAAATGGGTACAAGTTTGATCAAGCAAAGCAAAGAAGATCCCGGTCCATATTATACAAAAATCATGGAGACTCGACTCACATCGCACATACAAATCCATTAAGTTTGGGTTAAATCAAACTTTGCACACACAAAACAAGCCATACTCGGTGTCAAATTTCCAACAACGGAGCTGAAATAGATTTGAGTATTATATAAAAAATAGTTCTCGGATGATATTACGAGAAATTCGATCCTAGAAGATTGTTGGAAGTCTACGATGGAGATGTATGGGCGTTGTCCAACTCATTGAGTTTAAACCAATCGGGATCTACTCAAGTAGTTTTTCTTACACTAAACATATCTTCGTACGGGGAAGGCGAGGTAAAGTCGTAGTTGAGGTTTCGAACAATCTATTCAATGAGGTTCGCGTTGATTAAAAGCACTACAAGTGATTCGTTTCATATCCACAACATAAGGGTTTAAAGTGTTTGATCGTTACACCATAATCGGTGGAGGTACAAAGCCAAGAGCCGTCACATTGTACGACAGTGAGCGTAGAAGGTCTGATAAAAGAAACAAATGACCATGCTCTCTAATATGTATTTATTGAATAGCCAAAAATGTTGGTTTGACAAGCTTCAGACGATGAATATAGAGAAAATGACATATGAGTGAAGTGTGACCACTTGGAACACCACCTAAAAGAGAGCTAGTGTGGAAAATATTTCATTGTCTACACAAGGGCCCAAATAACACGTTATTCAGTACAAATATTCAAAATAGAAGAGAAAACCAAGGCAATATTTTGAAGTACAAAATTACATCAGCCATCACAATGTTACACACTTATGACTGAAATGGAAGTTGCTCTTGTCAAAAGAATGTATATACGTGACTTCTCAAACTTTTCTTGGTTGATCCCTCCCATAAATATGGATTTTTCAAAAGTTTTGTGTTGCCACATGTCCACATGAGTTTTGAAGAGGTAAACCATCAATATAAAACGACGGCGACTCCAAGATAGGAAAACGCTATGGTGGACTATCAAGGAAGATTGGCAACATTTCGATCGAGAGTTCAAAATAATTTCTTGTCCGAAAGAAGAAGGCGATAATTGAAGAGGAAGAAGAAACAAAGTGGGTACACGAGAATAATTAAAAAAAAGAAAAGTTTGTGATCAAAGATGTTTATAACACTCCAAGGCAACATGATACTTGGGCAATGTGGAGTAAGGTCAGGTTATTTGAGATCCAAATATTACACCCGACCATAGCTTTCTATTTTGGCTCCTAAAGAGAAATGTCATTTACCACCAAGGATTTGCATGTCAAACACCTCATGCATGGAATGATTATGTTTAGTAGATAGGTGTGTAGCATATGTACTGAGAGATGCCTTGTATATCACTATTTTATGAAGTTCCATGGAGGTTTCGCATGCATGTTGCATGTGAAGGTGTATGTGGCTTGAGAAAGTTTAATTCTTTTGTGGACGATTTATTAATATGACATAGCTACGGTCGTTTTGCACTAATCAAGGAGAAATCAGTTGGTACACTTAATTTGGAAAAGAGAAGATTTCTGAGTACAACAAGTACATATAAACCGAGACGGAAAAGAAAAAAAAGGGAAGGGGGGGGGGGACAAGTAAAAAAGATGGGAGCCCCGTGCTCATTCAAAAATGAAGATGTATGTATAAAATGACAAAGGAAAGACCGGAAGGGAGATGTATGGCCGTTGGGTGAGAAAAGCCCAATGGATGTTGCGAACTACGCGCGGCTTGATCCTCGTAAAAAGGGGTACGTAGGAGACTTGACCCAAATTTCAATCAAGTTCAATCGTCAATGCCAAAAGTGTCACAAATTGTTTAGTTGTACTTGTAGAACTACGTATGATTTGATCCCTATGAAAGGGTATGTAGGAAACTCAATCTCATGGTCGTTGAGTTCAATCGCAATTTTCAAGTTGATACCCAAAGAAAGGCTTATGAACTGCGTTTGTAATTAACCGGAAAGTTTTAATAAATTTCTCGGTTATTTTAAATTTTATTTTTATTATTTTATTATTTATTTAATTCAAAAGCCGAATCAATGACGAAGAAATAATTAAAACAGATCCAAAACCGATCGGATAATTGAACTAAATCGGGCATTGTTGAATTTACTTGAACCAAAACCACCATAGTAAGATAGAACCAGACCGGCCCATGTGGCCCACGGTCTTTGCTTGTCTTCGCTAGGCCAATTAGCAGGCTTGGTGTAGGGTATTGGGCCGGAAACTTTACCAGGCCTAGTAATAGGCCATCAACTAGGCCAGACACCTTACCAAGCCAAAGTAACGGATCTCCCTCCGTCTTCCTCCTTTGGCATTCCAAATGTCGACGCCGGCGAAATGAAGAAAGACGAACAACCGCCACCATTGATGCGCCTTGATGACGGGAACCGTTACAATCCGATGAGAGGAGTAAAGACGTTCCAAGATCACCACCCGATCGCTCGTTCCCTCGTCTCCTCTGGCGCTCCTTCCTCTACCTCCCTCTACTCCGACTCCTTCACCTCCTCTCTTCCCCCCTGCACCACCTGTAATTTCCGACACCCCCTCCTTTCACTATGTGGCACCCCTTCTCCCACTCTTCCTTCTCTATTTTTTGCTCCAACACCAACTCCCTTTGCACCTGTCCGACCACCACCCTTCTGCAACCAGCCCCGATCGCACCGCTCCTTCCCTTTTCTCGACCTTCATCCGTCTGTATCTCGCCGCCACCTCCTCTCTACCTTCACCCACGACCTCCGGTCCATCACACTGCCTCCTCGGTCTTGCACCGTCGTGCTCAATCTCCCTTGTTAAACTAACCTCTGCCCGATATCTCCCTACGGTCCCCTACCACGCCGACCCTCATCACTCCGACGGTGCCGACTCCGGCGAAGTCCGCTCCTACAATGATGTGGAATGTCAAAGAATGGGATGGAGAAGAGGGTGGAATGTTTGCAGCGGGTAGAGATCGAACGCGAGGTTCATTTCAGCGTGCCTGACCAAATTTTTGCGTGTCTTGTGAAACTGCTACCAAGAGCCCTCGATCCCGTGTCTCAAGCGTACTAGCAGGCCGCTGCTATTGTGAAGTTTCTAGGGATCGATCCCCTGACCTTCAGGTCTTCTATGACCTCACCCAAAATGCCCTCTTTTGCGGTTAGTGAGTTTAGAAACGGAGTCTTCATGCTACCAAGTTTAAATCCTATTTTTGTTGCTTGTAGGGATCAAACTTGGAACCACTTGCTCACCACTAGACACCACTTGGCGTCGTTTAATCCTGCAACTCGACCCACTCCGGTTAGACTCGAACTCGATCCATTTCCGTTAAAATAATAATCCCGATAAAATGTAATCTTTATATAATTAAATTAATTAATTAATCGTACGGTATTTAATTATTATAAGTGAGAATTGTTTACTTAATTAATTAAGTGTGATATTTTGGTTAATTATGAATTGAAGTTAGTGAGCTGAATTGCAAGATTTTTTTATAATTTTGGAAGGAGTTTAGAACGACGAAATGTTGGATTTGTAACAAATTGGAAACTGAGGTTAGAAGAATCGGGATAGAATGATACGAGGCTATGATACAAGATTATGATAAATTACATACGAGAATTCCGAACTAGTAAGTTTAAGATAATGAATGAGTTGATAATGAAAACTTGGAATGGACGTCTAGGTCCGTAAACCTAGGACGTGGAAAATGTCAGGGTATCGATGCTAGATATCATACCATGATTGATTAAAAGGAAAGGTCGAATAATATTAAGGGTTGAATTCGTTCTAAGGGTGGATAAATGTGGAATAGGATAATTGGATCTCTGACTGGCAAAATCGCGAGACGTTGAGACCAGTACCGATAAGGTGAGTTCGTAGATACCGAGTGTGCACTAGGGTAGTGTGTGTTATTCTTGTGAAATAAAATGAACGAACTAGATCACCGTCTTTTAATTTCTAAGAGAGGCACAAGTGTATGATAACGTGCGATTAATTAAGCAATCCTCACTTATAATTAATTAATTTAATTAGCGTTTATCATATGAAAATGATAGGCGGGTAATTTGGAAAACCCTTCATAGAAGCTGGGTCCAAGTGATTCCGGTGATGCGTAAAAAGTTGAGAAATATAAGTCATAGTTGGTGCATGAGCAACCCGTCCTAAAAGTTTTGCTTGATTCCGATCAATGATACTTGAAAATCAAAGTCCGGAAATATATTTTCAATTGAACTACGTAAGGCTTGATCCTTCATAGGGAAGGTACGTAGGCAACCCGTCGGGTGTAGCCCAAACCCTCAAAAAAAAAACTTCAAGAGGTCATCCGGATTTAATATCGGTATTGTTTTAGAATCGTGAGGATACGAGGAATAAGGGTCGAATCTTATTAAACATTTTTTAAATAAATGTGTTACACATTTTTATTTTCTTGTAATATTTTTTCTTAACAATTTCTTCACAAGCAAATGGATCTCTTCAGAACTATCGGACGACTCATATTCATCATCATCACTATCAACATTGTCAATATCAACAACAATAAAAAACTCTACATGTTCTACTCAAGTTATCAAAAATTAATGGAGTATTAGAGACATTTTTCTTTTCAACATGAATATAAATCCTTTCTTTTCTAGTAGTTATTTGAACATCCTTCTTGTTGGTAAGCTTTTATAAGCACATGGTTCAATGGAAAAACATTTTTTGTTGATACATTAAGATTTGTTGGTTTCACTGGCAAATTTGTTGGTGGGACTGGAACAGAATGAGTTTCGTCCGTAAAGCTTGTGGATGGGATCGTATGCTGAGATGATGGACAATATGATGACATCATTGACTTGAGCAAACTAATTACCAACTATAAATTCTCACATGAGATTTTCACAAAACCAATGTGAATTTTGATCAATGACCTATCTTGGAATAACCTAAACATCTCCAACAAATCGTTATCATTCTCAAATTGCACTTCTAGAGTTGTACACATACCACAAACTTAGAGTTTTGGAAAGATTTAATCCCTTCTTCCCAACTCTTTCTAACAATTTTATATTTATATATGGTCAAGTGAGAACACCTTCATGTGTAGGGAGTATAAACCTCTTAGAGCCATTTCATTGATAAATCAACGTTCACGATATTGACCCACTATAAGGATTTGTAGGCGTGAAACACTGGATTAATATAGAAAATCCACTTTCAATAAATAGATAATCAAATATGGAAACATAATTATACTCTTTAATGTATTTCGAGCATCATATAAATATTTCGACCTTAACTGTATTACTTAAATTATTGCTTAAAGAATTTATTTTGAATATAAATATTACTTAGATAATTTTTGAATACATTATAATCAAATTCGAGTGAAATGTAATAAATTCGATCTTAATGGACTTGTAAATTATACGTAATTTGTTAATTATTCCGATCGAAATGTATTCATTTTGTCAAAATTATACAATTATGTTCGAAATTAATACATTTTGATCGAAATGTATTAATTTTCGTCGTTAAGTTAGAGCGTAAGTTGGAATTTTAATTTCGATGGAAATGTATTCATTCCGGTCGAAATGTATTCATTCCGGTCGAATGTATTCATTCCGGTCGAAATGTATTCATTCCGGTCAAAATATATTCATTCCGGTCGAAATATATTCATTTCGGTCAAAATGTATATTATGAATAGTGATGTTAAACAATGTAAGTGTAAGGGCCTTAGTCTTTGGAGCCGTTTTGGCCTTAGCCGCCCCCGCGGGTTTAGGGAGCCGCCCCTGCGGGTCGTGTAGTTTTCCGCCCCTGCGGTTTCTTGCGGCTGCAGCCGGTTTTGTTGACCGGTGGGACTCGTGTTGTAACGCCCGGAAATTTTAGAAAATGAATTTATCGAGTTATTCTTATTTCCGTAAATTATTCTACGGGAATATCCGACTTTTATTCCAAACCGTAAATTATTTTACGGGAATGTCGGAAATTTTCCGACCCGTAACACCCGTTACGGAACTAGTTAACGAGTCGTTTTTCACCCGGGTTCTTTTTCCTCCCTTCCTCTTGGAAATCCCGGCCGAGACAAGCTCGGCCTGCCTATCTCGGCCGAGACCGAGGCCCAGCTGGAGCATGCCGCCCAACCTAGAATGCCGCCCAGCCTACCTCCTGCCTAGGCCTGGCCTGCTGTCCCCCGACCTCTCAGTCCGCCCAGCGCCCTCGGCCGACCCCTCGGTCCAGGCTGCCCCCTCTCTCCTCCCTTACACTCCTCCCTCTATGCTTGCACTCACTCACGCCTGACGCCCAGCCACCCCGTCCACTCTTCATCTCTTCTCTCTCGCTTCAGCCGGCCGCCCTTCGTCTGCAGCCTCACCACCGACGACCACCACCTGGAGCTACCTCTCCTCTCTTGCTCCAGACGGCCGCCCTTCGCGAGCACCAGAGTCACCACCTGCCAACACGAGGAGCAGAGCGCTCCTCGGCTTGGCCGGTTGAAGCCCGAGAGCCGTCGACGCCCCCGCTTGCCTCCCTCTCTTCTCTGCCACCGCAAGGAGGCCTTGCTCCGTCGTCGCCGTGCCTCGCCTGCATGGGCCTAGCCGGAACCGCCGACGCCAGTCGCCCTCCCCTCCGCCACGCTTTCTCCTTCGGCCTCGAGTGAGCAACAACTCACTTCTCCCCTCCACTACAACGTCCTCGCCGGAGTTGGAGGCCGGCCGCCACCGTCGGAGTGAAGCCCGCGACTCAGGCCGTCCAGGGAGACCATCGCAGCCACCTTGCCGCCGCCCTAGCCTCGCTGGAGAAGCGGTGAAACCGCGGAGACACCACTACAGAATCTCGGCCGAGATTTCTGGGTAATCTCGGTCGGCCACCCTCACTTTCGGTATAATTACACTTTGACCCCCTCAGTTTATATTAATTGCAGATTATTCCCTTATGCTTTAGGAAATGCAGATTTGCCCGAAAAATACGTTAGCGATTTTCCAACCTCGGAATTTAGAAACGAGTTTGATGTTAGGTTCGATATGTTATAGTTTTACGATCAAATAACGTATGGGCGAATTGGTTAGTATCATGCTAGGTTGGAAATTGTATAACTTAGTGGAAATGCCAAGTAGCGGCTTTTGTGACCTTAAGAGAGTGTGATGAACGGATTTAGACCTAGTTGGCTTTTACGTCATTTTTGACAGTAACTATGTTGGACTCTAGGGTACGGTCCTAGAATGCGAGTCAAATGATCCTGCGTAGGTCATTTGTGTAGAAGTCCTAGACTTCTCGAGTTGAGCGGGTTTTTATGATACCTTGTTGTGAACAGGTTGAGTATTTCTTCCCAAGGGAAGCGTGAGCGTTTTGTGAGATAGCATTTGGGACGAGGTAAGTCTTCGGACTTACTTAGCTCGTATTTTATGTATTAGTATTGCTGTGTGTTGGGTGGTGTGTGTTATTTTATGTTATAACGATGAAACCGGTAATTAGGACCACCGACTTTATATATATGTTTTTATTGGCCCAAGTGTATGAGAACGGGCGGTGACAATACTGCCTAGCCCATAGTGAGGTCTAGGGGATTCTCGGCGACTAGCCCGGCGGGTTAGATGGACGGATGCATCCGTACCATTCCTTGCCGGTAAGTAGGGACCGAGGCGAGACCATTGGGGTCTCGTGTCACAAAGGAAGTTGAACTAGATTGGAATACGACTTAATAATAAAGATAAGGAACCGGAATTGTGTGATTTATGTTTTGTGTATGAGTGTGTTTGTGCCTTCACCGCTTTTCTAATGCCTAGAATATTAGCTAACGGTTTTAAACCGATTGTGTAGATGACTTGCAGGTTAGGGATGCCGCCGAGTAAGGCGGAGGAGTGGACAGCCGGGGTCTCCGTACATTGTAGGACGGGGATGTTCTGAGTCATTTCATGTTTTTATTTATGGATATTGTCATATGTTAGAATTCGGATTTATTTACGTTGTTTTGAGGACTCGGCTGAGTTTCCAAGTTGTAGTTTCGTACTTTTCGTTTCCGCATACATTAAAAACATATTTGAGTTTTTGACCTTTATCTGTGCCATGTTGGAAGGTCCGGTGAAATTGTTGTCAAGCTAAGGGTCGGGACCCATTGTGAGGTCTCGCTCGTAGCGCCCCGAGTCCCGCGGATTTGGGGTGTTACAAAAGTGGTATCAGAGCCGTAGGTTGACAACAATGGCACTCGCAATCTTTCTAAAGGCCGAATGAGGTATAAAACAGAACCCCCACGGGTTCTGACCTTTCGTTTTCAAAATCATATGTATGAGTCGGGATTGGGTTAGAATGTACGGGACCACCGCTCCTTCCGCAAACATCGGCGACATAGATCTCTGGATTAGAATTAGGTACTTATATTATTTTAAGTACATAGTTATATATAACATATGACCTTAGGGTGATTGTGGAAGCTGTATGTATCTAGATACTTTATGACCTTAGGATGTTTGGGCTTGCATGCCTTGGATATGTATTATGAACATGTTATATTTATGCTTTTAAGTTATTATACCGGATTATAAATAGTACCACGTATTTATAATTAAGTAAACGCAATACGAAATCAGATGGCACGTACGAGAGCGACAACATATGTAGGACCCGATAGGGGTAGACCACCACTTCCCCCTACCGCCCCAAGAGGACGGGGACGAGTAGGAAGACCTCCAGGTACGAGAGGTAGAGGTCGGGGACGTGTCCCCATTGCGGACCCACCAGTTGTGGGGGCACCAGCAGCAGAGGCCCCAATAGAGGAGGTAGCTGAGAGCATCGTTCCCGAGGCTAGGGATGGGACCGTGGTTAGGTCCGGAGTTCAGGGTTCTTCTTCTACCAGGACCGGGGGAGCGTCCGTGGCAGCTACTGTATTTGGAGATTAGGTACGTCGAGTAGAGGAGGCATTTAGGACTGGAGCACCACCTCCCGCACCACCAGTGCCTGAACCTGCACCAGAGAGATCAGCTGAGGTCACACAGAGGGTGACCCAGGTGCGGGCTGCACCAGAGATAGTTGCACCAGCAGTTGTTGCACCCGAGCCAGTTGTGGAGATTGCTAGGCTGAGAGACGAGTTGAGGTCTCCGAGATCTGATTCATGGTTGAAGGCTTTCAACCAGCAGCATGTACCCTACTTCGACGGGAAGGTAGGGTTAGAGGTGGAGCACTGGATTGGGCACGTTGAGTCAGCCTTAGAGGCGATCCGTTGCCCAGAGGAGAGACAGGTAGATAGTTCAGACACTGTTTCGAGAGTAGGCCCAATACTGGTGGAGGACAGTTAGAGGCGGTGTGACTAGGATGGATCAGCTGTTGAGCCTCGTCAGGGAGACCTTTTGCCCAGCTTCACTAAGGAGTGACAGAGTCCAGGATTTCCTGGAGGCAGGATTCGAGGACGTCCCAGTCATTGAGGCGATCAGGCGTTTTCGGGCAGAGTTAGCCTTGTTGGGACCATCCGCACCCCCAGCGGACCAGCATGTCTACCTCTTTCCCCGGAGACTGAGGGAGTCTACCCGTGCTTACCTGGCGGGATTCCGTTGTACCTCACTGGCGGAGTACCAGGACCGGGCTTCGGCCTATGAGAGAGACCACCTTGGGTCTAGGAGAGCAGCACAGTCCGGGAGACCGGACAAGAGACAGAGGACGGCACCAGCTGGGTCAGGGGCCGGAGCTACAGGTCAGGGACGTTCTGGTCCTCAGCCGTCGGGACCGGGATCCGACGGAGGACCTCAGTGCTACGGTTGTGGAGGTTTTGGACATACGAAGAAGACATGTAGGAAGCCGCCTGTGGCTTGTTTCACTTGTGGCCAGATGGGTCACCGGGCTGCTTTTTGCCGCCAGGGCAAGTCCCAGTCACAGCAGGGTTCTTCACCTGCTGGTGTAGCAGGGGGTAGTCAGAGGCCGCCCCAGTATCAGGCACAGGGCTCTCAGCAGAGGAGCCAGGGTCAGGGTCAGACCCGCACTCAGGGATCCACTCAGGGTCAGGGCCGAGGTAGAGGCCGTGGTGGAGGTACTCAGGAGACTAGAGGCACACATGCCAGGGTATTCGAGCTAAGGAGTGTTGTTGATACTCCAGCACCGACAACCCCAGGTACTATTCAGATTCACGGTTTTTCGGTCCGAGTTTTATTTGATACGGGTGCTACGCACTCGTTTATATCCAATGATTGTGTAGCTAGGTTGTCCTTAGCTACGATAGAGGGGAGACCCTTTACTATAGGGTTACCCGATAGAGGTAGGGTTAGTGGTACCCGAGAGGTACGCGTTGCCCCATTCGTTTGGGGAACCGAGATTGGTTAGCCGACTTCTTTGTCATGCACTTAGTGCATGAAGAAGTCATCTTGGGTATGGATTGGATGGACCGTCATCATGCCGTTTTGGACATCAGCTGGAGGACCGTGACGATTTCCACAGAGACGGGGCAGGAGGTGATTTTCCGAGGTTAGAACCTCGGGAAAGCCGGTACAGTCATTAGCGCCGTTCGAGCTGCTAGACTTATCGGGCAGGGATGTGAGGCCTTCTGGTGTTATGCCATGAAGGAAGAGGAGACGGGACCATCACTGGAGGAGATCCCTGTGGCATGCGAGTTCGAGGACGTATTCGGGGAGCCACCTGGGCTACCACCGCAGAGGAGCGTTGACTTCACTATTGAGTTGGAGCCCGGTACTAGGCATCTCCAAGGCTCCATACCGCATGGCGCCGATCGAGTTGCTAGAGCTGAAGAACAGCTCGAGGAGTTAGCCGATAGGGGTTTCATACGCCCGAGCGTTTCCCCTTGGGGTGCACCGGTCCTCTTCGTTAAGAAGAAGGACGGATATTTGAGACTATGTATCGACTACCGGGAGTTGAACAAAGTCACCGTCAAGAACAAGTACCCGTTACCGCGCATTGATGATTTGCTAGACTAGTTGCAGGGAGCATCCGTATTTTCACGTATCGACTTGAGGTCGGGATACCACCAGCTTAGGGTGAGAGATGAGGACATACCGAAGACGGCATTCAGGACGAGATACGGCCACTATGAGTTTGTCGTGATGCCATTCAGGCTCAAGAATGCACCTGCCGTCTTCATGGAGTTGATGAACAGCATCTTCATCGACTTCTTGGACCAGTTCGTGGTGGAATTTATTGACGACATCTTAGTCTACTCTCGGAGTAGAGAGGAGCATGAGGGACACCTGAGGACAGTACTTCGAGTCCTCCAAGATAGAGAGCTTACGCTAAGCTCTCTAAGTGTGAGTTTTGGATGTCCGAGGTGGCATTTCTGGGACATATAGTTTCCGCCGAGGGTGTCATGGTCGACCCGGCGAAGATAGAGTTTGTTTCCTCATGGCCGCCTCCTAGGACGGTCAAGGAGGTGCGCAGTTTCTTAGGCTTAGCGGGATACGACCGCCGTTTTGTTGAGGGTTTCTCCGTGATTGCACGACCGCTCACTTCCTTGCTGAGGAAGTCTACCAGGTTCGTCTGGTCCGAGCCTTGCCAGCGCAGCTTTGAGGAGCTGAAGAGGAGGTTGACCTCCGCTCCTGTGTTAGCCCAGCCTGAGGGCATAGAGGACTTTGTGGTATATAGTGACGCCTCCAAGCTAGGCTTGGGGTGCGTCTTGATGCAGAGGGGTAGGGTTATTGCGTACGCTTCTCGGCAGCTGAAGCCGTACGAGGAGAACTACCCTACCCATGATCTCGAGCTAGCGGCAGTGATTCACGCTCTGAAGATCTGGCGACACTACTTGTACGGGGCTACGTGCCAGATCTTCACAGACCATAAGAGTCTGAAGTATATATTCACTCAGTGGGAGTTGAATAACCGCCAGAGGAGATGGCAGGAGCTCATCAAGGACTTTGACTTGGAGATTTTATATCATCCCGGGAAGGCGAACGTAGTCGCCGAAGCTCTGAGTAGGAGGACACCTCGGGAAGAGGTGATAGCTCGGCTTACAATTCAGCCCTCAGCTACAGAGGGATTTGATGGCTTAGAGTTGGATATCCCGATTTCCGGGTACGGACGGTTGTTTGTCCGAGTTAGAGGCGTTACCTGCCCTGTCCGGAGAGATCCTGCAAAAGCCAGGAGAGTTGTCCTATTTTGATGAGGATCCGGGACAAGATGTCCCGAGGAGAGGCACCACAGTTTGTCACGGGAGCAGATGGGCTGTTGAGACGTCAGGGACGTATTTGTGTACCGTCGGATCAGGAGCTGAGAGAGCGGATATTGCAGGAGGCCCATTCCACACCTTACTCAGTGCACAAGATTGACCACCATAGACCGGAGGAGAGCTTCACCCACTGGCCGTGCCGCAGGGGAAGTGGAGGACATATCTATGGACTTCGTGACCGCCTGAGACCGAGTAGGAGCTTTGACGCGATATGGGTGGTAGTAGATCGGCTGACGAAGACCGCACGTTTCATTCCTATACGGGAAACGTGGCCGGTGAGTCGTTTAGCCGAGGAGTTTACCCGTCAGATTGTGAGACTACATGGAGTCCCGAGGACCATCATCTCGGACAGGGACGGGCGTTTTACCTCGAGGTTCTGGCAGCAGGTACACGCCGCCTAGGTTCGAGTCTCCATTTCACCACCGCATACCATCCCAGACCGACGGCCAGTCTGAGCGGACTATTCAGACTTTTAGAGGATATGCTTCGAGCGTGTGTACTAGACTGGGGTCAGGTATGGCCAGATTCATCTCCCGTTGGTGCGAGTTTTCGTATAATAACAGCTGGCACGCTTCGATTGGGATGGCACCGTATGAGGCATTGTATGGACGGAGATGCCGTACTCCCTTTGTGTTGGGATGAGCCCGGGAGCTCTAGCATTGTAGCAACCGGATCAGGTACAGGACGACATGGAGAGTCGCTTTGATTCGGGAGAGGATGTTGGCTGCGCAGAGCCGTCAGAGGTCGTATGCGGATAGAGGCGTAGACCTTCGAGTTCAGGGTAGGAGCTCAGGTTGGTTGAGGGTGTCACCGACACGGGGCGTTAGACGATTCGGCATTAAGGGGAAGTTAAGCCCCCGATATGTCGGACCTTTTGAGATCTTGGAGAGAGTCGGAGAGGTGGCATACCGGTTAGCATTGCCACCGCGGTTGGAGGGTATACACCGGTCTTTCATGTCTCTCAGCTGAGAGAGTACATACATGACCCGAGACACGTCATCAGTCATGAGACTAGTGGTCGAGCCGGACCACACTTTCGCAGAGCACCGATAGCGGTCTAGGGCGGAGTACGAGACGCTTCGATCGAAGGAGATACCGATGCTTAGGATTCAGTGGTCGAGGCGAGGAGCCGACGAGGCTACATGGGAGACGGAGGATAGTATCCGGAGGAACTATCCCGAGTTTTATGCAGACCTAGCACATCGATAGGACCGTCGGGTTAGTCCCGAGATCTTTCTTGTTTGTTCTTTACATGTTATGTGATTTGGTTTGAATTATGAGTACCTTGCGAGGTCGTGATATGATTTATATACATGGACTTGATCTAGAGCCGATAGTTAACGTTTTTCAGTTCTACGGATTACGAGACGGGAATGTTGGAGAGTATTGGGTTTAGCAAGTTTCGGGACGAAAACTTGTTTTTAGGGGGTTAGTTGTAACGTCCGGGATTTTAGAAATAAATATATCTTTTATTTCTCCTTCCGTAAAATTATTTTACGGAATTGTTCGGAAAATATTTCGACCCGTAAACCGTAAATAAATTTTGAATGTCGAAAATATTCCGACCCGTAACATCCGTTACGGAGTTATTTTAACAAGTTGGGATCTAGTTCCTTTTTGTTTTCTTTTTTTTCCCTTCTTTTCCGCGTCAGATGGGCCCACCGCCACGTCACCCCAGGCCCCACGCCAAGATGGCCTTCTCCCTCTCTTCTTTCTTTCTTCTCGGGCCCCACCCTGCACCAACGGATCTCCTTCTTCTTCTTTTCCATGCCTGTTGGCATCACCCCGACCCTCGGTCCTCTTCACTCTTGGCTCTGCACACCACTTCCCTCGCCTAGCCCTGCTCTCCTAGCTTCTCTAGCCCGACCCCTCGTCCCTCCTTCTTTCCTCTACCCCTCACTCTCATGATCTCCTCGCCCGACCGGAAACCATCGCCATCTTCCTCACTTCCTCTCAGCCGACTCTCTCTCGTTCCTCTCCACGGCTGAACCAGGAGAAGCCTTCTCTCTTCCTCTACCCGCCAGCCACCGGAGTCACCGCCATCCGCCGTGCCAGAGCCGAGCGGCTCGCCTTGCCGCCAAACCGGACTCCTACCTGCGAGAGCCACCTCCTGCGTTGCCAGCCCTACGCGAGCTCGGATCTGCGCCGCCCTCCACCTTGCGCCTGTTGTCCACCTCGCCACCAGCGGAGTGTCGCCCCGCCAGGCCGTCACCGCTTCCTCCTTCCTCTGCGCGAGCTCCACCAACGCTGCCCAGCTCGGCTTTGTTCACGCGCCTACTGCAGCGTTCTTCGCCCGCCGAGCCAGATCCGTCCACCCCGAGTTAGCTCCGGCCGCCAACCCCTGCCCTTGCCGCCAGCCGGATCCACCGGCGCCCGCCTGCGCAGTGCTTCTCTCCCGCTTCCTCAATCGGTTTTAAAGAGCTTTAGGTATATTTACGTTTTAGCTCCCAAAGTTTATATTTACAGTAATGCCCATATTGTCTATTGTTACAAAAATGCCCCGGAAAATATGTTAGCGAGTTTTTAACCTCGGAATTTATAAACGAGTTTTATATTAGGTTTTGATATACTATATTTTATGATCAATTTAGCGTATGGGCTAAATTGTGTAGTTTTGATGCTAGGTTCGAAGCCCGATAAAGGCCACGAATCATATCGATATTCATAGATCGTATTCCATCCTTTGACGTCCCGTGAGTACCCTCTCCCTCGAGCTAATAATCTTATATCGATCTAGTTATGTTTAGTATTATCATGATAGGTTGGAACTAGCATAACTTAGAAGGAATGCCAAGTAGTGGCTTTGGGACCTTAGGAAATGTGATGCGCGTGTTAGACCTCGTTGGCTTTTACGTCATTATTGACTGTGATTATGATAGACTCTAGGATGCGTCCTAGAGTGTGAGTCAAATGATCCTGCGTAGATCATTTGTGTAGAAGTCCTGGACTTCTTGAGTTGAGCGGGTTTTTGTGGATACCTTGTTGTCAGCAGGTTGTGTGCTTTTTCCAAGGGAAGCGAGAGCGTTGTGTGAGTTAGCATTTGGGACGAGGTAAGTCTTTGGACTTACTTAGCTCGTATTTATGTATTAGTATTGTTGTATGTTTGGTGGTGTGTGTTATTTTATGTTATAACGATGAAACCGGTAATTAGGACCACCGACTTTATAAATATGTTTATATTGGCCCAAGTGTATGAGAACGGGCGGTGACAATACTGGCTAGCCCATAGTGAGGTCTAGGGGATTCTCGGCGACTAGCCGGCGGTTAGATGGACGGATGCATCCGTACCATTCCTTGCCGGTAAGTAGGGACCGAGGCGAGACCATTGGGGTCTCGTGTCACAAAAAGAAGTTGAACTAGATTGGAATACGACTTAATAATAAAGATAAGAAATCGGACTTGTGTGATTTATGTTTTGTGCTTTGGGAAGTGTTTGTGCCTTCACCGCTTTCCTAATGCCTAGAATATTAGCTAACGGTTTTAAACCGATTGTGTAGATGACTTGCAGGTTAGGGATGCCGAGTGTGGCGGAGGAGTGGACAGCCGGGGTCTCCGTACATTATAGGACGGGGATGTTTTGAGTCTTTTCATGTCGTCTTTTATGGATATTGTCGTTTGTTAGAATTCGGATTTATTTACGTTGTTTTGAGGACTCGGCTGAGTTTCCAAGTTGTAGTTTCATACGTTTCGTTTCCTCATA
This sequence comes from Fagopyrum tataricum, assembly GCA_002319775.1. Taxonomy (NCBI): domain Eukaryota; kingdom Viridiplantae; phylum Streptophyta; class Magnoliopsida; order Caryophyllales; family Polygonaceae; genus Fagopyrum; species Fagopyrum tataricum. The sequence continues at coordinate 35,101,708 of CM008286.1, forward strand.
CATTAAAAACATATTTGAGTTTTCGACCTTTATTTGTGCCATGTTGGAAGGTCCGGTGAAATTGTTGTCAAGCTAAGGGTCGGACCATTGTGAGGTCTCGCCCGTAGCGCCCCGAGTCCCGCGGATTTGGGGTGTTACAATTATATTGCATTATTCTAATATAATCAATCAGATTGACAATATTGTAAGTTCTTTCGATTCATATCCTAGTCCTAGTTGCATACTTTGCATTTCTTAGAACCTTTGCAAAGTTCAGCAAACTGAGATTTTTTTTGTGAGGGTGATTGATTCATCTTAAAACAAACATGCCTTAAGATTTTTCATTGAGCAGACTTCAACAACAGATTAGCACACAAACAAAATCTTCAATAGAAATTTACTGCCAGAAGATGCAACTAGGAGCAAAAACCCAAAACCCAAAGTTAGAAAGGTCACATTCACCATGCTAAAAATTCGATAACCTCAGTATGAACACAACTGAAGAAAAAATAGGTCATAACTTTTGGCAACCAATAAAGTTCATCTAACTAGAACAACAAACTACATACTCACAAGCTTGAAATCAAAAGGCCGTTCATTAAGCAGACTTCAACATCAGATTATCAAACAAACAAAATCTTTGAAGCTTGGAATCAAAATCTCATTACAAATTTACTGCTAGAAGATGCAACAACAAAGTATCGCACAAACAAAACCTCCGTATGAACATCTCGATTTATAATGTGTTTTAGCATTTCTAGTCATAAAGACATATTAATATCAAGGCAGTAACAAATCTAGCCATTCTCCCCTTAAATAAAGTGAGTCATCTACTTTTATGGTCTAAAACATTGAAGAAATAAGCACCCTAAACATGTAAGAACTATCAAGGTAAGAACTATCAGCGGGAGCAACAAATCAATTTGCAGATGAACAATGATGTATGAACATGGAAGAACTATCAAGGCAATAATAAACCACCATTCTCAAAATAGAGTTTTGAAAATTTCATATTTCTCCATTGAATTTTCGAGGCTGTGCAACTAATATATACCTAAACATGGAAGAACTATCAAGGAAACGAAGAAGACATACATGAACACGCGAGAAGAGTTCAAACCACAAGCTAGAAGACTTCGAAGCACCGGCGAGAAGAGTTTGACCCAGAGTTGGCCTCCACGGAAGAAGAATCATCGAATTATAAGAATGGAGGAGTTCTTTGTCTTGGCGTGGGGAGGAGGTGTAGATTACGTGGTAGAGACTGTAATTATCCGTGAACAATAGGGATATTATGGTATTTTTTCATAAAACACTTGCCCAAAAACGGGAAACTTTGCTCCATTCTACGGTTTCAAAACAACAAAAAAAACACGTTCCACTCCTTTACACTACCAAACATCCCTAAATACTAAACACTCATTTACACTAGTGTAAATGACCTAACAAATACAACCTTAGTCTTCTAAAACCTTATTTTACATTACAAGTAGATAAGAATTGAATATTAATTTCGAAAAAACAACTTTATTAACAAAAAAAAATAAAAAGAATCCACCTATGCATCGGATCCGTCGGATAAAAACGGATCACAAAAGTTCCAAGTCACCTAACGGATTAAGTTAAAGATTTTTGGATAAATTTGCGGAATGTGACTATATATATCATAGCGTAGACTTTTCAAGGCTACAAAATTAATATTACTTTTCAAATCAATTCATTGTATATCTTCTTAATAAAAATATTCACAATTACAAAAGAATCTACCTAAATGCCATCTTACGCACAACCAAACATATACACAATTACAAATGAATCTACAAAGGATAACACAAATTACTAGGACTTTGCATAAGTTAGACAAGGATCGGAAAATCGGACCGTATTTGTCTGATCCGGTTTGAACTGGAATATTGCAGTTCGGTCCGAACTGTTTTTAATTCCTTTCATACTTTGTTTTTTTTTGAAAAAATCCACGTATATCCTTCAGTCTGGTTTGAACCCATTATAATTGTATTGAACCGTATAAAAGAAATACTTGTTCGGCCAAGAAATTCGATCCGGACCATTTTGGTTGGATCGTTATGGTTCGGTGAATGGACCGTTTGCGTGTACGAATGCTAATGGCCTAGTCCACTGTAACGGTCAATGGATCTTAAGCGTTTAGGGATGTTAACGGTCCGGTCCATTTGTTACCATTTGATCCGGTCCGATCAGTTTGCACAGTGATACAGGGATATGCCCGTGGTTAGCCCATCTAGGTACGATTGAATCCAAAGATGATCAAGAAAGAACTTGTGGATATAGTCAAGATGGAAACGTGGGAAGAGATGAACCAAAGAACGACGGTGGAAGAACCTTGACGAGATTGCCAAGACCCCTTTCTCACGTAGGACTTTAACCCAACCCCAATACAACCTTACACAAGCTCTCGAGACGAAACTAACACAAGGAGGGACTCGCGAAGGTTCGAAGCACCAATCCAAAATTGATTGACACAAGCAAATCCAACCAAATAATCAAAACACAACAATGCCAACCAAAGCTCTCTATTCTCTGATTGATTTTGTAAAATATGAACAATGTTTAACAATAGAAAATAACGTGCTAGAAAAGTAACTAAGAAGACTATAAATAGGCTTCTTTCCTAAACAAAATAAAAGAAAATTACAAATTCATTTTGTAAGAAAATTAAATAAGAGAGCTTCAAAAATGTAGTCCACTAAGTAACAAAATAACTACTAGTCCACCAACACATCCCACAAGAATAGGCTTTCACTCCAAGGAACCCATCGGGTCATCCGGCGGGTTTTTAGGGTTTACGGGCCGGGCCGGACGGGAATTAGGGTTTGAGATCTCGGTTGGCGTGGCGTCGGGCTCACCGAGATCATCAACCATTCTGGACGGAGATTAGGATTCCGCGTTGCTGGTGTCGAGAGGGCCGGACGGGTTCCAAGGCTCGTGACTGAGGGCGCCGGGGGGGGATTAGGTCATGGTCACGGGCGCCGGGCGGAGATTAGGGTTCGTGGCCGAGTGCACCGGGCGGGAATTAGGGTTCGTGGCGAGGGCGCCGGGCTGGAATTAGGGTTCATGGCGGGGGCGCCGGGCGGGAGTTAGGGTTTGTGGACGTGTTTGCTCCTTGCGGCCGTCTTGTAACACCCCAAATCCGCTGACTCGGAGTGCTACGGGCGAGACCTCACAATGGGTCCCGACCCTTAGCCTGACAACAATTCACCGGACCTTCCAACAAGGCACAAATAAAGGCAAACTCAAAAACGTTTATAATGTATGCGGAAACCGAAAAGTAAGAAACTACAACTTGGAAACTCAGCCGAGTCCTCAAAACAACACAACTCCAACACGAAACTTAAACCGTACCACATAAACCACAATATGAAAACATAACCCAAAAACATCCCCGTCCTATAATGTACGGAGACCCCGGCTGTCCACTCCTCCACCTCACTCGGCGGCATCCCTAACCTGCAAGTCATCTACACAAACGGTTTAAAACCGTTAGCTCATATTCTAAGTATTAGAAAAGCGGTGAAGGTACAAACACATACATATCACACATCATAAAACACGCAAGTCCGTTTTATTATCTTTACATCATTAAATCGTATCCCGTTCTAATTCAACTTCGGTTGTGACACGAGAACCACCGTGGTCTCGCCTCGGTCCCCCCACCGGCAAAGAATGGTACGGATGCACCCGACCATCTAACCCGCCGGCAAGTCGCCGCGAATCCCCTAGACCCACGCAAGGCTAGGCGTATTTGTCACCGCCCGTTATCATACACTTGGGCCAAAATATACATTTAAGGTCCGTGGTCCTATTTACCGTTTAATAGTTATAACAAGACATAAACACACACCACCAAACACACATCAATGCTAATATGTAAAATACGAGCTAAGTAAGTCCGGAGACTTACCTCGTCACCAAACCCAAGTCAACCACACTCTTGCTTCTTTAAGGAGGAAGCCCACAACCTGCTCACAAGAGATATGCATATCAATACATACTCACACTCAAGAAGTCTTAGACTTCACTCTAGTGATCTACGCAAGATCACCTAACCCTCAAACTAGGAAACGCATCCTAGGTCCCAAGTACTCATCACACTCTCAACACATGCAACAACCCACAACAGTCCATAATTCCACAAGATAGTAATCCTCAACCAAAGAGGCACAAGCTAGCCTAGAAGGTCCATCATGCTCACATGCTCATATCCATCACTTACATCGAGCCTTAAGGGCTCCTAGGTTCACAACCACTAAGTGGCATTCCAAGCTACTCTAGGTCCATCCTAGGCATGCTACTAACAAGATCCAACATCAATACTAAGAGAGGAACGAAGAGGAAAGGAGAGGAGGGACCTACTGTTGCCGAAACCGCAACCGCAGAGTCAAAGCCGGCGCCCTCTGCGGACACAGGAGCCGCCCCCGCGGAACAAGGAGCCGCATCCGCGAGGACTGCGTCGCCTGCCAGGAGCCGCCCCCCGCGGTTTGCTGAGCCGCACCCGCGCCGAAGCCTAGCCGCACCCGCGGCCGTCCGCCGCCGCACCCGCGGCCTTTTGCTGCCGCACCCACGGCTGTCCGCCGCCGCACCCACGGCCATCCGTCGCCCACCCACTATATTTTGTTGCCGCACCCGCGGCTTGTCACGCCGCACCCGCGGCCGTCCGTTGCCTCTCCCGCGCCTGTCCGCTCCCGCGGCTGTGCTGAGCCGCCCCGCGGGTTCTGCGCAGAACGTCGTCTTCTTCGTCTTCGACTTTGGATCCTTTGCTCCAAAGTCCTTCTTCTCTTGCTGGATCTTCTTCAAACACCCACCACAGGTCTTAGGCACCTCTCCTTGACCTAAACGAGCTAAGAACCTAAACATGCACAAGGGTTGAGCAAAAACCTCTCCAAGCTTCATCCATGGCCATGGATAAAGGAGGAAGGAAGAAGAAGGGAAAGAGCAGCAAGGAAGAGAGGGAAGGAAGAGGAAGAGCTTACCAATAGCTTGAGATCACCTTCTGCAGTGCACAACAGATCCTTAGCACCAAGGGAGAAGAGAAGAGAGCAAAGTGAGAGGAAGAGTGAATGAGAAAAGTGACGTGAGAAAGGAGCCAAAAGAGGGAGAGAGAGAGGGACAAGGCTGCAAAGTAGGTGCGGGATCAAGGGGTCAGCTCACCTCTTGTCCCTCACACGGACCGAGGGGTCGGAAATGACCCCTTGGCATTTTTAACCCGGAACGAAGGGTCGGAACGCGGAAAAAGAGGAAAAACGACGAGTCGGCTCGGGATTTTTCTTAGGAGTAAATCCCGACTCTCGGCATCTCGGGATTACGGGATAACTTCAAGGTGTTCTAAGTCCGGAATAAAATTAATAAAATTCCGGGCGTTACACGTCTATCTCTTTGCTTCCGCTTAGCTTCCCTTGGATTCTTGCTTGTCCCTTGCTTGCTCCATCTTCCATTTCCTTCCCATGGTGATCCAACGTTTGCATGACCGCCATTTCTTGTTCCCGGATTCTTGAAATAGTCAAGAGATTAATGATTGACTTATTAACACTAAATAATCCATGCATGTTGCCATGCATTAATAATAACTCCCTTGACGTATATCTTGAATCTCCTTGGCTCTTGATCTTTTAATGGGTCCTTGAGTCCCGTGTGATGGTTGAGTCCCGTGTGATGGTTCTTGTGAGTCATGCAATGGTTGACGTAATGGTCCTCCATTATCCACCCCTTCTTGGGAAGAATTCAACCCCGAATTATCTCCTTGCTCACTTTCTCCTTCATAGGGGCTCAAATATCCCACGTTGAAAGTTGTGCTTACTCCATAGTCTTCCGGTAACTCTAAGACATATGCATTATTGTTAACCCGGTGTAGAACTTTGAACGGCCCATCACCCGTGGAGATAGTTTAGATTGACGTTTCTCCGGAAAGCTCTCCTTCCATAGATGTAACCAAACTAGATCCCTGGGTTGGAAAACCATTTGCCTTCTTCCTTTGTTTTCTAGCAGCTACTTCAACTCCTTTCTTTTCAAGCCTAGCCTTGGTCTTTTCATGTAGATCCTTAATCAATTCGGCCAGTTCCAAAGCATCAAAAGTTACTCGATCCTTTTGGGGAATCGGTAATAGATCCATAGGAGTCAAAGGGTTAAAGCCATAAACACATTTAAAAGGAGATAGAGAAGTGGAAGAATGCATGGTACGATTATAAGCAAATTCAACATGTGTTAAAGTGTCTTCCCATTTTCTCAAATTATCCTTCAAAATGGTTCTAAGGAGTGTAGTTAGGGGGGTCTATTGGTGACTTCCGTTTGTCCATCCGTTTGAGGATGACTAGAGGTCGAAAATAACAACCTAGTTCCCAACTTTCCCCAAAGAGTTTTCCAAAAGAAACTTAAGAACTTAACATCTCTATCACTAACAATGGTTTTAGGTATTCTATGCAATCTAACTATTTCCTTAAAAAATAAGTTAGCCACAGTGTAGGCATCATCGGTCTTATGACATGGAATAAAATGTGCCATTTTAGAAAAACCTATCTACCACCACAAAGATTGAATCTCGTCCTTTCTTAGTCCTAGACAGCCCTATAATGAAAGCCATACTTATGTCTTCCCAAGGAGCACTAGGCGCTGATAATGGCGTGTACAAACCGTGGGGTTGTGATCTAGACTTAGCCTTAAGACATTCAATGCATTTCTTAAGCATGTGTTTTACATCCCTAAGCATGTGAGGCCAATAAAAGTGGGTTTGCAACATGTGATAGGTCTTATCCCTCCCAAAGTGTCCCATCAAGCATCCCTTATGGCTTTTTCCACCAATAACAACCTAAAGGAGCATCTAGGTATGCAAATCTTATCCACCTTAAACAAAAATCCCTCAAACAAGAAATACTTATCATAAGGCCCTTGTGTGGTACATTTATGAAATATTTTCCCAAAATCTGCATTATCCACATATAATTCCTTAATGTAAGTGAACCTAACATCTTAGAATCCAAAGTGGTAATCAAGGTGTATCTCCTAGATAAAGCATCAGCCACTACATTATCTTTTCCTTTCTTATACTTGATAATGTAAGGAAAAGTTTCAATGAATTCCATCCATCTACCATGCCTTCTATCTAGCTTATCTTGGCTCCTAAAGTGTCTAAGTGAATCATGATCCGTCTTTAAAACAAACTCTTGGGGCCAAAGATAATGTTGCCAAGTTTTAAGCACTCTAAATAAAGCATACAATTCTTTGTCATACGTGGAGTAGTTTAAACATGCATCCTTCAATTTCTCACTAAAGAAAGCTAAAGGCTTACCTTCTTGCATTAAGACCCTCCTATGCCTATGCCTATGCCGAAGGCATCACACTCAACCTCGAAAGGCTTAGTGAAATCCGGAGCTAGAAGTGGTGCTTGGGTGAGACATTTCTTCAACTCCATAAATGCTTTTTTCTTGAGGCTCATTCCACTCAAAAGGGACCTTCTTTTTGGTCAAGGTTGTAAGTAGAGCAGCAATGGTACTAAAATCTCTCACAAATCTTCTATAGAAGGTAGCTAAGCCATGGAAGCTCCTTACACCACCAACCGATCGTGGGTAGGCCATTCATTGATTGCTTTGATCTTTTCTTCATCTACTTGCAAGCACTCACTAAAAATCCAAGAAAAATAACTCGGTTAGTATAGAAATCACACTTTCTTCATATTGGCATACAAGTATTCTATTCTTAATGTAGAAATCACGTCTCTTAAGTGTTCTTCATGTTCTTTCAATAACTTACTATAAACAAGAATGTCATCAAAATATACCACTACAAACAAGCCAATGTAAGGTCTCAAAATATGGTTCATCAATCTCATGAAAGTACTAGGAGCATTAGTTAGTCCAAAGGGCATCACGTACTAACCACTCATAGAGGCCAAATTTGGTCTTAAAATCCGTTTTTCATTCATCCCCTTCCCTCATCCTAATTTGATGGTAGCCACTCCTAAGGTCAATCTTGGTAAAGATTGTGGCTTCATGTAGCTCATCAAGCATATCATCTAGGCGTAGAATGGGGTGCCTATACTTGATAGTAATGTTATTGATTGCTCTACAATCAATGCACATCCTCCAAGTGTTATCCTTCTTAGGAACTAAGAGGATAGGGACAGCACAAGGACTTAGGCTTTCTCTAACATACCCCTTATCTAGTAATTCTTGGAGTTGATTTCGTATTTCTTGAGCTTCCTTAGGGTTCATCCTATAAGCTGGTCTATTAGGAAGAGTGGCTCCGGGAATTAAATCTATTTGGTTTTCAATGCCCCTAATGGGGGGCAATCCAGCTGGTATCTCCTCAGGGAAAAAGTCCTCAAATTCTTCTAAAAGTCCTAGGATAGAGCTAGGGAGATGGGTTTCCGCTGGCTTCCTTGAGACTTCCAAGCATTGGACGTGTCGTACGTTGGTTTGTGCTCTCGCGTTCCTCAGCTTAGTCTTTCGTTCCACCTTGATTATTAAGTGTAGCAATTGTTCCATGGTACTGTATGGGTACATATCAACTTCATTAGCCAAATTAGAGTTAAGGATTCGAAGATACCTAGCCATAGTGTTTTCTTCATCTTCTAGAATGTTGGCCTTCATGTATCATAGCCACTTGCATGTTGGTATAGACCTCTTCGGCACTAAGAGAGCCTTGTCTCAAGTTCTCCAATCGTTGCCGCAGCTCTCGGGTGTAGTGTGGAGGGACGAACCTTGCCCTCATGAGTGCCATCATGTGCTCCCATGTAGTGATTTGGGGGTCTAATGTCCGAACTCTCTCTTTAACCACATGATCCCACCATACCAAGCATATACTTGGAATTCTAGGGCGGCAAGTTGAACCTTCTTATGGTCACTGAAGTTGTGACACAACCATATTTGTTTAACCTTTGTTTCCCACTCCATGTAGGCGTCGGGGTCACACTTGTAAGAGCCGTAGTCTTTCGGGCCGAGACCAGACCTTGGCCGAGATTAGCTTTGGCCGAGGTTGGTCTTGCCGCCCCCGCGGTGAGTGGTGCCGCCCCTGCGCTGCTTGGACCGCCCTTGCGGTTTTCGGCGGCTGCAGCCGTCTTCTTTGACCTTGTTGACCCGTGCTTTACCCTTTACTTTGCTCCTTCTTACCTTTGGCTGATCAAGGGTTTTCTTCATCTTCTTCTCTAGCTTCTCTCCACGTTCTTTGCTTCCCTTGCTCCCTTGGATCTTGTTCTTGAGTTGTGGAAGAGTTTTGTGTGTGTTGGTACCTTGTGTGAGTGTTGGCTGAGGTTATGCTGGGCTTGGAAGCCAACCTAGGTGTATGTTGAGCTCTCCTGCAGCCTTAGACCACAAGTGTGGTAAGGTTTCTTCTCCTCTCTTCTTTCTTTCTTGCCTTCCTTCATAGCTTAGGATTAGATGATTGCCTAGGCACGTTTTGATGCTGGTATGTGTATGTATGTGTCTGGGTTTGGCTTTGGATGAGAGAAGACGGGAATTGATCACGTGAAGGACCGAGGAGAAACGCAGAATCACGCTCTGCGCAGTCGCCGCCCCTGCGGCCGTGAGTCACCGCCCCCCGCGGCAACATTGTCCAGGCGCCAGCGGCCGCCCACGTTCCGTGTCACCGCCCCCGCGGCCACATCCCGCCGCGCCCGCAGCCACCTGCTTTCGCCCCTGCGTCCCTTGTGACCCGCAGGTGCGTTTTGTCCCGGATCTACCTAAGGCTAGTAGATCCTTTTCCTTCCTAGTATGAGTGTTAGTAGCATGCTAGGTGCGAGTTGAGGTTAGAATGAGTTGAGTGCGGAACTGTTATGCCGGTTACGGCCTTGAGGATTATGAGTTGGAATATGATCTGTATGGATCCCTTGGGTCTAGGTGTGACCCCTTGTATCGATATGTATATGATGTATGCGTTATACCTTGTTTAGTTGAGTTGATCTCCAAAGTGGAACCGAGTATTCTAAGTCTCTGACTCCCGAGGTTGAGGTAAGTCCATAGGACTTACTTAGCTGCCCTCCATATATTGGATGTGTGCCTGAGTGTGTGAATGTTATGCTTTATAGCCCGTATGATATATTGTATTACCGACCTATGGTCTATTGACTGTCATTAAAGGGCCGTGACAACTTGTCCATTCATCCGCTGAGAGTCTGGAGGTTGTCTACGGGCAGGCCAGTATGGCTCAGTGGGCCGGACACCTGTCCACTCCCATAGGGTACACGGGAGGTGGTACCGGATCCCCACTCCAGCTGGCACTATTCCCGAGAGGCGAGGGTTATATTCCTCGTGTCACATACGTTCATATTGAGTTATTATTTATACGCTGTATGCGCCGGACTATTATTATAAGATAATAAAATGGGTAAAATGTGTGACAACATGTTTATATGTTTAAGTTCTGACGTGTGCATGTGCTCTAGCATCTTCCTTTGTGTTTGTAAGCTAACGGTGTAATGCCGTGTTGTAGACTTTGCAGGTTAGGACACTGCAGAGAGTGATCCAGACGGGGCGATCTGCTGAGGGCTCCCGTACACTGGGTTATACTCGTGGATGGGTATTTTGGATATGTATATATATATATGATATGTTTTGTTGTACTCAACAGTTGTATAAACCTTTTGACATGTTTATATATCAGTTTTATGTTTTGGTTTTAATCTGTTGGTGCCTTGTTGTAAGATCGGTGAAATTGTTGTCAGGCTAGGGTCAGGATCCATTGTGAGATCCTAGCCGGTAGCACCTCGAGTCCCGCGGATTCGGGGTGTTACAAAGGTGGTATCAGAGCCCAGGTTGACAACAATGGCACTTGTAATCTGCGATAAAGGTCGAATAGATAAATAAACAGAACCCGAAAGGGGTCTGACTTTTCAAAAGGTTTTGGTTTTGAAATGAGTACAAAACGTTTTGGGATATCGTGTACGTGAGCCATCGCCCCTCTGAAGATCTCGACAGTATAGGTATTATATATGTATAGATAGATACTATCTGCTGTGATGATGTGTTATATACCTATACATACGGCATATATATTGCCATCTGAGTTGGTTTATGTCCTCTGCAGATGGTTCAGACTAGAGCCTTACCTGCAGCAGGACGGGTAGAGGCAGACCTCCGTTAGGTAGAGGACGGGTAGGATCCCTGCTGCTGAGCTGCGTGCAGCAGAGGACGTTCAGGCAGAGATTGCTGAGAGTGCCGCCCCTGAGATGGGGAAGGCACAACTGGGGGACAGGGTCCACAGCGAGTCAGTCAGCAGACTCGGACCGTGTCTCCATGGAGGGACCAACCTTCCGTGATTACATCCGGCGGTTGAGGAGGCTGCCAGGGCAGGTAGACGTGCCCCGGATCTGCCAGCGCAGGAGGGGCCATCTGAGAGGTCCCACACCGTTACACAGGTGCCAGCTGCACCGACACCAAGTTGCTGAGGTCGTTCGAGTACAGGAGGAGTATAGAGGGCCTCGACCAGACAGTTGGTTGAAGGCTTTCCATCAGATGGGACTACCCCTTTCTTTGGGAAGGTGGAGTTGGAGGTAGAGTTGTGGATAGGACACGTAGACTCGGCTCTGGAGTCTATTAGGTGTCCAGCTGATAGACAGGTCGGATTAGTGCAGAGCTTGTTCAGGGAGTTAGCGCAGCACTGGTGGTGATCTGGACGAGGTCAGGTCACCAGTTATGAGCAGATGAGGTCTATGATCCGGGAGCGTTTCTGCCCTGCCTCGCTGAGGAAGGAGAGACTGAGGGATTTTTGTGAGGCCGGGTTTCGAGGATGTGCCAGTTTCTGAGGCCATCCGGAGGTTTCAGGAGGAGCTGGCACTGTTAGGACCAGCTGCACCTCCTGCTGATCAGCATGTGTATCTGTTTTCCCGACGGCTGAGGGATGCCACCCGGGCTTATATGGCGGGATTTCATTGTGAGTCCCTGATGGATCACCAGGATCGAGCCGCTGACTATGAGCATGAGCGGGTCAGTCAGAGGAGAGGTTCTCAGACCGGGGGGTTTGAGAAGAGGCAGCGTACCGGGCCGACTAGCGGTACGGCTGGAGCTGCTAGGTCAGGGCGAGATCAGAGTCGCCAGAGTCAGGCCTTCGCCTACACCGGCTACTGGTAGAGCTCGACAGTGCTATAACTGTGTAGAGCAGGGACATATTAGGCTAGAGTGCCCGAGACAGCCGGTGACTTGCTTCACGTGTGGTGGGCGAGGTCACAGAGCAGTGTTCTGCCGTCAGGGCGGAGCTTCTTCCCAGCAGGGTTCTTCACCTGCTGGTGGAGCTGGGGGTGGACAGAGGCCACCTCAGCAGCAGCATACATAGGGACAACAGAAGGTCCCAGATCGTCAGACGGCTCAGAGATCTGCTCTTGGGCCGAGCCGAGGTAGAGGTCGTGGCGTGAGCACCACTGACACCCGTGGCCCTCAGGGCCGAGTTTTTGAGCTGAGGAGTGCAGAGGAGCCGGCTGCACCTACTGCTATAGGTACCATTCTGATTTATGGCTTACCTGTTCGTGTTTTGTTTGACACGGGTACTACGCACTCATTTATATATGTTGCTTGTGTTGAGCGTCTGGGTCTAGACACTGTAGAGGGATGCCCTTTATTATAGGGCTACCCAATGGGGGTAGGGTTAGAGGTACCCGTGAGATCCATGACTGTCCCATTTCTGTAGGGACCCGTGTGCTTTTAGTTGACTTCTTTGTCATGCCGCTGGAGCATGAGGAAGTCATTCTTGGTATGGATTGGATGGATAGACATTCTGCGGTTTTAGATGTGGGTAGGAGGACTGTCACCCTCTCTACCGAGTCTGGTCAGTTAGCGGTTTTCCGAGGTTGGGACCTCAGGAAGGTAGGCATGGTTATCAGTGCTATACAGGCAGCTAGGTTGATTGCCCAGGGTTTTGAGGCCTTCTGGTGTTACGCCATGAAGGAGGGGGAGAGTCCAGCCTTAGAGGATATCTCAGTGGTTTATGAGTTTATGGATGTGTTTGCTGAGCCGTCCAGTTTGCCACCTCAGAGGAGTGTGGACTTTGGGATTGATTTAGATCCGGGTACGAGACCGATCTCGAAGGCCCCATACTGGATGGCGCCTGTCGAGATGTTAGAGCTGAAGAAGCAACTCGAGGAGTTGGCTGAGAAGGGCTTCATTCGCCCTAGCGTATCCCCATGGGGGGCACTGGTCCTCTTCGTACGGAAGAAGGACGGATCGTTGAGGTTATGCATAGATTACCGAGAGCTGAATAAGGTGACCATCAAGAACAAGTATCCGTTGCCGCGCATTGATGATTTGCTGGATCAGTTACAGGGAGCTTTAGTGTTCTCCAAGATAGACCTGCGCTCAAGATATCACCAGCTGAAGGTGAGAGAGCAGGATGTGCACAGGACGGCATTTCGGACCCGTTATGGACACTACAAGTGTATAGTGATGCCATTCGGGCTCACGAATGCCCCGGCAGTTTTCATGGAGTTGATGAACAACATCTTCATCGACTTCCTGGATCAGTTTGTGGTGGTCTTTATAGATGACATCCTGGTGTACTCTCGCAGCAGAGAGGAGCATGCAAGACATTTGAGGACGGTACTACAGGTTTTGTGGGATAGAGAACTTTATGCGAAGTTCTCTAAGTGCGAGTTTTGGATGCCAGAGGTAGCATTCCTGGGTCATATTGTTTCCGCCGAGGAGATCAAGGTTGATCCGGCGAAGATTGAGGCAGTAGCGGCATGGATGACACCAACGAACGTCAAGGAGGTACGTAGCTTCCTTGTCCTAGACGGTTATTACAGACGCTTTGTGGAGGGATTGCCCGTCCACTGACGAGTTTGCTGAGGAAGACTACCAGATTTGTGTGGTCTGATCAGTGTATGCGGAGTTTTGAGGAGCTGAAGAGACGTTTGACGTCTGCTCCTGTTTTGGCACAGCCAGAGGGTACAACTGACTTCGTGGTTCACAGTGATGCATCCAAGCTTGGCTTGGGATGTGTGTTGATGCAGCGGGGCAGAGTGATTGCTTATGCGTCTCGACAGCTGAAGACGTATGAGGAGAACTACCCGACTCATGATCTGGAGTTGGCCGCGGTAGTTCATGCACTGAAGATTTGGAGACATTACCTGTATGGTGCCACATGCCTGATCTTCACCGACCATCAGAGTTGAAGTATATTTTTACGCAAGGGGAGTTGAATAACCGCCAGCGTAGGTGGCTCGAGCTGATTAAGGATTTTGACTTGGAGATTCTGTATCATCCGGGGAAGGCAAACGTTGTCGCCGACGCCCTGAGCCGGAAGACGCCTCGAGAGCAGGTGATCGCGAGATTGACAGTACAGTCTCAGTTGTAGAGAGACCTGAGATGGTTAGAGTTGGACATCCAGTTTCCCGATGAGGATGCCCGACTGAGTATCTTAGAGGTTCTACCTGATCTGTTGGGGGAGATCCAACAGAAGCAAGAGACCTGCCCGATGTTGTTGAGGATACGGGAGAAGATGTCTCGAGATGAGGCACCACAGTTCCTTCTGGGGGCAGATGGAGTGTTGAGACGCCGAGGTCGCGTCTGTGTACCTGCTAACGCAGATTTACATCAGAGGATTTTACAGGAGGCTCACTGTACACCTTACTCGGTACATCCAGGTACGAGTAAGATGTATCAAGATTTGAGACGTATATACTGGTGGGGTGGGTTGAAGCCCGATGTGGCCAGATTTGTGGCACAGTGTGCGACCTGCCAGCAGGTCAAGATCGAGCATTTCAGACCTGGGGGCGAGCTTCATCCACTTCCTGTTCCACAGAGGAAGTGGGGAGACGTCACCATGGATTTTGTGACCGGACTGAGATTGAGTCGGGGTTATGATGCTATCTGAGTCATTGTGGACAGATTGACGAAGACGGCACGTTTTGTTCCGATCAGGGAGACGTGGCCGGTGAGCAGACTGGCTGAGGAGTACACTAGGCAGATAGTAGACTCCATGGGGTGCCGAGGACGATCGTCTTTGACAGAGATGGGCGATTTACCTCGAGGTTTTGGCAGCAGATTCAGACTGCCTTGGGGACGAGTTTACATTTCACGACGGCGTTTCATCCTCAGACCGATGGTTAGTCAGAGAGGACCATTCAGACGCTGGAGGATATGTTGCGAGCTTGTGTGTTGGATTGGGGACAAGTGTGGACGGATCACCTCCCACTAGTTGAGTTCTCATACAACAACAACTAGCATGTATCTATTGGGATGGCCCCATATGAGGCACTGTATGGACAGAGATGTCGGACTCCGTTATGCTGGGATGAGCAGAGCAGTGTCAACGGTATAGCCCCTGATCAGATTCAGGATGATATGGCCCGAGTAGCCCTGATTAGAGAGCGACCGCTGACGGCTCAAAGTCGTTAGAAGTCGTATGTAGACAGGAGGCGCAGACCTCTAGAGTTCCGAGTTGGAGCCCATGTGTGGCTGAGAGTGTCCCCGACACGAGGTGTGAGGAGATTCGACATTAAGGGGAAGTTGAGCCCCCGATATGTCGGACCATTCGAGATTCTAGATCGGGTTGGGAGCGCAGCCTACAGATTGGCTTTGCCTCCGAGATTAGAGGGTGTTCACCCTGTGTTCCACGTGTCTCAGTTGAGGAAGTATATACCAGACCTGAGACACATTGTGAGTTATGATGATTTGGTGGTTGAGCCGGACCACACGTTTGCTGAGCATCCTATTGCAGTCCTAGAGCGAGGTATGAGACGCCTGCGTTCGAAGGACATTCCTATGTTGAGGATACAGTGGTCGAGACGTGGACCTGAGGAGGCTACTTGGGAGACTGAGGATAGTATCCAGAGGAACTATCCAGAGTTCTATGCTGGGATAGAGGTACCAGTGGGATCGCCGGGTAGATCTTAGTATTACCTCGGTGAGTGTTATATGCTTATGTGTTATGTGCTTATATGTCATACTGTGTTTATTTCGTGCTAGCTGTGATGTGTGTATGATCTGTTACAGATCCTGTTGTGCTAGTACGACCGATAGGTATAGCTGGAGATGGTTCTTACCTCCATGCTATCTCGAGTTATGTAGGATTGGATGGAGATATCTTCTCCATGCCCCGATGTTGGTTTGGCTAGAGACGCTTCTCTCTATGCCCCGGATAGGATTGTGATCTTTTGCGGGAGATGATGTTTCTCCACGCCCGTGTTGAGGTTATAGCGTATGGTTGAGGCCAGGTATGTGTTATGATACCTCTATCATAGAGAGTGTATCCCGGTTTTGAGGTTATGTGCTTTCAAGGTTTATGCAAGTTTCGGGACGAAACTTGTTTTTAGGGGGGAGAGATGTAAGAGCCGTAGTCTTTCAGGCCGAGACCGGACCTTGGCCGAGGTTGGTCTTGCCGCCCCCGCGGTGAGTGGCGCCGCCCCTGCGGCTGCTTGGACCGCCCTTGCGGTTTCCGGCGGCTGCAGCCGTCTTCTTTGACATTGTTGACCCGTGCTTTACCCTTTACTTTGCTCCTTCTTACCTTTGGCTGATCAAGGGTTTTCTTCATCTTCTTCTCCAGCTTCTCTCCACGTTCTTTGCTTCCCTTGCTCCCTTGGATCTTGTTCTTGAGTTGTGGAAGAGTTTTGTGAGAGTTTTGTGTGTGTGGTACCTTGTGTGAGTGTTGGCTGAGGTTATGCTGGGCTTGGAAGCCAGCCTTGGTGTATGTTGAGCTCTCCTGCAGCCTTAGACCACAAGTGTGGTAAGGTTTCTTCTCCTCTCTTCTTTCTTTCTTGCCTTCCTTCATAGCTTAGGATTAGATGATTGCCTAGGCACGTTTTGATGCTGGTATGTGTATGTATGTGTCTGGGTTTGGCTTTGGATGAGAGAAGACGGGAATTGATCACGTGAAGGACCGAGGAGAAACGCAAAATCACGCTCTGCGCAGTCGCCGCCCCCGCGACCGTGAGTCACCGCCCCCTCGGCGACATTATCCAGGCGCCAGCGGCGTGCCAGCGGCCGCCCACGTTCCGTGTCACCGCCCCCGCGGCCACATTCCGCCGCGCCCGCGGCCACCTGCTTTCGCCCCTACGTCCCTTGTGACCCGCAGGTGCGTTTTGTCCCGGATCAACCTAAGGTTAGGTAGATCATTTTCCTTCCTAGTATGAGTGTTAGTAGCATGCTAGGTGCGAATTGAGGTTAGAATGAGTTGAGTACGGAATTGTTATTCCGGTTACAGCCTTGAGGATTACGAGTTGGAATATGATCCGTATGGATCCCTTGGGTCTAGGTGTGACCCCTTGTATGGATATGTATATGATGTATGCGTTATACCTTGGTTAGGTTGAGTTGATCTCTAGAGCGGAGCCGAGTATTCTGAGTCTGTGACTCCCGAGGTTGAGGTAAGTCCATAGGACTTACTTAGCTGCCCTCCATATATTGGATGTGTGCCTCAGTGGTGGATGTTATGCTTTATAGCCCGTATGATATATTGTATTACTGACCTATGGTCTATTGATTTCCCATTGTAGGGCCGTGACAACTTGTCCATTCATCCCGCCGGGAGTCTGGAGGTTCTCTTCGGGCAGGCCAGTATGGCTCAGTGGGCCGGCCACCTGCACCACTCCCATAGGGTACACGGGAGGTGGGACCGGATCCCATTCCAGCTGGCACCATTCCCGAGAGGCGAGGGTTATATTCCTCGTGTCACATACGTTCATATTGAGTTATTATTTATACGCTATATGCGCCGGACTATTATTATAAGATAATAAAATGGGTAAATGTGTGACATCATGTTTATATGTTTAAGTTCTGACGTGTGCATGTGCTCTAGCATCTTCCTTTGTATGTGTTTGGTTAGCTAACGGTGTAATGCCGTGTTGTAGACTTTGCAGGTTAGGACACTGTAGAGTGATCCAGACGGGGCGATCTGCTGAGGGCTCCGTACACTGGGGTTATACTCGTGGATGGGTATTTTGGATATGTATATATATATGATATGTTTTGTTGTACTCAGCAGTTGTATAAACCTTTTGACATGTTTATACATCAGTTTTATGTTTTGGTTTTAATCTGTTGGTGCCTTGTTGTAAGATCGGTGAAATTGTTGTCAGGCTAGGGTCAGGATCCATTGTGAGATTCTAGCCGGTAGCACCTCGAGTCCCGCAGATTCGGGGTGTTCCATATGCAATCTAAGTCAAGGACCACTATCCTGGGTGTGTAGACCCAATTATTACGTAAGTCTAGAAGATCAGTTTGCTCATAAATTTTTAGTACTAAAATTGTTAACTGAAGGAATTAGTATGCACAAAGGAACTTGTCTTTTACAACTTAAATGGAAGGTCATTTATAAATTGGAAAATACTACCAACCCACTTGAAAGAATTCGAATGGTAGAGGCAGATAAATATGAAGTAATTGGCCCAGGGAAAAAAGTAATACTAGTCAAAGTAAGGCCAGACCAAATAAGTTTAAAAACAATATGGATCAATGCCTTCGAAAATCCTTCTACTCCTAACTAAGGAAGAATTTTAACTATTGATGAAGAAGGAAAAATTCATATGAATTCTCATCCACCTCCAATAAATAGAAGTCTATCAAGAAGTCAGAGTTATAGGCGGAATTCATTCAGCTTGTCTTCACAAAATCAAGTAAGTGTTCCAAATAGGGAGTCTAGAGAAGAACCTTCCTTTAAAGTAGATGGTAAAATTGCCAGTTTACTAGCAGCCCTAAATAGAAAATTAGAAGATAATAATTTGGGAAAACTATTAGGGAACCTGCTAGACATAGTATAGATCTAGGAAGCACTGGATCTAACTATAGACCAAATCTGGAAGGACCAGAAACTAGAAGTCAAATTAATATACCCCAAACCCAAGGAGAAGCTTCAAGCTCTAAAAGATTAATAGGTTATAAAACAAAAACAATTAGTCAACCTGTCTTTGAAGATGATGAAGAGTTTAGTTTGCAAATTGAAGAATGCTTAAGGATTACTAATCCAAATAGCATTTACATTCCTATCACCATATGCATTGAAGGTTTTAATAATTATGATTTATGTGCATTTGCTGATAGTGGTTGTTCTGTTTGTTTTGGGAAGAAAAATTTATTTCCTGCATTCATGTGGAAAAATGCATCTAAACCAATTCAGGTTAGGATAGCCGATAATAGCATCATGACACATTCTGAAGTTATTCAAGACTTACCCATCATGCTAGGAGGTTATCCATGTTTAATTCCTATAATTTGGGCTACTGAACAAACATCACATGATATGATAATAGGAAATAACTTCCAAAGACTATATTCTCCATGCACTCAAAGTTTAGATGAGATGATATTTACTATTAATGGGGAAAAAGCTCCGGTAAAAAAGATGAAAGAAGCTTATACTCATCAAAATATTGAGTTTACGCGCAGTAAGCGTGGTGAGGAATATATTGTTCCTACTCAAAAAGAATTTGCACTTGCTATAAATGAAGTAACTCTTAAAGAATAAATCTTAGAACAACAGAAAGAATTATGCAAAGAGTTATATTCTGAAAATCCTTTAAAATTTTGGGACAAGGATAAATCATTTGCGACAATAGAGTTAAAAGAACCAAAGACGGTCATTAGAGTCAAGTAGATGGTTTATACCTATAAAGACCAACAAGAATTTAAGGAACAAATAGATGAATTACTTAAGAAAAATCTGATTAGAGAAAGTAAGAGTCTTCATTCTAGTCCTTCATTTATGGTTAGAAATCATGCTGAAGAAAAAAGAGGTAAAGCTAGAATGGTGATCAACTATAAAAAGTTGAACGATAATACTGTCTTTGATGGCTATTATATCCCTAATAAAACAGTCTTATTTAATAGAATCCAAGGAGCCACTTGGTTCTCTAAAATGGACTGCAAAAGTGGATATTGGCAAGTTAAGATGGATAAAGATAGTATTCCGTTAACAACATTTAGTGCACCTCAGGGACATTATGAATGGTTAGTTATGCCATTTGGACTAAAAAATGCACCTCAGATATTTCAAAGGAGAATGGATAAGATTTTTGAAAACCTAAAACATTGTTGTCTAGTTTATATAGATGATGTCTTAATCTTCTCTAAAACACTAGAACAACATATGCATGACCTTAAGGCTGCAACGCAGAAATGCATAAATCATGGCATCATCTTAGGACAAAAGAAATGCATCTACGCGGAACAAGAAATAGAGTTTCTTGGGTTAAAAATAAAAGGTGGAGAAATAGTATCGCAAGAACATGTTCTAGAAAAAATAGAAAATTTTCCAGATAAAATAGAAGACAGAAAGCAACTAGAGAGGTTTCTAGGATGTCTCACATATGCTTAAGACTTTATCAAGGATTTAGCTAAGCTTAGAAAACCTCTACAAGTTAAGCTTAAAAAGGAACAAATTTGGACTTGGGCCAATCTCGACACTCACATAGTTCAAGATCTTAAAAAACGTTGTAAGAAGTTGCTAGTTTTAACCTTACCCAATGCGGATGATGATATAATACTTGAAACTAATGAAAGTAACTATAATTGGGGAGCTATCTTAAAAATTAAAAAAGATAATAAGCT
This sequence comes from Fagopyrum tataricum, assembly GCA_002319775.1. Classification (NCBI taxonomy): domain Eukaryota; kingdom Viridiplantae; phylum Streptophyta; class Magnoliopsida; order Caryophyllales; family Polygonaceae; genus Fagopyrum; species Fagopyrum tataricum. The sequence continues at coordinate 35,122,179 of CM008286.1, forward strand.
CTGCAGGTATAGTAGTGGAAGTTTTAACAAAGCCGAATGCAATTACACCACTATGGAGAAAGAAATACTTGCTATCCTCAAAGGGATAGATAAATTTATAATTTTTCTTGCTCCAAAACATTTCACTATCAGAACTGATTGCAAAGGAATATTAGGTTTTGTTCGTAATAATCTGAGTAATATGAAAGCGCAAGGGAGGCTCCTGCGTTGGCAACTCACACTTAATCAATATTCCTTTGACATTGAACATGTGCAGGGATCAAAAAACTCTTTGGCAGATAGCCTAACACGAGAGCTTGCGTATGAGTCTTCCCAAGCAATCGATGGCATCTTCCAGCAGGTCGAAAAGAAAAACGATAATTGGAAAACTATACCAGTCCCCATGGACTACGAACGAAAAAGACGAGTTGGACGAAATGGTACAGTCTGCCCTCTTGATGCCAATAGAGGAGGCAGACAAGAAAAAATATAAAGAAGAAACTGATCATCATCTAAGATGGGTTTCTCCTCTTAGTTATTATTATGTTAATCTTATGCAAAAATTTTCAGAAAAAAGATCTCGAAATGGTTTGATACTATCTTGCGACAAAATGACTCGGAGAATTCTGGAGCTGGAGATAGTTAAGTTCATGCTTTGCCTTCCTTTTGATATTCAAGAAAAGATGAGAGGCTACTGGAAGTACAAAGAGTTTCCTAGTTGGTATACTTATGTGATGAGCAGTACTGAATGTCCATACTATGATATTTACCATGAATGGAGTACCATGGCACACAAATTCAATAGATCTGGGATGAAGGGATTAAGTTTACCGTCAAACCCAACTAGAGAAGAAGACATTCTATATGCTTGAGATTATGGGATGTGTCAAGGTCTATTCGGAAGCCTTCCAACACCGTGGAGTCCACTTAGAAAGCATTTTACAAAATTTCAAAACTATGTGTTCAACAAAGCCAAGAAATGGAAAGGACCTGGACCCCTATTTTATTATATTCACCCAGCAGTTATGGAGGTTGAAGGAGGAAGATCAAGGGCACCACATTACTTAATCATATTTAGAACACATACAGATCATTTCTCTCAAGATCCAATCTTTGTGACTCAACTTACCATTAAAGATCATATCCAAGCCAAAGGAACCGGGTTTTTCTACATCTATGAATATATTAAGCAACACATGAAAGAGAAGAATAGTACTATATTCAAGATTGGTTTCACTGCGGTGATAATTCCTGAAGTCTTACGACCAGATTTCTCAGAAGCCATCAAGTCCTCAGATTTAATTTCAGACTACATAAAGGATTTAGAGCTGGGAACATTCATGTCTTCAAAATGTCAAGATACTTTCTACGACACCCTCTTAAGTTGGGATGAAGAATATGCTAAGAACATTTATGATGCCATTAATGAGGATTGCGAAAGTGATTACGAAAACAACATCGGAGAAGAAGGAATGTACAACATCAATAATTGCATGGATTAGTCAAGAAACATCATCATCACAAGCCTGAAGGAATCTCGTGAGTGTTGTGTCAAAGTCTGTCACTTTCTTTCAGCTTTTTCTTTTTCTTTTTGAATTATTGAACGTTGGCACTGTTAGCCATGTGAGTGAGTCAAAGTTACTAGTGTGTGTCGGGGGTAAAATGGTAATAGAGCAAAGGCATCCAACGCCTCTCCGCCTCTATAAATAAGACCCCTTGTGAGTCATTCTAGGGCATCGAAATCCATAGAGTCCAAGAGTGAGAAACACCAAAAACTAGAAAGAGAAAGAGAAACGATTTTGAGCTTACAGAGAAGTGGTTCCTCCTCTCTCTAAGATCAAAACACTTCGATGGATCTTTCTAGCTTGAAGTGTTTGAAGTGAGTCAAGTCTTTAAATTCCACTGTGTTTGAGTGCTTGTAATCCTCTTTCAAATTCAATAAAAGTTTGCTTTTAAGTCAGGGAAAGCTACTTAATTGAAAGCTATGTTTTGAATAATCTATTTTGTTGATTACATTTCCTCCACCGTCATAAAAGAGAGATTTGAGTGAGAGACTACGGTCTGAGGTAGGAAACGGAACACATCTGTGTTGTGCTTGGGATAAGGTAGTCCTAGTTGAGGATTAGCAACCCCTAGAAAGCCGGAAGCTACAAGAACACCGGAGGTCCAGTGATATTACGTCCAGGTAACGGTCAAAACTCTCTCATTCTAATTTTCTTAATTACGGAGCATGGTGGGCATGTGATCATATAAAATTTATTATTCATAATATAGTTAGTAGATTATGGTAGCAAGTACAACGTAAAGTCCATAAATTGAAACAAGTGTGTCAGTTTGGATAATTGTGTGCAATATATAAAACTAGGGCTAAAATCTGTAATTTTACAAAAAGTAGGGAAAAAAAAGAAGCAAAAAACACCCAATCATTGCTGATTTTGGGGTGGAAATAGCAAGCCTCATTATTTGTCATGTTCCTTCGATCAATGAAAAACGAAATGGGTCAAATTCCACAAACAACATTCGAACCTCGCAGGTTTGACATTGACGTTTCAGACCGGAAAAATCAAAAATCTGAATCTATAAATATTTATTAACTAGTTTTTACATTTTACATATAATATTATATAATACATTAATAAAATTTCTAACTGTATAATAACTCATTATATGATTTTTGTCTCCTCTTATTATATTGGTTCATATGTTAATATTTTTATCTATTATATAATACATTAATAAATATTTGTTTAGGGAAGATCTTTGTTTTGTTGGTTGTTGAAATTTATTAAACGTTCAAATTTCTTGTGGGATTTAATTTTTTGGTGAGCTGAAAGATTTTTTTCACCAGAATTAATATTTTTATTCATATTTTTATATATATTTTTATAATATTTTTTTAATGAAGAAACTTAATTAAGATTTTGGTAGGTTGTGGTTAAATGATGATATGACACGTGGCAGTTAGTCTTTTTTTGTGTGACACGTGACAAAGATTGTTACTCCTATAATATATATAAGATTGATGATCGATCTGGAAAAAAAATTTGTATCATCAAATGGATCATGGGTATGAAAATAAAGTCAGAGCGAATATATCCTACTGATTCGGTAATAATTATTGGAAAGATCCAACTAAAAGTGTATGATATTCATATACTTCATATCAGATTCGAACTTATATAAAATTGTTGGTCGGATATCTAAAGATTTAGGTCGAATATCGGGATATGCACAACCACAACCCTACATGTTACTACTGAATGAGAAGAATGGTTATATGGCCTTTTTGTATTGTTCATACTAATCAGACCCCTAGTAATTTTCCATAGATTTTTAATTCTAAAATCAAGGTTATAAAGGAAATTTTAGAGAGAGATTAAAATAAAAACCTATAAATAGGAGCAACCCGTCTTACGCTCTCGGTGGAAGGAGCAACCCGCACTCAATCAAACCAAGCATCATCATCCATGGAAGCCTATTTCATATTCCTGTCATCAATGGGCTCCTTTCCTCTACAAACCTTAAAAACCAACAAATGGATCTGGAAGGAGCCACCCAATGGATCTGGAAAAAGAACCTGCGAGTAACTCCCTCTGGCGCTGCAACTAAAGAGCGTAATCGAAACCTAGTATACGGTGAGCAAAGCTTTTTATGCCCATTTTCCTTCCGATGGACAGGAATAGGCACAGTTCGTAGGAGTCGGGGTAGGGTTTGGCGGCGGGGGCTTTCAAGGTTCCATGGAATCCCTCTTCTAACGACAAAAAACTTCATCAAAATCATAAACACAAGCCCCTCCTTGTGCGCTAGGAAGACCGTCCAGCTGCGTCGGATCTATCAAACACTTATGATGTGAAGAAGAAACACTACTACCATAATCAACAAGTCTCGATGCCAAATCAGGTTTTTTCTCTCCATTATGTGTGTGAATTTCTTAATTGAGAATGGAACCCTTGTGAAACCTTTGAACCATTTCTCTCTCGAACATGACCCCCTGGAATTGCTCAAAAAGGTGGTTTGGCAGCCCACTGTCTATAATGCTATACTTCTGATATTGGCTAGAAACCATACTGTTAACTCTTTTGAAAACCTAAGTGTTCAATTGAAAAACATAACCCCGACTTTAACCAACTATCTAAGATGTAATCTCATTTGTTGTGATTTTGATACAACCGATTATGTTGATGATTCTGGGTGCTCCTCATTCGCCACTGTAAGGAAATGGTGGAGGTTCTTTCCAATTTTTTACCTTGCAGGCACCTTTCCTGAACCTCATAACTTGTTTTCTACTAATCTAAAAATGACATATGGAATTTTTGGAATCATATCACATACCCCTGCTTTTATAAATTGTTTGATCCCAATGACCAAATTGGAGAGTGATTTTACCGATCCTCAAATACTTTTTCAAAATAGACCAACAACAACTTTGATTATGAACAAACAATTGAAAGTCAATTGGTTATTGACTAGTAACCATCCTCATCTGAACTATGGAAATCTCTTTCTATATGTTTTATCTTCTAAACGTCTATGGATAAGACTATGTATACCCTCTAAAATGGTGTTGCAGGTAGTGAATGATCTCTATTAGAGGAAAAACACCACCAATCCTGATCAAAGCCAGCAAAGAAAAATTGCTACTAAAGAAAGTCAGCAGAGGAAAAATGCTACTAAAGAAATCAAGTGGTTAAAGTTAGCATTTACTGCAGATAGGCACTTATGTGCTATGAACTATGTAAAATACTTAATTCTTGTAAGCAGTTTTTCTATCTCTACGAAACATGTAAATTGCGTAATGCTTGAAATTTAAGTTCCGGCCGTTGTACATCCTCGAAACTGAAGTCCCAAAAGAATTTTATGGACAAAACAAAGAGAACTAGTCCATCTCATAAAACAAATACAACAATGGGTAATGGAGAAAATTGCCACAAATACCCACATATAATCTACAACACAATTCCGGAAAATTCGTGGAAATGTGTATGCCAACTTGAAACAAGGTTGTGCTGAAAATATTAACCTTTCTATTAGAACTGATGGCTAGACAATCGATGTGAACCTATTGAGACACTCCATTACCCTGTTTTCTCCTAAGGCTTTTCATCTACATACCCAAGTAACAACAAAAAAATGATAACACATGAGACAACAAATGGAACCAATTGGAAAAAGGTAGGAAAAATGGGATCTCTACCACCAAACACAAAAAACAGTTATACATGAAGATAGCTTTTTGGAAATGTAGAGGGATGAAAAAAGGAACTTCTGGACAAACATCAACCTAACATGTAAAAACGAGAATATCCAAGTAATCATGTTGGCCGAAACTAAATCAAGTATGGAACCGGCTGAAGCAACATGGAAAAACGCTGGTTTTGACAATTTATGTTTTATCCCAGCTAATGGATTTGCAGGGGACTATGTCTCTTATGGAAAAAATATCAAATGAAAGAAGAAAAAATTGAAATAATAAAAAAGGAAAGCAGATACGTCATGATCAAACACTCAAACTTACGAACAACTTTTGAGATGAACATTTTATTTATCTATGCTCCACCTAATAAGCAAAACAAAGATGAATTTTGGAATCAACTAACAAATGAAGTAAATTCTAGTACCATCCCGGTACTAGTTATTGGAGATTATAATGAAATCTTAAACCATACGGACAAAAAAGGGGGAGCCCCAATAATCAATCATAAGTTCGAAAGGCTCCAAAAGTTTTTAGAACAATGTAACGTGATTGATCTCAATAGAAAAGGAAACGGATTCACTTGGAAAAGAAAAAAGGATGGTGAAGATAACACATATGAAAAATTAGACCGAATTGTGACCTCGATGGAAGTAATCCAAGAATATCCTCAAATTCACACTCGGAATCGCGCATTTACGTCCTCGGACCACTGCATGATCTCTTTTAACCTCCAAAACTCACCTATAGTTTTTAAAAGAAAACCCTTTAGATTTGAATCAATGTGGATGCAACGACAAGATTGTGAAAACATCATAAAACAAACGTGGAGAACACAATTTTCGGGAACTCATATGTTCAATCTGGTTAAAAAAACCAACTTACTCAAAATTAAATTAAAACAATGGAGTAAAGAAAAATTTGGTAACATAAATAGACAACTTAAAGATATCGACGAGCAAATTGAAAACCTTCAAAAGCAAACATTTAGGTGTTTTAACCAACAAAAAAACAATAAAGTAAACACACTCAACAAAAAAAAGGGATTGCTTGTTGGACTACCAACATAAATATTGGATGCAAAGAGCAAAAACAACCAACCTACAACTTGGCGACAAAAATACAAGCTTCCATCATAGAAAAGCTACGGGTCGTAGAAACAAAAAGATAATAGCAACAATTACTAAAAATGATGGATCTATTCTTTCAAAAGAAGAAGATATAAATAAAGAGTTTATAGATGACTATGAACATAGATTTAAGGCATCGGTGATAGACCAAAGTAAATTGGAAAAACAACTTAAAATCATCCAGACAGAGATAATAGAAAATGAGAACATAGAACTAACAAAACCTTTTACTACAAGAGAAATTAAAATGGCAATTTACGACATTGACAGCAATAAATCACCTGGTCCGGATGGCATGCCGGCTGGTTTCTATAAAAAATATTGGCATATTATTGGACCGGCAGTTACAAGAGCAGTCAAAAGTTTTTACAGAACTGGAAAAATCCTAAAACAAATTAACCATACGTTTATAACCCTCATTCCAAAAGTAGATAATCCATCGATAACTTCACACTATAGACCTATTAGTCTATGTTCAACTGTCTACGAAATCATTGCAAAAATCTTAGCTAAAAGACTAAGTGTAGTTCTTCCAAAATTAATCCACCCTTTGCAAGGTGCTTTCACCCAAAATAGATCAATACACGATAACGTTCTCATTGCCCACGAAATCTTCCATGGATTTAGATCCAAAAAAGGTAAAGAAGGATTCATGGCAATCAAACTTGATATGGAAAAGGCCTATGACAAAGTGGAATGACCTTTCCTTAAAGCAGTCCTAACTAAATTCGGCTTTGGAGCTAAATTTAGAGGTTGGATTGAAGAATGTATCTCAACAGTATCTTACTCCATATTAATAATTGACTCCCCAACAAACATTATCCTCCCAAAGAGAGGCTTACGCCAAGGAGATCCATTATCTCATTTGCTTTTTAACCTAGGAGCCGAGATTTTGGCTAGAAACATAAAAAGAACTAGCAATGAGAACCGGAAGGTAATAGGGTTCCCAATCTCAAAAAATGGATCCACTATCCCTTTTTTGGCTTTTGCTGACAACATAATAATTTTCACCAAGGCAACAACGACAGCAAGCACCATGATCCTATCTGTCTTAACTGACTATTGCTCGGTCTCAGGGCAGGTAATAAACTACCACAAATCAGCTTTTCAAACAACAATTAATGTAGACCCGACAACAAAGAGAATAATACATGCACATATAGGTATTGCAGTAACAAACAACTTAGAAAAATACCTAGGATGTCCGATCAATTACGGGCGAGTAAATAAGGACACTTTTAATGATGTCATCTTAAAAACTAAACAACAAGTGACAAAATGGAAGGCCTCATCCCTTTCTCAGGAAGGTCGAATAACCTTAATAAAAGCCAACCTAAATGCAACACCAAGTTACCTAATGCAATCTTTCATGCTTCCTGCAAGCATTCATAAAGAACTCGACCAGATTAATAGATCCTTCTTCTGGAATAAAGGACCAAATTTTCACCCACTCATCAGTTGGGATAAAATATGTAAACCAAAAACACTTGGGGGAACAGGAATCAGGAAAGCGGAAGATATGAACAAGGCCCTACAAATGAAACTTCTATGGAAAATAATGGTAGAGCCAGATAACATTTGGGTTAAAATTATGGAAGAGAAATATCTCAAGGAAACATGCTTATGGAACTACAAACCCAGAAAAAACACATCATGGCAATGGAAAAAATTAATAAACCTAAAGGATGAATTTGAAAAAGGCTTCAGATGGAGTGTTTGAGATGGTAAAACCATTAGATTCTGGAAAGATCGATGGATAACCGACCAACCTCTAGAAAACTTGGTGAATGATAAAGCATTGATCAATACAGATGCTCTAGTAAGCAACTTTATAGCAAATAAACAATGGAACCAACAACAAATTCATCAACTCAGTAGTATGTTACCATCAAACGTGATTGAAAAGTTTAACATGTATAACCTACCCCAAAATGACATACAAGATAGACTGTATTGGGCACCAAGTGAAAAAGGATGGTTCTCTACCAAATCAGCAATGGATCTTATCCAAAAACGGAATGCCGGAACACAATGTGACAAAACATGGATATGGGATATCAATATAATGCCAAAAGTTAAAAACTTTTTGTGGAAACTGTCCCTTGATGGCATTCCAACAAAAGAAAACCTAGAAAAGCAAAAAGTTCCGGTCTTGATGCACTGCGAACTCTGTCAGCACCCGGTAGAGAGTGCTAAACATCTCTTCTTTAAATGCCCATACACACTACATAATATCAAAAATGACAAAGTTAAAACGATTTTACACAATTGTGACCCATCATACCACAAAGTAATGGACATCATCATGAACATAAAGGAAAAATGCAACCCAACAGAACTAAGACAAATAGTGGTTACATGGTGGAACATTTGGCTAACGAGGAACCAAATAATTTTTAACAAGAAAAAAATACCACATGATTTAAATCAAGTGATCCAAAAACAAATAAAAGACTGGGATGAGGCTAATTCAAAAACACTCGTTTCTAACACAGGGGCTCCAAAACAAAGACGGAAAACAAATAACATTAAATGGAAGAGACCAAGTTTGAACTCTGTCAAAATTAATTTTGATGCTTCTAAAAACTCTAATGATCAATGTGCATTTGGCTTTATCATTCGAGACCATAATGCTTTAACACTTGCTACGGGAATGGGTCGTTGTGGAGCAGAAACAATACTTCAAGCGGAAGCTTACGCTCTAAGAGAGGGCCTCCAAAAGGCCATAAGTTTAGGACTTAACACCATTGAAATCGAGGGGATAATCTTGAACTCATTAACTCAATCAATCAGATCTGGAAACCGCCATGGGAAGCGGGCATGATCATTTCTGACATATCCATTTTGATTTCAAGGTGTACACAAGTTAGAGTCCAACATGTCTTTAGGGAAATCAATGTTGTCGCAGATAAACTCGCACATCTCGGTCATTGCTAGGATACGGATGGCGGGAGCATTCCGCGGGACGTTGAAGACCTCATCCGAAAGGATGCTCTAGGACGGTCAACTTCTAGATGTTGACCCTTCTTGTACTCTTACCTTTGTATCAAAAAAAAAAAAACGAGCCTAGTTAGTGTTCATCTTTTAAAAAAACCCACTCTCCAAATTAATCCCTACGGAATGTCTGAATCTAGTATTTTCTCTTTGTCATATCCAAGTGTGTACAAATAAACTTGGAAATATAGAAAAAGCTGTGAATTAATAACAATCCAAATATTTAACTAGTGGACAAAAATATCTGAACCACGCAAGTTTATAAAATCTCAATTTTAGTAGTGATATTTTATAACAAATATGAGTTAAAGGAATAAATAATATGAATTATATAACATGTTCGCCCAAAATAGATACAAACTTAGAATTCATAGTTACAATATCTCAGTTTTATTCCTGATAATTACTTTAACAAAAAAAAACTAAAATTTGACAGCTCTATTGTATGTCATAACGTTATAAAATCTTAAAAATTAATATTAGTTTTGATTTAATAATCTAAATAGGGTCTGGACTACGATTTTTTTTTTTTATAAAGGAAAGCGGTTACTAGACGATACACCGTCTAGTGGGTCGAAAGTCCGAAAAAGATTGGCAGACGGACTAACCGTCATGATGAACAACAACATGAGAAAAAGAAACACAAAAAATACATCAAAAAATTCCGACAGCAAAGAAGTTAACGAAGGAAAGGGCTTGGACTATGATTGGTTGGTAGGCTTATTTTGAGATGAAACTAACAAATATTTGTAAGTTCCCATTAAGGTTTCTCTGGCTCGACAAATTGTTGTTTTTGTGCTATTAGTAAAAGATATTTAATTGTCATTTTAGTGAAATGATGTGTCATTTGTGTTTGACTTGGATTAATTCTTCCTTGTAAGTCTCATCTCATTATTTTGGGACTATATAGGAGTACTGTAAGAGCCTTAGTCTTTCGGACGGAGATTGGACCTTAGTCGAGATTGGCTTTGGCCGAGTTTGGCCTAGCCGTACCCGCGGGTTTGTACGCCACCCCTGCGGGTTTCCATTCCCGCAGCCCAAGGAACCGCCCATGCGGTTTCCGGCGGTTGCAGCCGGTTTTGCTGACTCCTTTGACCCGTGCTTTACCCTTTGCCTTACTTTTTTCTTTTCCTTGCTGAACAAGGGTTTCCTTCTTCACTTTCCAATCAAGCCTTTCACGTTCTACTTGCTTCTCCTTCCTCCTTGATCTTCTTCTTGGGTTTCCTTAGAATTGGAGAGTGTTTTGGTGTGGCTTTGTGTGTGGCTGATGATGATGATGTGTATGATGTTGTTGCTGAGCTTGAGAGCTAATGGAGGTGCTGTCTTGGAGCAGTTTCGTGCTTAGGCCACAGCTGTGGTATGTCTCCCTTGCTTCTTCTTTCTTTCTTCTTCCTTATTCTTCCTTCCTTAGCTTAGGATTAGATGATTGGATATAGTTTGATGTTGGAATGTGTATGTATATGTATGTGTGTGAATCTGGAATGATAAAGACGTGATTTGATCACGAGAAGAGCCGAAGAGGAATCGCGGGTTCACGTTCTGCACACCCGCGCCTGGAAGCCGCCGCCCCTGCGGAATCCGTGCCGCAACACCCGCGTCGTGCCTGTGTTGCCAGCGGCCTTTGTTACCGCCCTTGCGGGTTGCTTGCTCCGCCCTGCGTCTCTTGTGTCACGCAGGTGCGTCTTGTCCCGGATCTACCTAGAGTTAGGTAGATCCTTTCCTTTCCTAGTATGAGAGGTAGTAGCATGCTAGGTATGTGTTGAGGATAGATGGTTGATGAGTATGTTTCGTTATGCCTTGTTGCTAGGCAATGTTATCCTCTAAAGTGGAGTGGACCTGTGTTTGAGGGTTGATCGAGTTGAGACGACTTTGAGGTTGAGGTAAGTCCATAAGACTTACTTAGTTGCCATCCTTATATTGGATGTGTGCATGAGTGGTGTTTGTTTTATGCTTTATAGCATGCGTTATGATGGTCACCGACCTATGGTATATTGCTTGCCCATTGTAAGGCCGTGATAACTTTCCCTTCATCCCGCGCGGGAGTCTGGGAGGTTCTCTGTAGGCAGGACAAACCTGGTAAACGATTCGGGCACTCCCAAATTCCTTTAGGGTACACGGGGAGGTGTTCCAGGCACCATTCCAGCTGGCTATTGGACCCAGAGGCGAGGATTGTATATTCCTCGCGTCACATATGTTTATATGGATATATATACGAGTTGATTGCTGGACTTTATAAAGATAATGAACCGGGTAAATGTGTGATATCATGTTGACGTGTTTAGTATTCTTTGATGTGTGTTTGTGCTCTGGCATCTCTTATATATGTGTATGGTTAGCTAACGGTTTTATACCGTGTTGTAGATCCTTTGTAGGTTAGGAGAACTACAGAGTGATCCGGAGGGGTGATCTGCTGAGGGCTCCGTACACTGGGTCGTCCTCGTGGGATGGGATCCTTTTGACTATGTATATGATTATGTTTTGTTGTACTCAGGCAGTACTTGTATAAACCTTTTGATATTTATATATAATATCAGTTTCATGTTTTGTTTAATCTATCTGTGCTTGTTGTAAGATCAGTGAAATTGTTGTCAGGCTAGGGTCAGGATCCATTGTGAGATCCTAGCCGCAGTAGCACCTCAAGTCCTACGGATTTGGGGTGTTACAAAGTTGGTATCAGAGCCCAGGTTGACAACAATAGCACTAGTAATCTGCGATAAAGGTCGAATAGATAAAGAAACAGAACCCGAAAGGGGTCTGACTTTTCAAAAGGTTTTGGTTTTGAAATGAGTACAAAATGTTTTGGGATATCGTGTACGTGAGCCATATCCCCTCTGAAGATCTCGACAGTATAGATATATATAGATATTCTGTTGTGATTGATTTGATATATATCTATACATAGGGCATATATATAGCCTTCTGAGTTAGGTCTGTGTCCTCTGCAGATGGTTCAGACTAGAGCCTTACGTGCAGCTGGACGAGGTAGAGGTAGACCTCCTCTAGGTAGTGGACGGGGTAGGATTCCTGCTGTTGATCCACGTGCAGCAAAGGAGATCCTTGAGGATGTTGCTTGAGAGTGTCGTCCCTGAGACTAGGAACGGCATAGCTGGGAGACAAGGTCCACAGCGAGTCCAGTCAGATGACTCGGATCGTATCTCCATGGAGGGACCAGCCTTCTGCGAGTACATTAGACGTGTTGAGGAGGCTGCCAGAGCATGTAGGCGTGCCCCTGATCTGCCAGCACATGAGGGATCATTTGAGAGATCCCATGCAGTTACACAGGTGCCAGCTACACCAGCACCTGCCGCTGAGATTGCTCGAGCTACAGAGGAGCATAGTGGGCCTCGACCAAACACTTGGTTGAAGGCGTTTCATCATATGGGAGTACCGCCCTTTTCTTTGGGAAGGTGGGGTTGGAGGTTAAGCTTTGGATAGGACATGTAGACTCAGCTCTAGAGTCTATTAGATGTCCAACTGACAGGCAGATTGAGTTAGTGCAGACTCTGTTTAGAGATTTGGCACATCACTGGTGGAGGTTTGTACGAGTATAGGTTACCAGTTATGAGCAGATGAGGACTATGATTAGAGAGCGTTTCTGCCGCTGCTCGCTGAGGAGGGAGAAACTGCGGGATTTTGTTGAGGCTGGATTCGAGGATGTCCTAGTCTCCGAGGCTATGCAGGAGGTTTCAGGAGGAGCTGGCATTACTGGACCAGCTGCACCTTCTTCAGATCAGCACTCTATCTCTTTTCCCGGACCTATATGGCGGGTTTCCACTGTGAGTCTCTGATGGATTATTAGGACAGAGCTTCCGACTATGAGAGGAAGTGAGCTGGACAGAGGAGAGCTTCTCAGACCGGAGGGTCTGAGAAGAGAAGCAGCGTACAGGACAGACCAGTGGTACTGGTGGTGCTACTAGTGGTTGGCGTGGTCAGAAACGCTAGAGTCAGCCCTCATCTACACCGGTTGCAGATAAGGGACGTCAGTGTTTCAACTGTGGTGATCCAGGACATATGAGGCCTGAGTGCACGAGGCCACTAGTGACTTGCTACACCTGTGGTAGGCAAGGTCACAAAGATGTTTACTGTCGTCAGGGCGGAGCTTCATCTCAGCAGGGTTCTTCCCCTGCCAGTGTAGCGGGAGGTGGGCAGAGGCCACCTCAGCAGCAGCAGACACAAGGACAACAGAGAGTGCCAGATCACCCTACGACTCAGGGATCTGCTCTTGGGCCGAGTAGTGGCAGAGGTCGTGGTGGGGGCACCACTGATACCAGAGGGCCACAGGGCCGAGTCTTTGAGCTTAGGAGTGCAGAGGAGCCCAGCTGCACCTGAGCTTAGGAGTGCAGAGGAGCCAGCTGCACCTACTGCTACAGGTACCATTCTGATTCATGGTTTACCTGTTAGAGTTCTATTTGATATTGGTGCTACGCACTCTTTTATTTCTGATGCCTGTGTAGAGCGTCTTGGTTTAGATACAGTTGAGGGGATGCCCTTTATTATAGGGTTACCCGATGGTGGTAGGGTCAGAGGTACCCATGAGATTCATAGTTGTCCCATTTCTGTAGGGACTCGTGTATTACTAGTTGACTTCTTTGTCATGCCATTAATGCATGAAGAAGTCATTCTAGGTATGGACTGGATGGATAGACACTCTGTAGTTTTAGATGTAGGTAGGAGGATTGTTACCCTCTCTACCAAGTTAGGCCAGATAGAGGTTTTCCGAGGTTGGCACCTTTGAAAGACAGGCACAATTATCAGCGTTATACGGGCAGCTAGATTGATTGCACAGGGTTGCGAGGTCTTCTGGTGTTATGCCATGAAGGAGGGGGAGAGTCCAACCTTTGAGGATATCCCAGTTGTTTGTGATTTCACAGATGTTTTTGCTGAGCTGTCCAGTTTTCCGCCTCAGAGGAGTGTGGACTTCAGTATTGAGTTAGAGCCTGATACGAGACCTATCTCGAAGACTCCATACCGGATGGCGCCTGTTGAGATGTTGGAGCTGAAGAAGCAACTTGAGGAGCTGGCTGAGAAGGGCTTCATTCTCCCTAGTGTGTCCCCATGGGGAGCACCTGTCCTCTTCGTACGGAAGAAGGACGGATCACTGAGGTTATGTATAGATTACAGAGAGCTGAACAAGGTGACCATCAAGAACAAGTATCCACTACCTCGTATTGATGATTTGTTAGATCAGCTACAGGGAGCGACTGTATTCTCCAGGATTGATCTGCGTTCAGGATATCACCAGCTGAGGGTGAGAGAGCAGGATGTGCACAGGACAGCATTCCGGACCAGATATGGCCACTACGAGTTTGTAGTGATGCCATTTGGGCTTACAAATGCCCCAACCGTCTTTATGGAGTTGATGAACAGTATCTTCATCGACTTCCTGGATCAGTTTGTGGTGGTTTTTATTGATGATATTTTGGTATACTCTCGCAGTGGAGAGGAGCATGCAGGACATTTGAGGATTGTATTGCAGGTTTTGCGGGATAGAGAACTTTATGCTAAGTTCTCTAAGTGTGAGTTCTGGATGCCAGAGGTAGCATTCCTGGGTCATGTGGGTTCAGCTGAGGGGATCAAGGTTGATCCGGCGAAGATTGAGGCAGTAGAAGCATGGACTACACCGACGAACGTCAAGGAAGTACGTAGTTTCCTTGGCGTATCCGGTTATTACAAACGCTTTGTGGAGGGATTTTCTGTGATTGCCCGTCCATTGACGAGTTTGCTGAGGAAGACTACCAGATTTGTGTGGTCTGATCAGTGTATGCAGGGTTTTGAGGAGCTAAAGAGACGTCTGACTTCTGCTCCTATTTTGGCACAGCCAGAGGGTACTGAGGATTTTGTGGTTTACAGTGATGCATCCAAGCTAGGCTTGGGATGTGTTTTGATGCAGAGAGGCAGGGGTGATCTGCTGAGGGCTCCGTACACTGGGTCGTCCTCGTGGGATGGGATCTTTTGACTATGTATATGATTATGTTTGGTTGTACTCAACAGTACTTGTATAAACCTTTTGATATTTATATATATCAATTTCATGTTTTGTTTTAATCTATCTATGCCTTGTTGTAAGATCAGTGAAATTGTTGTCAGGCTAGGGTCAGGATCCATTGTGAGATCCTAACCTAGGAGCACCTCGAGTCCTACGGATTTGGGGTGTTACAAGTACATGAACGACCAATTACAAAAGGGATCTTGGATCAAGATATGGAATGAAGCCGGATGGTAAGACTAGATCTAAAGTTGAGAAATAGACCGCGAGGTACGCCTTTCGTAAAGATATCGACGTACTGGTAATCATATGGGACATGCTACATGGATGTGACAAAGAGCTACAAGCTCCAGACAAAGTGTATATCAATATCATTATGATTAATTGGTTTTCTGATGGTGAATTGGGTTATGAGCAGTTACATGACACTAATATTGTCAATGTAGGCGACAATTGCTTTAGAAACCAAACAATATAGCTCAGGAAGGAGATTTTCTTAAGCCACGAGCACTTGGCGATGACATTGGGAACACGCTTGTATTCGGCTTCAACACTAAACTGAGAGATAAGATGTTGTCGTTTAGAATACCATGAGATGAGAGAGTCATTAAGGAAAACATAATACCCGAAAGTGGAACGAGCTGTATGTTGGAAATTGGCCCAATTAATAGTATATGCCACTAGTGAGGGACTTCAGGAAGAGGAGGATATGGTAGTCCCTAAGGAAGATGTCTTTTGAACGTAGTGAATGATACGTTTTAGTGTTACAAGGTGAGGCTCTCTTGGATCATACATGAATAGACAAATCTGACGACAAAACAGATTTCAGGGCAGGTGAAGGTAAGGTACTAAAGAGCCTTAACAAGACTACAATACATAGTCGGATGGGTGATGGGTGGTCCGTTGGTGGATGTCAACTTCATAGATGGGTCAACCAAGGTCAAGACAGGTCAACAATTTGTCATGTAAGCTTCAATGATAATCTCTTTGCATATTTTTCTTGTGAGATAAAGAGCCCTACAGGAGGCCGATTGGCCGAAATGCCGAGGAAGTACGTGAGGGGATCCAGATTTTTCATTGCAAACTCCGTGCGCAAGAGCATAACGAAGGAAGAGCGGAGGGTTTCAGAGGAAGTCATGAGTATAATATCATCCACATAGAATAGTAGGTAACTAAGTTGAGTACCTTGACTAAAAACAGATGGAGACGAGTTACTCTTGCTAGCTACTAGTGAATATGATATGCTGAAGGAATGTGGTAAAACGGTAGTACCACACTTGTGGCGCATGCTTGAGGCCGTATAATGACTTTTTTTTAGATAAACACGAGTACGTAGGTCGTGATTGACCACAAAACTTGGGGGCTAAAACATAAGCACAATTTCATTAAGTTTTCCATAAAGAAAAGCATTTTAGACATCCAACTGATGTATACGCCATGATCAAGAAACTACAGGATGCAAAACAGTGCGAATAGTAGCCGGTTTAACCACCAGGATAAAAGTGTGAGCATAGTCAATACGGACCTACTATGAGTTGTCATTGGAAACTAGGTGGGCAATATACTTTTCAAGAGTGTCATTAGATCGAACCTTATGTCCAAATTACCACATACAACTCACAATATTAGTTTCAGAAGGGTGAGGTTCAAGTACCAAGTCTCCTTACTTATAAAGAACCTTATATTCATAGGTCATGATAACATTTCCCGAGCAATCTAACCTAAGATTTTGAACCGTGTTGTCTTGTCCAGTTGCCCTTGCTCCCTTGGATCTAGTCAAAATCAAATATCATCAAACTATACCAATATTTTCTTCTAGAAAATCTCATCTTATAGAAAGGGTTAAAATATTTACCGAAGAGGATGTGATTGAGGTTGTGTTTTGTCACAAATTCGTAAACAAGTTACTTCTCTTCTCTTGTGAGGCAGAATCATAGTAACCTCACCAGATTCCTGTGATGAAGACTGGATAGTAACACAACCTCGTTCTTGAATTCTTATTTGCCATGATTATAACCCTTTGACAACCTTGTCACGGCAATTTCCTGTCCATTTGAAAGTACATATTAGACATGTTTTTAACAAAATCATATGTGTTGCTAACTTGTTGACCCATTTGAAAATATAGACACTCAACACAGCTTTTCTATAATTCCGAAGTTTGTGTTATCATGCGTAAAGATACCTTAGATTGAACTATATCTAGAAGGTAAATCAACCTAACCGGCAACCTTATCTTATAAGAAAGAAAATAAAGGTTATATGCACCCATGTTCAATAATCTTTCAGCATTTTTGTATATTGGTCCGTAATCCTTTAATCTTAACCAATCAAACAACTAACCTTTTTAACTTTTTTTTCTATGCTAGTCCATAACCTTTCATTTCAAACAACAAAGTCCCTCATGGTTGTAAAAATATATTCCCATGATCCCTATGTCTTAGGACTTTGTTTAACAACCTCACTACAAAATTTCCCTTCTTGATAATATTAAAAGACTATATTGAATAAAATATTTTAAAGTTGAAATGTTTATACAAATAAAAATTTTAAAATTATAAATTAAAAAGAAATATAATCATCATAATTATATCAAAAAATAACTAAATAACTAATTTAGTTGATTAATTATGGTATTTTAGTAAAAAAAAACATTTACTAACAATGATTATGAGGGGTTCTATTTTATAGTTTATATTAGGGTTAAATGGGATAGTAGACCTTTTTTGTATAAATGAGCACTAAGTAGGCTCATTTTCATATCAATGGACCCCATTTACTAATCTTTAAAGATTAAATGAAAGGGTAAATTAGGAATATGAAATTATTTAAGTCCAAAACCAATTGGTTTAATGAAAGTCCAAGCCCAATTATTTTAATGAAGGCTCAAGTGTTTTAATAAAAGTTCAAGTCCAATTGAATTAATGAAGGTCCAAGTTTTTTAATAAAAGTCCAAACCCAATTTGTTTAATGAAAGCCCAATTGTTTTAATAAAGGTTACGTCCAATACACAAGCTTCGGACATGGCTCAATACACAAGCTTCGGACAGAGCCCAATACTCAAGCTTCGGACAGGGCCCGATACACAAGCTTCCCTACACAATACTAGATTATTTATATGTATAATTTTTTGATTTTAAGATTGGGTTGAGTTGAAAAGTATATCACAATTCCAACCATCTAAATGTTGAAAAGTATAAGTCAGATTACATAAACTAGTTTAATTAACCACAAATATAACTACAGAGACAAAGAAGGGGTTGTAGACAGTTCCAAAAAGTGGAGACTAGAAGCAACATTATAAAAGACAGACACCAGCAATGACCCTATTATAATCTACATAGTTAAAAAATCAAACTAAATTTATAATGCAAATAATCAACTCTTGTTTCCTCTACTTATCTTCTCAAAAGTACACAATAATTATAATTATTATGTCACTATTTGCATAAACTTCGGTGGTGATTCCAGATATTTTTAACCTAGTGGCTTTCCTCACACCTGTGGTTCATACTTCCACAATATTTTATGCATATTTAACTTAAAATAAAAAAATTATACATATAAATAATTTAGTTTGGCAATAGATCATTATATCTTGGGGTAGAAATAGACAACCCAATCTCAACCAATATACTAAATCCAAGTGAAGTTCATCCTAACAACCAATTGAAAGTGCAGATTTGGTTGAGTACAACACTAGATTAAAAATACAATACTTGCAGTATATAATAATAGATGGCCAATGATATACAATACAATACTTGCCTAATAAACTTCCCTACACCACAAACCATGAATAACTCCAAAGACTTGCTTCTTAACTACGTTGATTGCACATCTTGTAAGCAGAAAGTAAAGTTGGATTTGCATAGGTGCAATGCTCACATGACCAGAAGCCTCCTGAATCATCTACTCCACTCGATTTCGATGTTCTACCCTTGCTGCTACTACTACTCCTGAATCATCTACCCTCACCGTCCCGTAAGCTCTTGAGTCGGCAACATCGTCTCTATTCATTCCTCCTGCTGTGGGCGATGGGCATCCAACATTCCCTTCCTTTCAAGAACCGCTCCTACCTCCGGGGCCATTGCTAACTACCTTCTCCCAAACCTTATTGGCCAAGTATCCCGTCATTTACGACTATTCCTGATAGCCTACCAACCATCACCGGAATACCATTGTTCCCGTCTCTGCCTTTTCCTCCAGGTTTACTAAATCCCGGAAGTCCGTTTAAGAACAACCAGCGGAAGAACATAGTTGTTCCTTGAGATCACCTCTGTATGCAGGCAATTTAATTTAATTCAGAATAAGTGTAAGGGTGCGCACTTGTACTGTTATTTGTAACAGAGATCTATAATTAATTCAATAAACGTGGAATGTTGAATGAATGATTGGTCATCATCAAAGTTTTCGATCTCAGCGATTTTGAAAAATAACAAAATACATCCAATGATACTGCAAGCACGCACACAGTATCTCTTCACATAACAGTTGATACTTGTTTCTATGATCCCAAAAAAGTCAATCATTCAATGATAAAACACTCAAATTACATAACCAGAAGCAACACCATGGTACAATTGAAATTTGGGGGAGAATTTCGTTACCTTCGGTTTCGATTTGGCAGCCGGGTTCGAATGGAAGCAGGCCCTGCGTCTTTGACTGAGGCGTTAAGGCTATCGGATGACAACCTTCTTCTCCAGGGTAGTTCCGTTCGTCTTCTTCATTGATGCTAATGAACGGAGACAAGAAAATGGGACGGCTAATTGGATTGGAGAAGAAAGGGTTAGTAATCTTAGGTTTACTGTTATACCCTTTTCATAAAATAATTTTATAATTAAAAATTTATGGAAAAAATTTAGAGGCCTATTTTGTATTAGTGATAAAAATAGGACCTACTACCTCATTTTCCTCTTTATATTAAAGGTGGTTTAAATTTTTTAAAAAATTATTGAAGGTGGTTTGTTGACAAAAAAATCTTTTTTAAATTGTGATTTTTCCAAAGCCTTAAAAAATGATAAGACAAAAATAAATCATCATAAGATTATCATAAAATTATTAAAAGTGGTTTGTTTGAGCGCTTATTTCATATTATATCATCTAACTATTCATATTTTATCAACATACAATTTAATAGCATGTTTTCATGCTACTTTTCTAAATGTATTTTAGCTTAGCTTTGTATGAAATAAACATTTATTCTATACCTTGAGCTTACATTTTCGTATAGATGTCTACTTCTTTTATTTTCTTTTGTAGGTAATTGGCCTTAAAATGAGCAAAAGACATGTCGAAGCCAAATATGGTTACCACTACTCAAGCATGATCCACCTTAAAGCTATCATATCCTTCTTTGGGTATTTTGAAGCGGAAATGTATCAAATACGTCATCCTGATGGTCCAAGTAATCGAACACTCTCACCATTCATGAGCCTTCTAAGACCGAGCACCCTCCATTACAAATTTACAAGTCTATCACGGAGTCCGTGGACCTACCAAAAAAGAGATAAACAACAAGAAGCCAAATAAAAACCCCAGAAATTAAAAGGAAAAAAAAAAAGCTATGGCAAAAACTTGACCTAGGCAAGATTTGCCTTAGGTCAAGTTTTCACTTTGCCTGAGGTTGAATTTTTCAGTGAAGAGGTTGAGTTGATGCGCTTGCTATGAAACTCGACCGAGTTTTGAAAAACTCAACCTATATGTAATTTTAATGAAGGTCAATTTTCACTTTGCCTGAGGACCGCTTCCTAAACCTCATATATAAGACAATGACATGCATTTAGAACGAACCATTTTCAAAACTTCTCAAAATTTTGAATTCAAAATAGAGGATTTCTAGCTTGTTCTCCAAGTTTTTCGTTTGTTCTTCAAGTTTTAAGGCAAAAAGCTTTTTTTTTGTTTTTTTTTGTTTTTGATAATACACGGTAAGCTATTAGGAAGAATCATCTCCTCGAGACTCTTCTTCCTAGTGCATCCTTTCGGATGACCTCATCAACTCTCAAGAAAGACGAGTTGGACGCCAACAGGTCATCATGACCCAACTCAGCAAGCAAATCGGCCACACCATTAATCTCTCTGAAGATATGTCTGATTTTAACCTGCGAAAAACCAGCTAAAATATTAGACACATCAGACAAAAAAGGAGGTCAAGATCCCAGGGTGGTTTCCAAATTCGTTTCACCGAGTTAATAATCGACAAGCAATCGCCTTCGATTTCAATATTTTTGATCCACAAGTCATATGCCTTAACCAATCCTTCTCTAAGCGCACATGCTTCAGCATGCAGGGCCGATATGTTACCACATTGCCCAAAGCCTAGAGAGACCGTCAAAGCATCATGATTGCGTAGGATAAATCCGTAAGTTGAATTTCCTGAGTTATTTTTTGATCCATCAAAGTTAAGTTTAATATAGTCTTTTTCTGGTCTGATCCAACAAATATCTTTCCTTCTTCTTCTTTGTTTATTTCCCTTAGCTTTCGGTTCTTTAGATTTTTTGTTAACTTGTTGCCATTCTTTGATCTGATTCCGAACATTAAGATCAATATTCTGGGGTTCTTTTTTACTGAATATTTTTTGGTTTCTATTAGTCCAAATATTCCACAAAATCATAATTAAAGAATTAAGATCAAACACCGAAAGGGTGTTTCTTAACCAGTTTATTTTTTCAATAATCTTAACATTCGTTCTAGTGGTCTTACAAATCGCGCCCTTGATCCTGTCGCAAGCAGTAGAGTCCATGAGAAACAAGCAATCGAAGAAGAGGTGATCAACTGATTCAACTGGATGGTTACAGAAGCAACAAGCCAAAGGGATTGGAACCTTTTGTTTATCTAGATTTTCCTTCGTTGGAAGTCAATTAATGGAAAGCTTCCATAGGAAGTTCTTGACTTTGGGAAGTAAGTCCAGATCCCAAATCCAATCCTTCTCATTAGTAGGGATGTTTGTCCTCTCGTATATAAAGTTAAATGTAGACTTTGTCGTAAAATTACTACATTCTGAAGCAGCCCAGTACAACCGGTCCCGAATAAAATATTTAGGTAATTGGTATGATTTGATTGATTCTAAAATTTCAGGCAATAACAAGCTCCCTAATTCCTCGTCAATTTTCCTATAGTTCTAACTATTTTCATTTATGAATTGTTTGACAACATCATCATTAGGGATAAATAGGGTTGGTGCACAGCGAGTTTAGCGGTTTACTTTCGAGCCAGCAATCTTTTCAAAATTTTACAGTCTTTCCGTCACCAACTCGCCATCTGAGACCCAGGTTAATTTCGTTTCTAAGGTTCATCAGTTTCTTCCACTGCCAAGACGTGTTTTGATTAACCTTATAATTCCATAGGATTGATCCTTTCAGATATTTCTCCTCTACAATTTTGACCCAAATATTATCAGGTTCATTTAGAATTTTCCTGAGTAATTTCATCTAAAGTGCTTTGTTCATATCCTTAGTCTACAAATTCTATCCCACCTAATAAGCGGGTGGAAATTGGGCCCTTTATTCCAGAAGAAGTTCCTATTAATTTTGTGTAATTCCTTGTGAATACTGGCAGGCAACATGAAGCATTGCATTATAAAATTTGGTTTAGCGTTCAGATTGGCTTTAATTAATGTCGTTCTACCTTCTTGTGAGAGAGACGAGGCCTTCCACTTCGTGAGTTGTTGTTTGGATTTCGTAATTACATCCTCAAAAACGCTTTTATTAACTTTCCCGTTGATTATCGGACATCCAACATATTTCTCCACCCAATTAGAGTTAGAAATACCTAAATTTAATTGGATCTGTCGCTTGATTGGATTTTCAACATTGATTGACATTTGAAACGCAGATTTATGTAGATTAATTTTTTGCCCCGATACTTTACAGTACCCATTAAGGATTTCCATAATCTTTGAACTAGCACTAGTCGAGGCTTTTGTAAAAATTATGATATCATCAGCAAAGGCTAAGAAAGGGATGCAAGAACCCCCTCTTGTTATGGGAAACCAATAACTTTTCTATTCCGATCACTTTCTCTTTGAATATTTTGCACAAGGACCTCGGCTCCAAAGTTAAAAATCAAGGGGGAAAGAGGATCTCCTTGCCTAGGGCCTCTCTGGAGAACAAAAAGGTCAGAGGGGCTATCATTTATTAGGATTGAGTACGATATAGTCGAAATGCACTCCATAATCCAGTTACAAAATTTACTACAAAATCCAAATTTTTCCAAAACCGATTTAATGAATAACCATTCCATTCTGTGATAAGATTTTTCCATATCTAGTTTAATTGCCATAAATCCTTCTTTTCCTTTTTTCGGTCTAAATCCGTGAAAGATTTCATGAGCAATGAAAATTTTATCGTGGATGACTCTGTTTTGGACAAAAGCACTTTGAATTGCAAGGGGTGTATTAGTTTTGGGAGAATGATTTTACTTCTGGAAACTAGGATTTTCACAATGATTTTATAAGTTGTGGAACAAAGGCTAATAGGCCTGATATCTTTTGTCGATACTGGGTTGTCAATTTTCGGGATAAGAGTGATAAATGTATGATTCACTTGTTTCAAAAGTTTTCCAAAATGGTAGAAGCTCTTAACCGCCCTACAGACCGTAGGGCCGACAATTTCCCAATGTTTCTGGAAAAATCGCGCAGGCATACCATCTGGACCTGGAGACTTCTCGCTTCCAATATCGAAAGCGGCCTTTTTAATATCACTGTTTGAGAAAGGTTTAATAAGGAATTTGTTGTCCGTATTAGTGATTACATTAGATAAAACTTGGAGATAGCGATCACACAAGTTCCTATCACACGAAGAATAGCTAAAGCGGTTTTTATAGTCAATAGAGAATTCCTGCGCAATTTCCTCTTCTGTTTCTATCCATTGGCCATCATTATTTTTAACTTTGTTGATCATCTTTCTGTTTCTTCTGCCTGTCGCTTTTCTATGAAAGTATTTCGTATTTTTATCACCTTTTTCAAAGTTATTAGCCTGAGCTCTTTGTCTCCAATACTTTTGTTGAAATTCGATTAAACATTCTCTTTTCTTATTTAGTCTAATTAACTTATCGTTGGTGTTTTGACAAAACTTTCTTTAGTTTTGGTTTTGTAACACCTCGATTTCACAATCAACTTTCTTAACTTGTTTATTAATGTTTCCAAACTTTTCCTTACTCCATTGTTTAATTTTGATTTTTGCTAGTTGAATTTTCTTTACTAGTTTAAACATGTTCGTGCCTGGAAAGTGAACCCGCCATGCTTGTTTGATAATATTTTCACAATCTTTTCTATCATTCCACATCAATTCATATTTGAAAGGTTTATTTCTGAATTTTTGTTTGGTCATGTTTAGGTGAATTGAGATCATACAGTGATCAGAAGAGGCAAATGCATATATGTTCCAAGTGTTAATTTGATTATATTTATTAATAATATCAAAGTGTGTCAGTACTCTATCTAGTTTTTCAAAGGTATTATTTTCACCTTCTTTTCTACGTCTCCATGTGAACTCGTTTCCTCTAGAATCAAGGTTCACAAGATTACAGTTCTGAATAAAATTGTTAGTTCTATAAAATCTATTGTTATTTGGGTAAACCTGCCTAGTTTATCAACTGGGCAACTGATTTCATTGAAATCACCCATGACTATAGATGGAAGGTTGAGATTGAGAACTAAGTTGGTCAGGGAAGTCCAAAAGGCGTCCTTAAATTTTTCCTGAGGTGGAGCATAGATGAATATTATATAACAAGAGAAATTGATCTCATTATTATGGTGTTTAAGGACAAGGTAGCTCTAGCCCGATTGAATAATTTCAACTTTTTCGTTAACTAGTTTGTAATTTTTCTAGAGCAAACACATGCCCCCGAGCGCCCAGAAGACGGGATAAAAACGCAAGAATCAAAGCCGGCATTGCGCCACAAATTGTCAAACGGTTCAATTTCCGTTTTGATTTCTGCTAGCATTATCATGTCGATATGTTCATTATGAGTAGTGATTCTAAGGTCCGTCCAAAAAATTTTCCTCTTCAACCCTCGACAATTCCAATAGGAAATCTTCATAAGAGAAATGTTATAAGCAACTTTCGTTCGAAACCAAACGGCTTAGTTTGATCTATCAAGCATAAGCATATATATTGGGGTGTTACACAAATACATTCAAAACCATGATATAGAAGAAACTCTAAATCAATGTGAGGATCGGGTTTTGCCAAAAGATCAAAGTTAAATAAGGAGCTCTTCAAACAGAGTTTATTAACGTCTTGGTTGGCTTTCATGCCCAAGCGGCCAACATTCAACATAAGCCAACCTAGTTTAAGAAGATATTGTGGATCATGCCATTTAACATAAGGGATCAGATTATGTATAAGTTCAAAAGTATTTGAGATTTGTAGTAAGTAAGTCGACTTTCAATTCTTAGGATTAGTAAAGTTAATTAGGAACGAAGTATTTAAGATTACATTGAAAGGAAAATTCCAAAGGTAGAAGCTTAGCACAAATTTATAGCTGTTCACATAAAGCTGAGAAATCACGAAAGTCCAAGGAGAGGACCAAGGGTTCCACCAAAATCCAAGCCAACCCATGAGCATGAACAGATAAAAAAAGAGAATTGCCGAAGACAGTAGTTAAAAACTCAAGATCTTAACTCTCAGAATTGGGATAGAAATCCAGATTCACATTAACAGGCAACCACACAAGCAGCCGAGTAATAACAGTCACCCAGTGCACATAGTTCCCTTCCATGTTAGTCAGATTCATAATTTTGTTTGAATAGATATTTTCCAAATTAAAATAGTCAATGGGAAAGCCTAAGCCATAGAAGAAAAACGCAGTCTGCACGGGGTGAACTAACCACAACGACAGACCGCATCAAACCGGGTATAGACTAGTAAAATACATTAACATGATGATCATTCTTGTGCTTACACTCATTCAAAATAGAGATTAAACTTAGATCCTTCAAATACAAGGAAATCCAAAGAGTTTTTAGTTCACTAACACCACAGCAAATACAATCCAAAATACACCAGTCCACATTTGAAGTTGTCAGACATTCATGTTGCAGATTACAAAAGGTCGAGACCCCAGGGCGAAGCCCACCCTGCCAACATAATCTAACTTCCGGCCAAATCCAACACAGATAGTTTTCATAATACCACATTCTATTTTCAATAAATTCCAACGGATGTTGTTCAAGGTCGAGATAGTACAGACACACCACAACGAAGTCTATTTCACTCAAAGGCAATGCACAAACACACTGTCTTGATAAATTGCACCTGTATATGATTCTAGTATTATTTGGTATGACAAAAGTGTTAACTCTATGGAGAGCGTGCATTTGGCATCCCGGACGGGTCCGGGTTTTGTTCATAGCACATAAGCAGGAGCTTACGGCTTGTTCATAGATAAAAACAGAGGGGAAACGATTGAAAGCGGTTTTAAGCGTGTATTTGAAAAACTTGTGCAAACACTTACAAGTGAATATGAAGTTAAGATCTCTGGTCGTAACTGGGAAATCAACGGAGACAACAAACTCCTCCCACCTAAGCTGACTCCAAGTCACTTCCCTTGTGCCTACACCCGTCCGAAAGAACTGAGACTCATACTCGGATCTTCCTAATTCCATGTTAACTTTTAGCCACCGATTTTTGAGTACAGCATGAAGAGTACTCGCTTCGTTGTTCATCATCCAACAGCAGATTGGAAGGTCTTCGCTTTCCTCACCAAACTGAGTCGGTTTAGACATCTTGTTTTAATTGAGTTCATTTGGAGGAAAGAACACATTTTTTAGGAGTTTGCATTCAGAAATTTTGACAAGAAGATGTTTACCCAGCAGCAGGGAAATGGAACAACCCAGCTCGATTCCAAAGCAGAGGTTCGAGGGACCTTTAGATTTGGAGTTAGGGATTCTAGGCGGTGACGGAGCAAGCGGCTTTTGAAAGGTCGGGACCGAAAGCAAGAGAGCCTGTTGGTAGGAATCAACGTCTGAACAAAATGGGATAGAAATCCCGTCTATCAGGCATGAGAAGTGCAATTTTTTTCGTAACTTCAACCATCCAGACCATAGATAGCAAAGATGCAAAGCACTACACCTTATCTTAACAGATCCACAAATCATATTCGAAATTCGATGATAGACGCCAAGACAAGGGCACCATTCGCCCTCCCTGTGAATCCAAGATCCACAGAAGGTAGATTCACTGCATAGATCAGCGGCTACAAGACTGAAAGTCATCAAAGATGACCAAAACCAACAATTCAGAATGAGAATCGGAATGGAGCAAACCCTAGAGAATCGCCATGAAGAGGGGCGCGTGAGCGTTATAAAAGGCGCGTTTTTTTTTGCTAGATAAGGGTTTTTTTTTTCATTGTTGGACTCTTTTGTTTTAAGGCAAAAAGCTTCTATTTTTCACTTGATAAAACCTTTTTCTTTGATTGTTTTTTTTTCCTTTTTTTGCAAATGTTCTCTTTATTTACCATTTGATATGTTAAAAGCCATGTTTATTTTAAACTTTGTCACGGATCACTAAACCCGGCCATTTTTAGGGGGGGGGGGGGGGGGCTGAAATTTCTAACTTGATATACTAGGAATTGGCGGGGGGGGTGGGGGTGTGAAATTTCAGACTATGTTACATCTAGGAAATTTTGAATTATAGGAATTGACTTCCAGGTTGGATTTGTTCATATATTGTTGGTTTAGGTTTTCTAACCTGATATACTTGTTAAAGTATTAAATTTATCCATGATTGAGTGATTGTTTGCTAGATTAATCTTCTAAGTTGAGACCGAGAGGTGAGACGAAGTTGATTATGCATTTTTCAGACCCTAAGATGTATGATTAGAGATGATTAAGGGAGAATACATGAGCTTGTCTCTATTTGTGTGAGTTCATCCATGGTACAACTTCCCTTGATGATGTATGGAAAATAGTGCGACCGAATGCCTATATATTGTTATGTTTGTTCCTATTTGTGATTAGATTCATTTTGATTGAATTGTGGGATGATCATTACATGGTTTAATTGATTTATATCATCCTACAAGCTCCAAAAGAGGAATATGTCATTTGATGAACATACTTTACATGTTTGAATCCCTTCTTTGATTGAATGGACATTTTAGTGAGTTAGTGTAGAGATTTGTGAACTGAAGGCTCGTCATATTCATTTATCGGACAAAGTATTTATAACAAGAATAAAGGATAAGATAAAGATAAATTAACAAATAAAGAGATAAACCCAAATATACGGCCCATTGTATGACCCAATAATCTAACACTCCCCCTCAAGCTGGAGGTGTGATTCAACAACTCCAAGCTTGAACAATAGTGTTATAATAATAGCGGAGGATTTTATCTATTTATAAAATCCTATCTATTTATAAAGAATTCTATCTATTTGTAGGATTTTATTATTTATAGGACTTTATCTATTTATAAAGGATTCTATCTATTTATGGTTATAAATAGATATGTGTAGGGTTGTATTCATTATCCACCAAAGTATATTGAAAACCTTAGTTGCAAGGTTTTGTGCAACAAAACCACAAAACGTCTGTTATTCTTCTCTTCTTCTCTATTTCTGAAATAACTCGTTGAAAGATCACAACAATTGGTATCAGAGCAAGGTTGTCGATGAGTTCCATTGCAAAATTTGAGGTTCCGCGATTCAACGGAACTGACAACTTCGGTCTTTGGCAGCAACGAGTTAAGGATCTGCTAACGCAGCAGGTGATGTTGAAGACGAAGAAGACGAGCTTTTGCAGCGTGACCGCGGGGGTGGATCAATAGAGCCGCGGGTGCGGATCAAGGAAACCGCAGGGGCGGCGCCAGGCGGCACCAGAGGCACCAGGAGCCGTAGGGGCGCCGCCAGGAACCGCAGGGGCGGCGCAAGGAGGCGCCAGGAGCTGCAGGGGCGGTGCCAGGAGGCGCCAGGAAGCGCAGGGGCTGCGCCAGGAAGCGCAGGGGCTGCGCCAAGAGGCACCAGGAGGTGCCAGGAACCACAGGGGCGGCGCCGGGAGGTGCCAGGAACCGCAGGGGCGGCGCCAGGAGGCCGCGGGGGCGGTGACAGATCCGCAGGGGCGGCAACTTGACTCCGCGGCTGCCTTTTCTTCAACAATGCTTTGCAGGTTAGGGACACTGCCGAGTGAGGTGGAGGAGTGGACAGCCGGGGTCTCCGTACATTATAGGACGGGGACGTTTTTGGGGTCATGTCTTTGTGTTGGATGAGTGAGAAAGTCCCCTGTCAGGAGAAACAAGGAGGATCTGGTTACAAGATCCTGGAGTTGTATGTTTTTTTCAATTTTTGTATTAGATTATGTTGTCTAGGTGGAGATTGTTATAATAAGACAATAAATCTAGGTATACTGATACAATGGGCCAGGGGAAACATATTTTGGGCCCATGGATTAATGGGCCCGGAGCGACAGGGGGTGCGGGGGGCGGAGCTCCCCTTGTAGGATTCTATCTATTTATAGGACTCTATCTATAAATAGATGATTCTATCTATTTATGGTTATAAATAGATAGGTGTAGGGTTGTATTCATTATCCACCAAAGTATATTGAAAACCCTAGTTGCAAGGTTTGTGCAGCAAAACCACAAAACGTTTTGTCTTCTCTTCTTCTCTCTATTTCCCAAGTAACTCGTTGAAAGATCACAACAAATAGAAACTCAAAAACACTCGAAGAGATGAAACGATGACTTGATGGACCTCTTCCCTTCATTATGTTGGCTATAAGAGCCTTGACCTTTAGGAGCTGTGCCAGCTTAGCCGCCCCTGCGGGTTTGTAGAGCTGCCCCTGCGGCTATGCCCATGATCCGCCCCTGCGGCCAAGGAATCCGCCCCTGCGGTTTCCTGCGGCTGCAACCGACTTTGTTGACTCTTGACCCGTGCTTTACTCTTCTTGCCTCTTAACCTTTCCTTACCTTAGGATGAAGGGTTTCTTCATTCTTCATCTTCCCCAGCTGCCTTCACGTCCTTCTTCCTCCTTCTGTCTCCTTTGATGTCTTCTTGAGTGTTTCCTTGAGTTTTGGCAAGGAAGTTGTGTGGTCTTGTTGTTGAGTGTTGTGGCTGAGCTTGGGAGCCAGCTGAAGGAGTTGTGTTGATCCTTCCTTGTTGCCTAGGACCACAACAGTGGTAAGTTTCTTCTTTCTTCTTTCTTCTTTTTTGATTCCATTCCATCTTCCTTAGCTTAAGATTAGATGTTTCATGTGTGTATTAATGTTGGAATGTGTATATATATGTATATGTATGGTTGATTGTTGATGAAGACGTGAACTGGTCACGTAAAGAGTCGAAGATAAGTCGGGAGGTTGCGCTCTGCACTATCGCCACCCCTGCGCCACAGCGTCGCCGCCCCCGCGGGACCTTGTCACCGCACCCGCGCCCGGAAGCTGCCGCCCCCGAAAATGGGAAACCTCTATCTGACCTAACTCAGTAAAGAGTGTCACAGGCCTCCTACCTACATCTAATACTACATGATGTCTATCCATCCAATCCATACCCAAAATGACTTCCTCATGCACTAATGGCATAACAAAGAAGTCAACAAGTAACACACGAGTCCCTACACAAATGGGATAATCACGTATCTCACGGGTACCTCTGATCCTACTACCATCGGGTAACTCTATACTAAAGGGTATCCCCTCAATCGTAGCTAGACTCAAATGCTCAACGCATGCATCAGATATAAATGAATGCGTAGCTTCAGTATCAAACAAAACTCAAACAGGTAAACCATAAATCAGAATGGTACCTGTAGCAGCCGGTGCAGCTGGCTCCTCAGCACTCCTCAGCTCAAAAACTCTACCCTGTGCTCCTCTTGTGTCAGTGGTACTCCCACCACGACCTCTACCTCTACTCAGCCCAGGAGTAGATCCCTGAGTAGTAGGACGATCTGGGACTCTCTGTTGTCCTTGTGTTTGCTGCTGAGGTGGCTTCTGCCCACCCCCTGCTACACTGGCAGGAGAAGAACCCTATTGTGACGAAGCTCCGCCCTATCTACAAAAGACAGCTTTGTGGCCTGATCTGCCACAAGTAAAGCAACTCATTAGAGGCCTCGTGCACTCTGGTCATATATGTCCAGGATCACCACGGTTATAACACTGTCGTCCCTTATTTGCAACCGGTGCGGATGAGGGGTAACTCTGGCGTCTCTGGCCTCGCCTTGAACTAGCAACTCCACTAGCATCACTGGTCTGCCCAGTCCGTTGTGTCTTCTCAAATCCTCCGGTCTGAGAAGCTCTCCTCTGTCCAGCCCGCTCCCTCTCATAATCGGAGGCTCTATCCTGATAGTCCATTAGGGACTCACAGTGAAATCCCGCCATATAGGTCCGGGTAGCATCCCTCAGTCGTCGGGAAAAGAGATACACATGCTGATCTACAGGAGGTGCAGCTAGACCCAGCAAAGCCAGCTCCTCCTGAAATCTCCTGATAGCCTCAGAGACTGGTACGTCCTCAAAGCCAGCCTTAACAAAATCCCGTAGTTTCTCCCTCCTCAATGAGGCAGGGCAGAAACACTCTCTGATCATACTCCTCATCTAGTCATAACTGGTAACCTGACCCCGCACAGATCTCCACCAATGTTGTGCTAAATCTCAGAATAGAGTCTGCACCAACTCTATTTGTATGTCCACTAGACAACTAATAGATTCAAGGGCTGAGTCTACATGTCCAATCCACAGCTCATCCTTTAACCCCACCTTCCCAGAGAAAGGGGGTACTCCCATCTGATGAAATGCCTTCAACCAAGTATCTGGTCGAGGCCCTCTATGCTCCTCTAGAACTCGAGCAATCTCAGTAGCACGTGCCAGTACAACTGGCACTTGAGTAGCTCCATGGGATCTCCCAGATGATCCCTCCTGTGCTGGCAAATCCGGGGCACGTCTACCCGCTCTCGCTCTGGCAGCCTCCTCAACTCGCCTAATGTACGCGCGGAACTCTGGTCTCACCATAGAGACATGATCCGAGTCATCTGACTGGACTCGCTGTGGTCTCTGTCTCCCATCCATACCATTCCCAGTCTCGGGAACGACACTCTCAGCAACATCCTCATGTACCTCCTCCGTTGCATGTGGATCCACAGCGGGAATCTGACTCTGTCTTATCGCTACTGGAGGAAGAAGGGGTCTACCCCTACCTCGTCCAACTGCAGATAAGGCTCTAGTCCGAACCATCTGCAGGTTATAAACCTAACTTAGAAGGCTATATATATGCCATATGTATAGATATATATAAAGTCAAACACAACATCATATAAGGTAATATATATATATATACTGTCGAGGTCCTCAGAGGGGTGATGGCTTTCCGTACACACTATCCCAAAACATGTGTACTCATTTCAAACCAAAAATCTTTTGAAAAGTCAAACCCCTTTCGGGTTCTTTTTATTTATCTATTCGACCTTTATCGCAGATTGCAAATGTCATTGTTGTCAACCTAAACCTCTGATACCAACTTTGTAACACCTCTAATCCACAAGACTCGGGGCGCTATTGGGCTAGGATCTCACAATGGATCCTGACCCTAGCCTAACAACAAGTTCACTAGATCTTACAACAAGGCACAAATAGATTAAAACCAAACATCAAACTGTAATTTATAGATATCAAAAGGTTTACAAAAGTACCGCTGAGTACAAACCAAACATGTATCCATACACAATAAAATCACCCCATATCCCTCACACAATCCTAGTGTACGGAGCTCTCAGCGATCACCCCATCTGGATCACTCTGTAGTTCTCCTAACCTGCAAAGCATCTACAACACGGTATATAACCGTTAGCTAACCATTCATATATAAGATAATGCATAAGCATAAACACAAATCATGGAATGATAAACACATAATCATGTTGTCACACATTTACCCTGTTATTCATCTTTATACAGTCCAGCACTCAAATCGTATATATAAATGTATATGAACATATGTGACACGAGAAATATATAATTCTCGCCTCTGAGTTATATAGCCAGCTGGAGTGGTATAGGAGCATCTTTCCGTATGCCATAAGGAGTTGTAAGTGCCTGTCCCGTATACCAGATCTGGCCTGACTACAGAGAACCTCCCAGACTCCTTTGCGGGATGAAAGGGCAAGTTGTCACGGCCACTACAATAGTGGTCACTAAACCATAGGTCGGTAATAATCAACATCACATGCTATAAAGCATATAACAAACACCACTCATGCAAACATCCAATATAAGGATGGTAGCTAAGTAAGTCCTACGGACTTACCTCAACCTCAAGATATACTCAACCACGATCAGCTCCTATCCGGAGAACAGCACTGCCTAATAACAAGGCATAAAGAGATATCAAATCTCCCATCAATCAAAGGGGTCACACCTAGACCCAAGGGATCCATAAGGATCATATCCAACCTATAAACCTTGATAATCTACTAAACCTCAAAGCCATAACCGGCACATATCGATATCATAATCATCATCATCCTATCCTCATACCCATACCTAGCATGCCACTAATTCACAAGTACTAGGAAAGGAAAGGATCAATACCACTCTAGGTAGATCCTGTACAAGACGCACCTGCGTGATAGGAAGGACGCAGGGGCGAAGCAACGGGAGGCGCAGGCACGGCAGTACTCCAACGCAGGGGCGATGACCGTAGACGCAGGGGCGCCGGCTCTCTGGCGCGGGTGCGGTGACACTGTCAACGCAGGGGCGGCGGCTCACTGGCGCGGGTGCGCGGACAGCACAAAAAGTAATCCCCGACTTCTCTTCAATTCTTCACTTGATGAATTCACGTTTTCATCATTCAACAGTCAAACACATACATATATATACACATAAGAGCATCAATACATGCCTAGGAGAGCTAACACAAGATTAAACTTGTGGAAATCCTAAGCTAAAGAGAAGGAAAGGAAGAAAGAAAGAAAGAAGAAGAAGAGTAAGCTCACCACTGTTGTAGCCTATCCAAGGAAATGATCAGCAACAAGACCCTCAGTTGGCTCTCAAGCTCAACAACAACATCCACACATCATCAAACCACCAAAACCACACAAGCTTGCTTGCAACTAAGGAAAACTCAAGAAGAGATCCAAGGAAAAGGAGAGAGAGAAGAGATCGTGAGTATCTGGAGAAGATGAATGAAGAAACCCTTCATCCTAAGGCAAAGGAGAAGGTTAAAGAGGAAAGAAGAGTAAAGCATAGTCCAACGGTCAACAAAGCCGGTTGCAGCCGCAGGAAACCGCAGGGGCGTCTCCCCGAGCCGCATGGGCGGATTACAGAACAAGCCGCAGGGGCGTCCCCATGGACCCGCAGGGGCGGCTAAGTCCTAGCTCAGCTCTAAAGATCAAGGCTCTTACACTTACTTAGTTTTGATCTACAGAGGTTATTACCTGAGAGATTTGAATTGTGTGACATTATATTTGTTATGAAAGTATGATGAATGTGATACCATGATGATTGTGATATTTGTATGAAATGTTGAGCATGTTGTGTGGTATAATTATCTTGAGATAATGTTGAAATTGTATGGATAAGCGTGCTCATATATTGTTATGGTATATATATATATATATATATATATATATATATATATATGTGTGTGTGTGTGTGTGTGTGTGTGTGTGTGTGTGTACATATATGATACATGTGTTAACTATGATGTGCGGTAATGTGTGAAAATGTTATATTAATTCAAGTGGAATTAATAACGTGTGGCATATAGCTAATGGACAAAGATGTGTGAACACATGTGATATGTGTATGTGAGAACGAGCCTGTAATCATATGGTCATAACCCATATGGGGCGAGGCACATAAGTGCACCGGCTACACCCATGGACTTGGGTAAGAATGTTGTATTAGCCTGGACTGGCGTTAGCCTGGATTGGCGATAAGACTCTTTCAGTCGCGCTGAGATTCCCTCAATACTAGGAGTGGAGGGTGCGACCGTTGCGAATAGGATATGCCTGCTATCATGGGGTACAAACATAGGGGCTTGCTCCATGGGGCGATCAGAGTGCAAATGAATTAATAAGATGGTATCACCGACCTATAATAAGCATGTAAATGAATGTTCTGGCCATAGGTGCATGTGCATATAGTATGGCTAGGTTGATGTGTTGCATGTATTGTATATGTGTATAGTAGAATCTCTTGTGGACAAAATTATGTTCTTGAACTAACGGTTTATACCGACATCTTTTTAGGTATTCCTGCTCATAGGGACGCTGAAGGGACGTCAGCTGCTGGAAGTGGTCCGCCGGGGCAGTGATCTCACAGGGGTTGGTTTGTTTTATTTTGAGTTTCCCGCTTGTTGGCGGAGGTGTACACCTGTCGGTGTACAACGTTGTCAAATGTTGTTTTTGCAGGAACGGCGGTTGTGTTTTTATAGTTATAAGGTTTATGTTGTCGTTTTGGGGCATATGCATGTGCATGTGCATGGTTCTCTTGTGTGAACGTTTAAATAACATGTTGAATGTTTTCATTATTTGTCCGTGCTTCTTGTTGCAAGGTTCTATAAGTGATGTTGTTGTCAAGCTAACTGATGGGACCCATTGTGTGGTCCCTAACCAAGTGGCGATTGGGGTTATTAAAAACCCGGGTCATTACATACATGGCACTTGATATTTGATCTTTGATCACCTTTTGTTTTTTTAACCCTAGACTTTAGGATTGATAAACAGATAACCTTACTTGAATCTCCATGGAATATGACCTTGAGCGAATCATGTGCTACAATGATATTAATCCTACACTTGTGGTTAGGATATGTTTTGTGTGCTTGGTTTGACACACGTCAAATTCATCTCTCCGTAGTTTCGTACCTTACAAAAATATTTTATTTGAATCACTCCCTATAGATTAATGGAACAAAATAGAGAGTGTCACGTAGCAAGAAATTAGTGGGTGTACCATACGTGTGTTTTTGACCCATCACTCTTTGGTTAGAAAAAATAAAGTAGCTTGGACGCAGTTTTTCTGTGTCAATTGCCTTTTCAATTTCTTTTATTCATTCAAAATTTGATTTGGATTTTGTCTGCACTAAAACTTAGGTTTTCGACGTATTTATAATGCGATTTACCGTATTATTGGTAAATTATTTTCCGTGTCCGTTAAATCCTTAGGACTATAAAAGGAAGAGCAGACCCTTGCAATGGGGGTGTATCCTCTTTTGTCCCTGCTTTGTTTTCATGGGCTTATTGTATGCCCAGCTGTTTGGTTTTAAAATTTGACCCATATGTTTTTTTGGCTTCTTTTCTGGATTTTTTTATTGTGTAGCGTCTAACTAGGATATATTTTGGCTGATTTATTTTTTTGGCTGTCGTTATTAATAGAGAGTGGAAGCTTCAGTTCCTTCGTCTTATCAACTTCCTGTCTTCCTCATTCATGCTGGAGACAATGAATGTGTCGGTTATACATGTTGCGTTGCGTGTTCATCTGGGGCATTGCCACATTTTTTTTGGATTCGATTATGCATGTGCCCTTTTGTTTTTTGTTGGCTTTAAATGTTCATGCCAGAGGTTATGGCTTCTCATATTACCGGTTCTTCAGTCAATTTCGTCTTTGCTTCTCATTTCCGTCTTCGTTGTTTCGGGTTTCATTCTTGGTTCACATTCTTTTTTGGTTTTTTTTGGGTCCATTCTTAGTTTTTCACTTCTTCCGCCTTCTTTGTATGTCGTATCCTCTTGTTTTCTGAAGGATCTAAGGTAGTCGATGTGCTATCAGTTCATTCTTGTAAGCTTTGCTGTTCTTTTTTTTTCCCCTTCTCTCCGTGATGTTTTCCGGAGAGGGCATTGGACATTCAGTTTTATTTCCCTTCTTACTTGTTATAGTTTTCCCCTTGGTTTTCTGCGTGCTTTCACTTCTATATTTTTGAGTTCTCCGTCTCTTGTTCATTTCCCCTGTGATGTTTCTTTGAGTCAAATTTTTATTATTGATTGCTTTTGTTGTCTCTTGTTTGTTTTTTCCACCTCTGTGATGAATCTCTACGTCATATTTTTGTTGTTGATTGTCTTTTGGTATGACGTTATATCTTGTTGTTTGTCTTTTACATATGTCTTTCTTATTGGAATTTCTTTTGGAATGTAGGCTTCTTCATTTGACCCTCTATTTGTTGTGATAAGTGTAAGTTATCCGACTTTTGAGAATTTTCCATTGTTCCATTTGTTCTTTTTTATCTGCATGTTTGTTTGTGCATATCAGTGTTGTGTTTCTGTTGTCTTTGCATGTCTTGCTTGTGTTGTATTTGTGCATGCTAGTTCTTCCTACTTTGCATGCAGTTACATCTCAGTTGCAATTCCTTCTTTTACACTCAGGATGGCGGATGACCATCAGATGTTGGACAAGTTGTCTCTCACAATATAAATGAAATTGTACGCGTTAGGGTAGTGGACAAGTGAAGCGGTGTAAACGTCGTGTTTAGCCTATTAAAGATAAATTCTAACCAATTCACTAAAACAAGTATAGTGGACAAGTAAGGTAAAACCCAAGAGAGATAAAAATATCCAGTTAGTGCTCAAATAAAAGTTTAACAATTACTAAGTAACATGGGAATTTTCGTGTTGAAAAGTGACGATAAAACAAAGCAAATAAAAGGATGTATGCGAAGATTGGACAAACGTCGCGCTTGACAAATATTCACCTCAACAAAAGAAATACGAAAAGAATGGGGTAGAATGGCTTTTTTATTTTCCAAATACAACGTATGTCCTTCTATTTTTTTTAATAGAAGATAAAGATAAAATGAAGGTTTTTTAAGGACAAATACTTAAATGTACTGGGAATTATAACTGCCCAATATACATTAGCTGATCATCTTCCTCTATTCCTGTTAACTAAACCTAATTCATATCCGACGACCAATAGCGCTTCTTCTCTATCGTTGATGCTCAATTACACAGTAGATGCCTACTTTCCCATTTCACCCATGACATTAAATAAATTGCAAGGTCAAACACTTGAACAAGTGTGTCTATATTTATGCGAACCATGCTTCACACATGAACAATTATACTTTGCTTTAGTTACGTACTTTGTAGTTCATCATATACTTTCAAACTACAACAGTCGAATTATACGATACACATTCCACTGAATCAGGACAACGGTCGTGCGTGCTTCGCACGCGCGGCACAACTAGTCAGCATAAGAAAATACTCCGTAAAGAACATGTGGCATTTATAAGATAATAAAACAATTGAGAAATACTTCTAAGTAAAAATAATAATGTACAAATGTACAATACTCAACATGACGGTCAAACAACTTAGCAAACTGGCAGTTAACAGTTACGTTGACTTCCTGTTATCTTGATCAGGTGAATGAACCGCAGGTTTGCCGACGAGCCATTTGCGTTGGAATAGGCCTATGTAGCTACTCTAATTTAAAATGTCAATCCATTTTCATCCCTACTTCGTAAATATGTCAAGGTCAACACTTTTTTCTTCTTAGTTTAATTTTTATTTGTTTTGTTTATCGTTTGATTTACTTTTTCAATAGTCAATACATATTTTTGTGTGCTACAAGATTACACCTTGAATATCTTTATCGTGAAGGCACCTAATTTGAACTTTGAACCAGAACGATTCAAATCTGCCCCAATAATCAACGGACATAGATTTATATACATTTCCCACTTCATATCTTAGGCGTGTCGTGATGATCTTACAAAAATCACCACTTTAACGCATATTAATTTATTATGCCTCTTGTAACAATTGAGTGTTCAATCCATGAACCATTTGGTAATAACATGAACGTACTTTTTAAATGAAGACATTAGATGAATCATTAAACGGGGATCGACACCGTCATCGCGTTGGAATCATGCAGACATGCTTGATTTTCGGTCCAAGCCGTTTTCAATCATTTTCGGCTTCACTCATCTCTTTCTGGAATTTTTCGGATTGGGTAAAATCCGCCAGTGTGGATCAGACATTTAAATAAAGTCAAGAGGTCAAAGCCCGCTGCAATGGATAACAGCTGACAGACATGACAATTGT
Source organism: Fagopyrum tataricum (assembly GCA_002319775.1). Taxonomy (NCBI): domain Eukaryota; kingdom Viridiplantae; phylum Streptophyta; class Magnoliopsida; order Caryophyllales; family Polygonaceae; genus Fagopyrum; species Fagopyrum tataricum. The sequence continues at coordinate 35,161,429 of CM008286.1, forward strand.
TGAGACGTGTGGATTATTGTCCCATATCAACTATACTAAATAATATGAACCTAATATATATGCTATATATTGCCAAATGGTTTTAGGTTCACTTGATGTGCATCTCCTCTACGTATTAGACCTGCCGAAGGCCTGGAACGATTACTCCGATACAGGCCTATGGTATTGGACAAAAAGTAACCGGTCATGGTCCATCAAAGTCCAATGCTTATATCGATTCAGGTCCGGTCTAAATTTTGAACAATGACCAACCCTACCTAATAGTATGAGCCAAGTAGGATAACCTGCAGCCTAGATTCTTGCTGCCTAATATAGATGGTTGCTTACCAGTCTGAATATATTCTTTATGGAAAAAAAGGGTAACTGATTTTCGTAAACATTCCTTTCCACAGAAGAAAGGCTAGTAGTCTAATCTAAACTTTCGTTAACATTCTCATAATTTTCTATGTATGCAACTTGCCTATGAAGCCAATACAACTGTGTTACTTGTCCACAAATCTGTTAAACTATTCGTTAGAATATTGTTTAACAACCAAAGCCAAATCACCTACGATATTACGCTTTCAGAGATAATTATGTAAAAGCAATGCCAGTTGAAGTTTATTATTGTACACTATTTTTGCATGACTAACTGGGATTTCCATCTTGGTCTTGACGAAAAATATAATCTTTTAGGTCCATTTTCTTAGGTACAATCCCACATGGGTTTGTAGTTTCCCATTTTTGCACACAATGCAATAAATCATAGCTCATCTAGAGCATCGTGTATATCTATACCGTTAACCTCCTTAGCTTATACCATCAAGTCCATAACAGAAACACAGTCTAAGGAAATGACATTGCCTATGCCTTTTCTTCTCACAATAATCGTGTCATTCTTACTTAACACCAGTGCTATTGCTTTCAAAGTTCACTTCTACAATGACACATGCCCATTAGCAGAAAAGCTTGTCAAGGCCATAGCTACAAAGCATTTCACCGCGGATCCCACCCTTCCTGCCGGCTTGCTTCGCATGCAGTTCCATGACTGCTTCGTTCGAGTAAGACCCTTCTTAAAACCTTTCACCTCAGTACACCAACAAATTTATCATCACACAAAGTGTTAATATACATAATATTCGTAATATTATCAATTGATTTTAAGGTGAAACCTCACCGGATTTATGTGTTGGCTGTAGGCACGGATTAAGGGGTGGTATAGGTTTGTCATAGCCCACCCCAATCTACTAACAATTAATGACAATTAATGGTAATGGTTAAAAAATCTATGTGATTTTAGCCTAATTGGTTTAGATGGTTGTCGTCTCACTTCTCATTTTTAATATAGTTTTTTTTATTTTAAATAAAAACTTTTCCTTCGAGTAAATCTCCAAAAATAAGAATGATAAATAATATGGTACATTAATTCACCCATTTTATATCGAAAGACTCAAATAAAATATTTTGTGGTGATGACTGGAGTATGTATAATATACTTGTATCGATAATTTTAATGTTGGAAAGAAAGTTGTCATTAATTTTCAACTCAATATACAAAGTGATGGACACTAAAAATGCATAATTACGTACAAATGCATAATTACGTACAAATCTAGCCCACCTAAGTTTTTATTCCTATATTTGTCCCAGGTTGGTTGGTACCAAAGCAAGTTAGTTATCCTTTATTTTGTTCGTGATCCTAATATGCACACAACTCCACTGTTCATCTGGATTGACTTTGACATAGTATATGTGTTTTGTTTCAGGGATGTGATGCCTCGGTTCTGTTAGACAGTGTCTCCGGTAGCTTAGTTGAGAAAGACGCTCCACCAAACTTAACCTTACGAGGATTTGAAGTCATTGATGAGATAAAATTTTTCTTGGAGGAGATATGCCCTGGGATTGTTTCATGTGCTGACATACTTGCATTGGCAACAAGAGATGGGGTCGCCTTCTCCGGTGGATCAGCCTATGCTCTACCCACCGGTAGGCGAGATGGGTTAGTCTCAAAATTCTCCGAGGCTCAGCTCCCAGGTCCATCCTTTACAATTGATCAGGCTTTGGACGCTTTCCAGACCATCAATCTCGGCTTGGATGATCTCATAACTCTTCTAGGTACTGTAAAAACTATCTCACATTGGTTATCAAGTAATAAAGAATCTGTATTGATATGATACTTTGTTGGTGTAGGTGCACATTCGATTGGATTTGTGCACTGTCTGTTTTTCGTTGATAGGTTGTATGATTTTCAAGGAACAGGGAAACCGGATCCTACAATGGATCCGGGTATGGTTGGTTTCTTGAAACAGAAGTGTCCTCCATCAGTGATGCTAAATGATGATATAAAGCAGGATGTAAGATTACCATTGAGTCCATTATCAAACTCTCCGTTCGGTCTGAATGTTTCGTCGTACAAGGATATGCTTAGGAAGAAGTCAGTTCTTGAGCTAGACCAAGCCTTGGGATTCAAGGGCTTTACCCACCGGCTTGCACAAGATTATGTCAATCGGCCTTGGGTGTTCAGGAAGAAATTTGCTAGAGCCATGATCAAGTTGACCAGCGTCAATGTGTTAACTGGACAGCAGGGAGAAATTAGACAGAATTGTAGAAGAGTAAATAAATAAATCAACTCATCATCATACATTTCACACTTCATGTACTTGGCATGTTGTAAATTAAACTTGGCCAAAGTCTCTTATGAACTATGTTGTAATGAGCCAATAAATGATCTTGCATTCCAAATTGTTCTTTTGGATGCTGTCCTAGACCCAGATTCGCTAACCGCTCGGACACTCACATAGTCACGAAACACAGGTGTGTTATCTACTATATAATACTAAAAACATAAGGAAATATAATATACATTATATCATAAAAAGAGATAAAATGACACTATATGTTTGGAAAGAGATTAATGAAACAAACAAAGTTAAATAATTTAATAAAATTGCAGGTACACAGGATGAAAATTTTGAAAAGTCATAATATATATTCAATATATAAATTGTAGTTAGAAGTGTATGTAAGATAAAAATAGTATAATTTTTATGACTTTTTTATTAAAAACTATTTTAAAAACAAATAATTCAGCTTTATTAGTATAAATCAAATTACGTGCATTGCATGGGTAGTACGCTATTAGTTTAGATCAAATCACGTGCATTTGTATGAGTATTACGCTAGTTACTCCTATTGCCTATTGGATTCTAGATGAAATTTACTCCTATCGGCGATTGATCAGAATTGTCAAACTACCCAATAGTCAACTGCAAATTTACAATAACCTAAATTATCAGGCATACAAAACATACTAAACCATTGCAGCGCTGGATTAAATTTGACTTACTGGGGATTGAGGATTCTTGGGCGCATGGCATGTGCATATTGAGCTTCAGAATAACAGACATTCACATGATAGAGGATAAGGCAAAATGGATAATTAATTCGTTAATTGGTTTTCAAACCAGCTCATTTATTTTTATTTTTTGATCGAGTTTTTCTTGGAGTACTGCAGATCGGATCTAAATTTGTTCAACAACAATAAAATGAATCCCAAAAGCTAAATAAAAACCCAACTATTATTTATTAATTATGAGGATCGATCACTCTCAACAACAATAAAATTATTTAAATAAATCCCAAACACTCAAAAGGAACACATAAACTCAACTAAGTATGTACTACGTTCACTTAGTTGATCTTGGAGCAAACTTTCCTAACCTCACCGGAAGTTCCGGTGAGAACCCCAATCCTACCCATGTTCACCATTGACACCCCAAAATCCTTGAAGAACTCGGTAGGGTCGCCGCTGCTGTGGGTGTTGACATAAGCACTCGTCTCGGAATCATCGAGTAAGGCGGAATCGGACTGGAACAAACCCCTCCTCTTGGAGACGAGAGAGTAGTACTTTTGGTTCCGGTGAAGTTGTATATTCTTTTGGTGAAAGATGAGCAGTGTGAAGTTCCGATGGTGTGTCCGCCGGAAAGCACGACTAGGTCCTTGACGGTCAAACCCTTGGCGGCGAAAGCGCTCTTTAGCGCCGTTATGTTTGCGGATGGTGGGGGAAGGTTGATTAGGGCATCAATCAAGTTTGACACATTCCCGTCTCTTCTTCCTGACATTCCATGATAATCCACTTGTCTGCAAAACAACATATAAAACAAAATCAATCCTGTAGTACTTCATTAGCTTTCTCATAGATTTAGGGTTGAGAAGAGAATAATAGAGATTGTAACCATAAAATCTATTATAAACGAGGATAGTATAACGAGATAATATTATTAATTATTTAATAGAAAACTTTTGATATTTATCTTCTAATACTCTCGTCACACAATGTCATTCTTACGGTAAGAAGCGAGAATAAAATGTACCTCAACAACAACATCGCGGGCAACTAAGGCAACAATGTCGGCACATGAGACAATTCCAGGGCAGGCCTTTTTGAGAGCGGTCTTGACTCTATAGATGATTTGGAAGCCTCTCAGGGTCAGATTCGGGATCGCATCTTTCTCGGCTGTGCTGCTAGATGAGTTTAGTAGTACGGATCCATCACAACCTATGACAACATAAACACACTTGTATAAGCTATATATCTACCACGTACGTTAATTATAATGAAGAAAGAAACAAAGTTGTTAGTAGACATTAATTACCCTAACGAAACAATGTATTCTGCATTAGGGCATGACTCCTCGTAGAACCCAACTTTCAGGCTTTGTGACTCTACTGGGCTGAGAAAGAGGGCCACAACAACCAACTGAACAACAAAAACCTTCAGCAAATTTGAGCTACCCATCTCTTTGTTCGATCTAGTTTGTATAGATGAACTAAATGTATTTTGTAGGAATGCTCTAAGTAGCCGGTTGCTTTTATACCTGATAGTACTAAGTTTGAACATGCATGTTCATGGAAGCTTGCTATCATATCAAGGCTGTCATTTAGAATAATCTATGCTTCTGTTGCTGCAGAACTTGTATTTGAATTGTTAAAGTTGTAGTTTGTGTAAATAATTTAAGAGGAAAGAAAAGATAAGCAAAGTAGCTTAAACACTTTCTTTATTGTGTATTGTGTATGAGAGACTTGATACTATTTTTCTTTTGACAACCTCTATATATATAGTGTTTTACAAAGCATAACACCATAACCAATTTAACTGTTTTTAAACCTCAAAAAACTTCTAACTTTAAAACTATGAATTAAAACAAAGAAAAACTATTTAAAATAAATTACTTTTAATACTAACGTAAAAACGGATTAATTTAGACTTGAAACATTAAATCTCAATTCAACCCTCCTCCTTGAGATTTCTCTTGCACACACCAAGCTTCATCCTCAACTCTCCAAATCTGGTTTGAACAAAAGCCTTCGTCAGAATATCCGCAAGTTGATCACGAGAAGAGCAATGTTGCAAGTTGATGTCTCCAAAACTTTCAGCATCTCGAATTGCATGAAACTTTACTTTGATGTGTTTGGTTCTGCCGTGTTGGACTGGGTTCTTGGCAATAGCAATAGATGATTTGTTGTCAACCCAAATAACAGTTGGGTCATTTTGTACTTGACCTAGATCATATAGAATCTTCCGCAACCATACAACTTGATTAGCAGCTTCAGCTGCTGCAATATACTCTGCTTCGGCAGACGACTGCGCCACCACCTCTTGTTTCTTTGAATGCCATGAAAAAACACCACTACCAAACGAAACACATATCCGGACGTGCTCTTCGAATCATCATGACTACCAGCCCAATCACTATCGGTGTAACCCACCAAGCAAGAACTATCTTCTTTTGAATACCAGATTTCATAATCAACCGTACCTTTGACATATCTAAGAATCCTCTTTGCCGCACCAAGATGAATCTTACTAGGAGACTGCATAAACCTTGATAGAAGACTTGTGGCAAACATTAGATCTGGTCTTGTGGCACACAAGTATAAAAGACTCCCAATAATACTTCTATAAGAAGAACTATCAACCTTTGACTCACCATCGTCATTTGAGAATTTTTCATTTACCACAAGAGGAGTAGCAATTGGATTAGCTCGATCAAGGTGAAACTTTTTCAACATCTTTGACGCATACTTCTTTTGAGACAAGAAAATGCCCTCGGTAAATTGATGGATTTCAACGCCAAGGAAGTAACTTGCTTCACCAAGATCCAACATTTCAAATTCATTTTCCATGCTCTTCTTGAATTTATGGACTGCACTTGAATCTTCTCCTAAAATAAGCATATCATCAACATATAAGGAGATGATAAGAAGTACCGTTGGTCCAACCTTCTTCACGTACAAAGTTGCCTCATTCTTACTCCTCTCAAAGCCTTGTTGAAGCAAATAAGCATCAATTCTGCTATACCAAGCTCTTGGAGCTTGTTTTAGGCCATACAAAGCTTTTGTCAGCTTATACACCTTATCTTCACTTCCTTGAACTTCAATCCCTCCGGTTGTTGGACATTAATATCTTCATGAAGTAAGCCATTTAGAAAAGCCGACTTCACATCAAGATGATAAATCTTCCACCCAAACTTAGCTGCTAGCGCCACTAACAATCTGATTGTGTCATGTCGAGCAACAGGAGCAAATGTCTCCGTATAGTCAACACCTTTCCGTTGTGAGAAGCCCTTCACAACGAGTCTTGCCTTCAGCTTGTTTATAGAACCATCAGGATTGAACTTGGTCCTATAAACCCATTTGACCCATATCACCTTCTGATTCTTTGGACAATCAACAAGCTTCCAGGTTGAGTTTTTTTCAATCATCTTAATCTCCTCCTGCATCGAAATTCTCCAACCTTTGTCCCTCGTTGCATCAACGAAACAACTAGGTTCAAATGCAAAACTGCATCTCTCATAAATATCTTATAATGTTCTTGTACCTCGGACAGAAACATCATCGTCACTATCATCATCGCCACTCTCACCTGTATTAGAGTTAGTAACAATAATGTCATTGTTTATAGATTGATTAATAATCTCAGTCCCATCCTTCTCCCAATTTCACTCAGCACCTTCATCAAACTTGATGTCTCTGCTCACTATCACTTTTCCAGTTTTTAAACTGTAAATGCGATAGCCTTTGGTGATTTGGCTATATCCGATGAAGATCCCAACATTGGCCTTCTTGTCCAGCTTGTCTTGATGCACATTTGTTATATGAGTGTAACACAAACACCAAAAAACTCTCAAGTGTGCAACTGAAGCTTTGTTTCCATGCCACACTTCATATGGAGTTCTCCCTTTCAAAGAACTTGTTGGTAACAAATTCAACAAGTACACAGATGTGTTCACCGCCTCGGCCCAAAACTTCTTGGGAAGGTTCTTTTCATGTAACAAGCATTTTGACATTTCCATCATGGTCATTTCTTCCTTTCACTTGTCCCGTTTTGTGGAGGTGTATAAGGAACTGTAAATTGGTGTTGGATTCCGACATTAACTTCTTTATCTGACAACCTGTTTGCTTCTCCACCAAGGTCTTAAAGTTTTGAAAGCAACTCAAAACTTCGGACTTCTTTTGTAGAAAGTAAACCCAACACATCCTAGAGAAATTGTCAATAAACAACAAAAAGTATTTGTTACCATTAAGAGACTCGACACTCATAGGTCCACATACATCCGAGTGTATGAGCTCCAATTTCTCGCTTGCCCTCCATGTGCTATCCGCAAAAGGCAATCTGGTCTGCTTTCCGAACTAGCAAGTTTCACATACTCCGTGCGTTTCATGCACCATGTCAGACATCTTTGGTAGATCCTCCACAAGTACCTGATCGGCCATTTGCTTCATTGTTGAGAAGTTGAAATGACCTAACCGCTTGTGCCAAATGTTGGAAGTATCCATTGTGGTTGTATAAGCATGCAAACCACTTTGCTTCCACTCAACCGGAAAACTCTTTTCCTTCATCTTCACCTCAAACACTTGAGCTCCACTTGAATCGTAAATAATACAAGACATATCTTTGAACTGTATCCTATAACCCTTCTCCAGCATTTGCCCAACACTAAGCAAATTATGGTCCAGTTTAGGCACAAACAACACATCATGTATGTGTTTAACACCCGATGATGTGTCGACCGCGACGACTCCTAGCTCTTCCCTTCACTTCTAGGTAGTCTCCATTCCCGACCTTCACCCTAGAATGATACGTTTCATCTATTTCACAAAGATGTCTGCATCATGTGTCATGTGGCTTGTACAACCACTGTCAACAAGCCATGACCCCTTCTTCTTTATTGCACACGTTGCAACAAACAACTTCTCCTCCATCCGATCTTCAATTTCAACAACTCGAGCTTGCTGATTATTGTTGCTTTTGCAATTACTCTCCACATGACCGACTTCATTGAATTTCCAACATATTATTGTTGGTTTCGACCAACAATCCTTTTTCATGTGCCCTTGTTTCTTACACCGAAAACAAGTCACATCCTTCAAGTTTCTCTTTCCGCTACTTCCTTCACCTTCTCTTTTCTCCGTCGTCTTCTTTTCTCCCCATTTCTTTTGACTTCCTTGAAAATCCGCCTTTTGCTTTGCATAGAGAGAAACCTCCATACTTTCTTCACGTCTTTGGGCCATTCGTTGCTCAACCGCTTGCAAAGAGTTTGCAAGTTCGGTTACGATCATCTTCGAGATATCACGAGTATCTTTCAAGGAAGAAAATTTTGCCTCAAATTTCTCCGCTAAGGTCACCATCTCCTTCTTTACTACCCTTTTTTCAGGAAATTCTTCGCCCAACAATCAAATCTGATTCACCGCTTTCATCGTCCTGTCAATATATTCTTTGACAGATTCAGATTCCTTCATCCTCAATAATTCAAACTCTTTTTGGAGATTGAATAATTGCATTTGCTTGGTCCTCTCATTTCCTTCAAATCCTCCTTTAGCTTGTCCTAAATCTCCCTCGCCATTTCACAAGCCATTATTCTTGTGAAAATGGACTCACTTAGAGAAGAGTGCAAGACACTCGTAGCTCTAAATTTTCGAGACACTTGGTTTTCATGCCTCTTTATGTGAGTCATTGTGGGATTTTCACCTAATGGGGGAATTTCGCCATCCTCTTCGATCGTATCCCAAAGTAGTTGACCTTTGAGATATGCCCTCATTTTCACAGCTCAAACGTGGTAGTTTACTCCGGAAAATGACGGAGCAGAACTGGCATTTGTGTGGTTGTTAGAATCCATAAACAAAGGTAGTTTTTTTTTGTGGTGCTTCTTACTTGTTTTCTCTCACACTCACTGATCCGGAAAATCAATAGAGCTCTCATACCATGTAAATAATTTAAGAGGAAAGAAAAGATAAACAAAGTAGCTTAAACACTTTCTTTATTGTGTATTGTGTATGAGAGACTTGATACTATTATCCTTCTGACAACCTCTATATATATAGTGTTTTACAAACATAACACCATAACCAATTTAATTGTTTTTAAACCTCAAAAAACTTCTAACTTTAAAACTATGAATTAAAACAAGAAAAAACTCTTTAAAATAAATTAATTTTAATACTAACGTAAAAACGGATGAATTTAGACTTAAAACATTAAATCTCAATTTAACAATTTGAACTAGATCTCTTTTGAATTTTGATAAATTATCACAATAAAATTGGGCAAACCGACATAACCAGAAAGACATAAAGAAGCTAGATCAAGGGATAAATCATTTGAATTGTTAAATTCGTAAAGGTAGATCAAGGGATAAATTATATTATAAGTATTTTAAAGCATCTGACAGATGACCAGAAAGACATAACGAAGCTCATTTTAATTTTGTCGTGTTGACATTGAAATGTCAAATGGAACAAAAAGAAACAAATCCATATAGGGAAGCCTAACCATTACACATGTTCAATCATGTATCCGAGCTTTGAGGACTAATGCCGAGGCTTGTAAATGGCTTAGGACGATGGGAATGGGAAAACCGTATAGGGAGGCCCTCTAAAAGATTTTTCTTATTAACCTCATAATATATGGATGAAAATCTACTATCTATTATACGTTGCTGAAACGAGACGAATTTTGCTCACGTGTCGCGTCTTATGATATGTCAAGTAGGATTTTTAAAAGAAAAAAGCCTGTACAATGCGGATTCAAAGAGCATAGTAAGGTTAAAAAAGTTGTCCGCACCTATCTATGTGTCCTTAAGTGGTATGCTCTAACACGTGAGCATAGATCTCGTAAAAATAAATTTATGACTAAATTGTAGTAATTAAAAAGAGTCAAGATTTGAGAATTGAAGTATTAAATGTAAAATTAACGATTTAATCAAAAGGGAGAGAAATATCAAGTTTGTTTCTTAATATTTATCATTACAACATTAAAATATGGTTCACGGTATTTGACGTTACAAAGGTTATTAATACTTAAATTTTCAATAAATAAAATATCTACCTTTATATTTATTATTTGTATTTTTAAAACACCAATTCTTTTTCCTTTTTTTTCCTGAAAAAAACATTTCAATTATTCTCATAGAGCTCCTTACATTTTACCATTGCTTTCGTACAAAATTTCTAAATTAGAGTGTATCAATAAATACTACACCTACTTTTTTTTTTTGAAACAAGAAACTATATTAAGTCAAATCAATGGCAATGAGACTAGCATTGTTGGGAGGACAAACATCATGAGTAAAGGTAGAGCTCCCTATGCTACTTCTAGTCCTGGCTAGAGCATGGGCCAGTTTATTACAATCACGCCCCCACAAAACTAAAAAAACAAGAACCAAATTTAGAAGCTAGGCTGAGGATGTCATCGACAATAAGCTCACTTGGTGAGAGAAAAGGGGTACCTGAAGTTAGGTTTCAACAACTGACTGACAATCAGATTCCATCAACACATTCGATAAACCTAAAGAGATGGCTGCATGGAGAGCATATTTGATGGCAAGCAATTCAGCCTTGATACCATCCAAACGCTGCGATAGACCAAGGGTGAGAATGTCATTGCTATTTCTGATTGCAATACCAAAACCATGCAAAAATTGTCCTGTTGCAGTATCTGAATTGATCTTGACGAAACCTTCTGCAAGCTTGATCCAATTGACAACAAATGATGGAAATTTGGGAGTAGGATTGTCCTTGAGCTTATATTTATGAAAGTATGAGATAATCTATTTGAACCCTTCACAAAGGATAGCAATGTTGGGACAATCTGGAAAAAGCGTTTGATTTCAATATGTCCACGAAATCCATGAATGCTTAGCAAAATCAATCACCATTGCCTCATCATGATACTCTCATAAACAGAGGAGGATGTCACAAACCCCACATGCTTCAAGATTAGCAACACAACTAAAAATAGCATGTAGACAACTTTTTGACTCCAACTTGCAACGTGAAGAAAGAGAAGTTGCAGTGATTTTTCGCACCACCAGATTATCTCCTACACAAAGTGAGTTAGTGCAAAGTCTCCACAAAAAGAGAAGGACCTTCCTAGGAAGTGATAATTAAACGCCATAATTTACTCTACATAGACTCCTCTGAACGATTAAGCCTCCTCGTCCAGTTAGTGATATGATTGCATCTTCCAAGCTTGTAAGCGCTGCTGACAGTGAAAACCCCGTCCTTCTCAGGCCACCAAAAAATCGAATCAGGAGGTTTGCAAAAGCTTATTGGCATAGAGCATCTGCATTGTCAAAAATAGAGAAAATGAGAGATTCATTCCAATTACAACTTCTGTTAATAATGTGAGAAACTTTAAGAGATATATCAGGAGATTGAGTGATATGAAGGACTTCCTTGTTTTATCAATGATCCAAGAGTCTTCCCAAATCTTAATAGAGTTACCATTTCCCACTCTCCATCCGGTGCCATCAAGAAGAAGCGGTTTGGCATTCTAAATGCTTCTCAAGCATAGTTAGGAGCCCAACCAAGAGATGAATCAAGGAAGCTACTGTTTTTGTAATATTTAGCCTTAAAGATCTTATTGATAAGAGAATCAGGATAGAAATGGAGTCTCCAGCCTTGCTTAGCAAGGAGAGTGATGCGTCCTTGGAAGCGTTGAAGAACGGACGCCGGATCTAGACCAAGCTAGAGCTTCAACTACTCGTGTTGATGTGCAAATGAGAACTTTGATAGAAGTTTGATAAGGCAGAAGCGATTTGAAAATGGATGCGGAAGCGAAGGTTTGATTCGATCTAGAGAGATCGAGCAAACGTTGTAGTGGATTTGAGAGTTTGATTCCTTAGAAGAATCCTCGAAGGTGAGTTCTTAGATCTAACACTTGATCCAAGGAAGAACTTTGAGGGGATTGAAGAGGAAGTGATGCCCAAATCAAGAGAGAGGATTTTCCTTCAAATAACTTGATTAATATTAGACATGCTTTACAAGTGAGGCCAAGCATCCCTTTTATAGTGGATGAAGGCCAAACCATTAGCCGGAAATTAAATGACGGAAATAAAGGCAGGAAATAAAATCGGGGCTAACTCCCGAATTGAAAGGCCTAGACTATCAATGTCGGAAAGTAACTCCCGGAATTAAGTTTCAGAGTTACGGTTCCGAAAATTAAAGTCTATTATTAAAATGAAAAATACATTAAAATAATAATAATATTGCTAGCTTGATGACGTGGCGCCGAAAGTCTATGCCATGGTGGAGTGGTGACATGGCATGCCACTAACAGGTCCAAGTGATGCAATGGTGTGTCGGATGATTGAGCCGGCAGCTTGGGCGATGGCTTTAGCTCGGGAGCGAGTGAGCGGTCCATCGGAGCGAACCCGCAAAGCATCGTCCTCCTCATCCACGGTCATGGTTGTTAGGGGCGCATCAGTTCTTGGATGTGAAACGTCCCCATTTCACCGTCGTCAAATAGGGGCTCAACATAAGGGGCTAGATCCTTGACATTGAACGTTGGGTGCACGCCGTAGGAGTCCGGAAGCTCCAACTTGTAAGCATTCGGACCATGGCGGGATAGGATCCGGAAAGGGCCATCACCTCGATCCGATAGCTTGCCCTTGCGTCGAGATGAAAAAAACTCCTTCCTTAGGTGGAGCCAAACAAGATCGCCGGGCTCGAAAGATATGTCACGACGGCCCTTGTTGCGTTGTTCGGCAAGTTGGGCGGCACGACGTTGAGTTGTGCTCTTGTCCGCTCATGAAGTTCAATGATTGAGGCGGCTCGACTTGCAGCGGTGATGTGTTCACCGTCCTTGAGTGGGCGTGGTGTGAAGTCCAAAGGCGTGTGTGAATTAAGGCCGTAGACAACTTCAAATGGTGAGAGTTTAGTTGCCGAGTGCCTAGACCTGGTATATGAAAACTCCATAACTGAAAGTAAGTCCTCCCACTTACGTGGGTTGTTCCTAAGCGTTTCTCTAAGTAGAGCACCGAGAGTCCGATCGGTCACCTCCGTTTGACCATCGGTTTGGGGTTGATAACTACTTGAAAACAACAAGTTGGTTCCAAGTTTTTCCCATAACCTCCTCCAAAAGTGACTCACAAACTTCACGTCCCGATCACTAAGGATGGAACGTGGTATCCCGTGTAAGCGCACCACATTGTTAAAGAATAACGTGGCAACATCGCTAGCATTGTGGGTGCTCTTACACGCGATAAAATGAGCCATTTTTTAAAAACGGTCGACTACCACAAAAATGTAGTTGTTGCCTCGCTTGGACATTGGTAGGCCAACTACAAAGTTCATGGAAAGATCCTCCCAAGGTCCTATTGGTATAGGTAAAGGAGAATACAATCCGTCCGGACCTTGACGCGATTTTGCATGATGACATGTGATGCAACTTGTGCAAAACCGTGTCACATGCTTGCGCATTTTGGGCCAAAAGAAGTGCTCTTGGAGAGTGGTGAGAGTCTTGGTAGCACCAAAGTGACCACGACCCTCATGGGGCTCCTTTATCAACAAGTGGCGTATGGACGAACGCGGAATACAAAGTTTTCCCGCGCGGAACAAGTAGCCATCATTTATAAAGAAGGTCTCATGCTCTCGGAGGTCAAGGCATTTGGCAAATATATCATTGAAGTCAAGATCCGTGGCATATAACTCTTTAATAAGAGCAAAGCCATGAATCTTGGCGTCCATATGCACCAAAAGGATATATCGCCGAAAAAGGGCATCGGCTACCACATTCTCTTTTCCCTTCTTATGCCGAATGACATAAGGAAATGTTTCTAGAAATTCTACCCAACTTGCATGGCGCCGACTCAAATTAGTTTGACTCTTGAGATACGAAAGAGCCGCATGATCCGAATGAATCACGAACTCCTTCGGCCACAAGTAGTGTTGCCATGTCTTTAGACAACGAACTAAAGCATACAGTTCCTTATCATATGTTGGATAGTTGAGTGGTGGACCGGAAAGCTTTTCGCTAAAGTAAGCAATGGGCCGATTCTCTTGTAGAAGAACCCCCCAATGCCATCATTAGATGCATCACACTCCACCTCGAAGGTTTTCGAGAAATTTGGGAGTTGGAGTAACGGTGCATTGCAAAGTCGGTCTTTGAGCGCATCAAACGCTCGATCATGGGTATCACGCCACTCAAACGTGACACCCTTAGTAGTGAGCTCATGAAGCGGCGCAGCTACCGAGCTAAAGTCTTTGACAAAGCGTCGGTAGATGCCCGCTAAGCCGAGAAAGGCTCGGACCATGGTGACCGTACTAGGTGTAGGCCACTCCCGAATAGCGCGAACTTTGGATTCGTCTACTCGGAGTCCGTCCTTAGAAACGACATAGACAAGAAAAATTGTTGTGTCCGAGCAAAAGACACATTTTTCATAATTCACATATAATTGCTCTTGTCTAAGGCACTCGAGCACTTGGCGAAGGTGCCCGAGGTGTTCATCCAAAGACTTACTAAATATGAGAATATCGTCGAAATAAACTACAACAAAATTACCCAAAAACCGGCGGAGGACATGGTTCATGAGACGCATGAACGTGGATGGGGCGTTGGAGAGTCTGAACGGCATGACAAGTCACTCATATAAGCCGTACTTCGTTTTGAAAACCGTATTCCATTCGTCACCCTCGGCCATCCGGATTTGGTGATAACCGCTCCGGAGATCAATCTTTGAGAAAACGGTGGCGCCGTGGAGTTCATCTAGCATGTCGTCGAGGCGCGGGATCGGATGCCGGTACTTGACGGTTATTTGGTTGATGGCTCGGCAATCGACACACATCCTCCAAGACCCGTCCTTCTTGGGCACCAAAATGACCGGCACGGCACATGGTGAAAGCGACTCACGAACATATCCCCGGTCAAGGAGCTCTTGGACTTGACGTTGTAGCTCCTTAGTCTCTTCCGGACTTGCACGGTAAGCGGCACGGTTGGGTAAAGACGTGCCGGGCACCAAATCGATTTGGTGCTCAATTCCACGGATCGGTGGCAAGCAGGGTGGTAGGTCATCGGTCAAGACGTCCTGAAATTCAGACAACAAAGTAGATACCTCATGCGGCATATTACTAAGGTCATGGGAAGTAGATAAACAAAAAGGAACTAGCAAGAAGCATGGTAACTTGCCTTCCTTGACCGGTGTCAAATCATGTTTCCGGGCAAAAAGTACCCTCGGCTCACACCGGCCTTTGATTATTGGGTCCAGAGATGGTAAAGTTGCATTCGTGGGAACGATGCTTCCTTTACTACCTCTAGTCTCAATGGCATGGTTACTAGGGGCGGTGTTCCGGAATCCGGAAGTACTAGCACCCACAACATCGGGAGAACTCCTAGGAGAGTCCGATGTTGCCGGTGTAGTGGTCTCATCAATGGCTTGTTGCCTCTTCCGTTCCGCATAATCAGTTAATATTTCATGTGGAGTCATAGGCAACAATGTGACTCTTTTCCCATTATATTGGAACATATATCTATTAAGATAACCATCATGGAAAGTTCGACGATCGAATTGCCATGGTCGTCGTAATAAAACATGTGTAGCGTCCATTTTGATAACATCACAAAGGATCTTATCAACATAGGCGCCTATGGAAAACGTCACCCAAGCTTGTCGTTTGACGGTGTCACACGCCTTATCGGAAATCCATTGGATTCCATAAGGTGTTGGGTGGGGGGTTGTAGGCAACTTAAAGTGTTTTACCACTTTTTCATTGATAATGTTACAACATGAACCCCATCAACTATTAACGAGAAACTAGTGTTATTGACCAAACAACGAGAATGGAAAAGATTTTCACGTTGGTCAATAGGAACAAATTCTTTAACGGCCAAAATTCGACGAGATACAAGGGCGAACTTACCGGGTTGTGCCGGGCCGCAAGCCATTTGTTCGTCGCATGGTTCCATGCCGTAGTAGGGGTCGGCGTCTTGGTCATCCTTAATGATGATATCGCCGTCTTCTTCATCTTCCTCATCTTCATATGAGGGGTTGGCAAACAACACACGCTTTGTGTTCGGGCAATCACGTCTGACGTTACCGAATCCGCTACATTTGTAACATACGGGCACTATTGGCCGTGCCGCTGGTGGAGGTCCTTGAGAGGTGCGGGCGGGAGGTGCCTGTGCCGGGGCATTGGGGCCACATGGTGGTGCCCTCTCGGTATCCGCTTGTCGGGTGGATTGAACCATCCGTTGGGCTCCTTTGGTGGCGCCGGACTCTTGAGAACTAGATATATCTCGAGCACGGGTGTTAGTAGAATAAGCGTATTGACTTTGAGAGGAGTTATACCTTGAGTATCTCGGATTCTCTTGTTGTTGCTTGTGAAGCTTCATGGCCGCATGACACAAAGCTCCCAAGTCCTTGTATGGAACGATCTCAAGGGGACGTCGGATTAAGGCCACTCATGAACTTGGTGCGTAGGGCGGACGGAGAGGCCGAGATGCCGGCCTTCATATGCATGTCCTCGAGCTTGGCCAAGTAGGCCACCGGAGTGAGTTTGCCTTGTTGGAGCTCAGCAATTTGCATCCGCATATCGTTTTTGAAGTCGTCGGGGACATACTTCTTTGTCATGACGTAGATCAGTTGATCAAACGTCGCAACCGGTTCCCATCCTCGGCTCTCACGGACGTGTTCATACCGGTTCCACCAAGATTTTGCATCGCCTTCAAAATACAAGGTTGCCGCTTCGATCTTCTCATATTCCTCATAGTGGCAATGCTTCAAAGCCCTTCTCATGTCTTGTGCCCAATCAAGAAATACACAAGGATCATATTCCCCATAAAATATTGGAAATTTAACTTTACCTTCCCTACGAGCTTTGTAGGGATCCGGGCGGGGCGGTGGCATATCATCATGATGAGCTCGTTGATGTGCATGCCTTGGTGGGTTAGGAGGAGGCAAACATTCTTCTCCTCGGTCCTGGTTCTCATATGGGTCTCGGACGGGTGGGTGCCATGGACGGACATGAGCCACCCGTTCCAAGTTGGGTTCATCGTCAGAGAACTCATCAAAATCATCCCTCTCATCATACTCATCATAGCCGCGGTATGATGATCGCCGGCTAGGTTGTTGGCGGCGTTGTCCATACCGATCATTACTAGAACGTCGAGGATGATGATCTTGTCGATTGGTGTGTCGGGATTCGTCTTGGACGGGACGGCTAGTATGTTGTGCATTTGGTAGAGGTGGGGGCGATCCGTACCGTCTACGGTTGCGCTCGAAACGCTTGTTCCGATCCATCGTATCTACATAAAGTAAATCATCCGGAGTCGGGCCATCGTTGTTGTTGGTCTCATTGAGGTGGTCTCTGCCGTCTTGTTGATTTTGACTTTCGATGAATGAGGAAAGCCTAAGACCTTGAGATGGGTCGGATCCCAAAAGACCTTTGCCTTTTCGACGGGCATCGGACGTGGAAGTCTCGACCATGGTGTCATTTGGATTTGAAGCGGGACGTTGAGCGGTCGTAAGGGCCACAAGTTGTGCCCTCATCTCCTCCAAATGTTGCTTAAGATTAACAACTTCCTCGGATAAGGAGGTATTTTCACGTTCACGAGCATCTTGAGAGTTTTCCATATCAACGTTAGTCATGATTCCAAATGGATACACACAAATGCAAGCAATCAAATGAGCAAGGTGACGAATTAAGTCAACGTTACCCAAGTTCAAGTGCGTTAAGGTTCTACTTTTGGGAAGGCCGTTTGGCGGTTAGGCAAGATAGGCTAATCCAACAAAATTTGAACCAATTCACACAAATAACAAGTGATAAATTTGCAACGTGTATAAGAAGATGGAGAGATAAGAAATGGACGGATTGTTTATCGGCAAGTTTTACTTGCTTTTGGTCTTTGACCTTTTGTAATAATCCGATTTTTCGGATGGACCGGTCTGCCGGACGTCTTTTCACTTTGTTTTGTTTTTGTTTTTTAACTTTGCAACTTTTGATGCAAGAGATGAAACACTTTGGAAACAAATCCGCTTTGTTGAAGAGTTTTGGTTTTTGTTTTTGTTTTTTTTTTTGAATATCAAAATGCGAGATATCCGAATTTGTTAACAAATAAATCCCAAGAAATTTGGTAAAATTGATTAACAAACTTGTCGGATTGGGTCGGTTTAAGAACAAATTGTATTTGATAGATGGTTTGATGGCAAACCAAATATCTCTTAAATTTGTTTGGTGAGAAAAAAAAAATTTCAAGAAAACTTCAATGAACACGAAGAACAAGATGAAGATCTTCAAGAGGGAAAGAATAACAAAGGTAAAAGAAGGATAATAAAATAACGCACAAAAACAAGAGTAAAGAGAACTTAGCTTCAATCCTTTTGCTCTGATGCCAATTTAATGCGTCCTTGGAAGCGTTGAAGAACGGACGCCGGATCTAGACCAAGCTAGAGTGTCAATTACTCGTGTTGATGTGCAAATGAGAACTTTGATAGAAGTTTGATAAAGCGGAAGCGATTTGAAAATGGATGCGGAAGCGAAGGTTTGATTCGATCTAGAGAGATCGAGCAAACGTTGTAGTGGATTTAAGAGTTTTATTCTTTAGAAGAATCCTCGAAGGTGAGTTCTTGGATCTAAGACTTGATCCAAGGAAGAACTTTGAGGGGATTGAAGAGGAAGTGATGCCCAAATCAAGAGAGAGGATTTTCCTTCAAATAACTTGATTAATATTAGACATGCTTTACAAGTGAGGCCAAGCATCCCTTTTATAGTGGATGAAGGCCAAAGCATTAGCCGGAAATTAAATGACGGAAATAAAGGCGGGAAATAAAACCGGGAAATAAAACCGGGGCTAAGTTCCGGAGTTACGGTTCCGAAAATTAAAGTCTATTATTAAAATGAAAAATACATTAAAATAATAATAATATTGCTAGCTTGATGACATGGCGCCGGAAGTCTATGTCATGGTGGAGTGGTGACATGGCATGCCACTAACGGGTCCAAGTGATGCAATGGTGCGTCGGATGATTGAGCCGGCAGCTTGGGCGATGGCTTTAGCTCGGGAGCGAGTGAGCGGTCCATCGGAGCGAACCCGCAAAGCATCGTCCTCCTCATCCACGGTCATGGTTGTCAAGGGCGCATCAGAGAGCTGAATTGAACACTTTGAGATCTCGAAACCCCATACCTCCAAGATTTTTGGGTAAGCATAGATCTTCCCATTTTTTTTCCAATGTATACGGTTCTTTCCATCTTTAGAGCTCCACAAAAATTTAGCTATAAGGCTATGTATTTCATCAATAATGCTACTAGGAATTTGGTAGATGCTCATAAGATAGATAGGAATACTCTAAACAACATATTTGAGAAGAGTTTCTTTACCTGCTTGAGATAAAAGTTTACCTTCCTAACCTTATAATTTATTTCTGATTTTGTCTTTTATGCAAAGAAAGAGAGCTCTTTTGGATCTCCCAAGCAAAATGAGAACGCCAAGATACTTTGAATGTCCAGTAACAAGCTTGAAACCCAATATAGAAGTTAAGACGGTCTTTTTCATAATCAGAAACATTATTTCTAAATGCCACACTAGATTTATCCCGGTTAATAGATTGACCATAACAGTGCTCATAATCAGAGATAATATTTAGAATAGAACTACAATTATCAGTGTTAACTTTAGTGAAGAGAAGGCTATCATCAACAAACAACAAATGGGAAATAATAGGTGAACCATGACAGATTTTAATACCTTTCAAACTATGGGAGGAAATAGCTTTACTTAACATATGAGAAAATAAATCAGCACAAATAATGAAGAGGAAAGGGGAAAGCGGATCACCTTGCCTGACACCACGAGAAGGTTGAACATAACCTGAAATATGACCATTAATCTTAAAAGAGTAAGTGGCAGAAGAAATGCATTTCATGATAAGATTAACCCAAGTAGAGGAAAACCCAAGCTGAGTGAGAATCTGCTGTAAAAAAATCCAATCAATCCTTTCAAAAGCCTTAGCCATATCTAGTTTGAGGGTCATGTCACCTTGACCAGATCTTTTGTGTTTCATATAATGAAAACATTCTAAAGCAATAAGAGAGTTATCCGCAATAAGCCTATTTTTGACAAAAGCAATTTACTCCTTAGAAATAATATGAAGAATCATGGGTTTAATACGACCAACAATCACTTTAGTAATCAGCTTATGGATGATGTTGGTCTAAAATCCTTAATGTTAGTGGGAGCAGGAATTTTAGGAATTAAAGAAATGATAGTATGATTTATGCTATCCAACTGAATGTTTTCTTGCCACCATCTTTGAATAAAAAGAGTAATATCATTACCTATTATATTCCAGAATTTTTTGTAGAAACCAACATGAATCCCATCCGGACCTGGAGCAGCCCGTGATTTACTTCCTTTGAGTGCGAGGGTAACTTTAGGAATTAAAGAAATGATTTATGGATGACGTTGGTCTAAAATCCTTAATGTTAGTGGGAGCAGGAATTTTAGGAATTAAAGAAATGATAGTATGATTTATGCTCTATCCAACTGAATGTTTCCTTGCCACCATCTTTGAATAAAAAGAGTAATATCATTACCTATTATATTCCAGAATTTTTTGTAGAAACCGGCATGAATCCCATCTGGACCTGGAGCAGCCCATGATTTACTTCCTTTGAGTGCGAGGGTAACTTCAGCATGACTTGGAAGTCGAATCAGAATGTCATTCATATCTTGAGTAACTTTAGGAGCAATGTCGCCAAAGATCTGGCTTAAGTTGTCCATGTTTTTAATACTCTTAAAAAGATCAGAGTAAAAATTAACCACTACCTTAGTGATAGAAGAGTCATTTGTAGCCCAAGAGCCATCCAAATTCTCTAGCTTATGAATTCTGTTTTTTTTTTTTAAATCTTGTAGAGGCTTTATTGTGAAAATAAGTAGTGTTGTAGTCACCATCTCTCATTTCAATGGCAAGAGAGCGCGAAAACCAGTAACTTTCTTCTTCTTTGTAAAGCTTGTCCAAACTGCTAAGAATTTCCTTTCCTCTACCGATAGTAAAATCCGTGGCAACACTCTTCTGGATAAAAGCAAGCTCTAAAAGTAAAGCTTTTATATCATCTTTCCTTTTGTTGAGATTGAATTTTCCCCCATTAGAAAAAGTTGTCATGACATTGGAGAGTTTAGCAGGAACATGTTCATCAAGATTACTCCAGGCTTGAGCAACAACATCTGTACATAAAGGATCATCAAGCCACCATTTTTCAAAATGCAACCTGTAACGTCTAGTTGGGGATTGAAAAGAGTTAGAGAAGTCAAGAGTAATAATATTGTGGTCAGAGCAATATCGAGGATGAGTAAAAACAGAAAAATGAGGGTGATTAAGTTTCCAATCTTCTGAGAGAAGAAAACGATCAAGTCTCTCCTTAATAAGATTCGAAGCTAATCTACCTCTTTCCCAAGTGAATTTTTAACCTGTCCAACCTGCATCAATAAAATTACAGTCATCAATAGCATTTTGGAAATCAAGGAGCTCATTAATTGATCTAGAGGGACCACCCTCTTTTTCATGATGGAATAAAATCTGATTAAAGTCCCTAAAATAGACAGTCGACCCTATATAATTTGATCTTAGTCTTCTCATTAAATTACAAGTATCTCTTTTTTGAGCATTAGCATAACCATAAATTTCAATAACAGCAAACTTATCAGTATTAGTAGGATCACACCATTCAACCATGATGTGTCTAGTAGAAAAGGAAATGAGCGAGCATTCATTACCTCTCCACCAAAGATAAAGACCACCTGAATGTCCAGAACTTGGAATATTAACACAACTGTTGAAACCACACTTATGCATAATTTTGTCAGCATCATGTTTATTAAGAAAAGTTTTCATCAAGAAAATAAGAAAGGGATTGATCTTGTGAATATTGTCCCTAAGAGCAATAACTGTCTTTGGATTACCAAGCCCTTGACAGTTCTAACTGAGAATTTTCATAGTTGTTCACGATTTGGGAGAGAGCCCAAAGACGCTACCTTTGAAAAAGAATTTGAGACAACAACAAAAGAGTTAAGTGATCTAAATTTTTTAACTAAACGCAAATTTTCAGAAAGAATCATTTCTTCGTCCTCTTCATAAACTACATTCAGATCCCTTTATCTGTTATAGCTTTAGAGCTTGATGCTTGGTTAAGATCTGTGATGATGTTTGTAGAAATGTCCTTATTTGCCTGAGTGTCATTGTTAGCAGAAAAATTGTTCTTTTGCAGAAGAGATGACGAACCTTTGGGAGGAACGGAAGATTAGAAACAAAGACTTGCAACTTTTGACAAAACCTTAGAGACAAACCTACATTGTTGACAAGACAGGACAAAGACAGACTTGCAGGAATTCTTGGACGAAAATTAGAAACAAAGTATCTAAGTGCATTTTTTTTCTAAATGCATCTGGTTCTCAATAATTTTCCAAGACAACAAGAAATGATACCTTACGTCAATATGCTTACTCCTCTCATGATGAATGTAACACCCCGAATTCTGGGAACTCGGAGCGTTACTGGATAGGATCTCACAATGGGGCCCGGCCTTAGGTTGACGTTAATAACGTTGGATCTTGCAACAATGCACAAATATTTTAGATATAAATTCTTTCAAAATACGTAAATAACTCGACAGACTCTAGACACGTACATCAGCCAACTGTTTAATAAACAAACTCTATTATATTAACATAAATATAACAACACTATATGAACCAACACCCAAACTCCTAGTACGGAAACCCGGCTGGCCACTCCACTTCCGATTTCTCGGTAGATATCTATCTTACAAAAAACCTAACAACAGGGTAAAACCGTTAGCTACAATTCTTATACTAAGGTCACTAATGTAAGAGCCCTAGTCTTTCGGACCGAGTTTTTGTCCTTAGCCGAGATTGGCCTTGCCGCACCCGCGGGCATGTCTGCCGCCCCTGCGGGTTTCCGCTCCCGCGGCCCAGTGAACCGCCCCCGCGGTTCTTGTGGCTGCAGCCGGTTTTGTTGACCGGTTGACTCGTGTTTTACCCTTTGCCTTACTTCTTTCTTTTCCTTCTGAGCAAGGGTTCCTCTTCTTCACTTCCCAATCCAGCCCTTTCACGTCCTCCTTGCTTCTCCTTCATCCTTCTTGAGCTTGATCTTGGATTCCTTAGAGTTGGAAGAGTTTTGTGTGGTTTTTGTGGTTGTTGATGAGCTAATGTGCATGGCTGAGCTTGGAAGCCAGCTGAGGTGCTAGTGGTGAGCAGTTCCTGGTTAGGCCACAGTTGTGGTAAGCCTTCTTCTCCTTCTTCTCTTCCTTCTTCCTTTGTTTCTTCCTTCCTTAGCATAGGATTAGATGTATTGATCACAGATTGATGTTGGAATGTGTATGTATATGTATGTGTGTGGTTTTGATTGAGAGAAGACATGATTTGATCACGTGAAGAGCTGAAGAAGAGTCGCGGGATCACGTTCTGCACCGTCGCCGCCACCGCGCCTGGAAGCCGCCGCCCCTACGGAAGTCGTGCCGCAGCGCCCGCGCCTTGCCTGCGTTCCTTTGTTCCTGTCACCGCGCCTGCGGCTGCTCCCTGCCACGCCTGCGGGTTATCTATTCCGCCCTTGTGTCCCTTGATCACGCAGGTGCATCTTGTCCCGGGACTACCTATAGTTGGGTAGCTCCTTTCCTTTCTCAGTATGAGGGACCTAGTATCATGCTAGGTATCGGATGATGATGAGTATGATATAGATATGCCGGTTAGGGCTTTGAGGTTTACGAGTTGGATATGATCCTTATGGATCCTTTGGGTTTAGGTGTGTCCCCTTTGTGTGATAATAGATTGATATGTGTATATGTATGCCTTGTATAGGCCGTGTTGTCCTCCAGATTGGAGTGGACGTATCTGAGAGTTTATCATAGTTGAGATTACTTCCGAGACTGAGGTAAGTCCATAGGACTTACTTAGCTGTCATCTCTATATTGGATGTTGCATGAGTGGTGTATGTTTATGTTTGCTAGCATGTGATACTATTATTACCAACCTATAGTCTATTGATTGCCCACTGTAGGGTTGTGACAACCATTCCCTATCACATCCCGCTGGGAGTCTAGGAGGTTCTCTGTGGATAGTAAGACTTGGTATACGGGATGGACATGGAACACTCCCATTGGGTATATGTGAAGTGTGCCGGATCCACTCCAGCTGGCTATAGCCCACATAGGCGAGGGTTATATTCCTCGTGTCACTTATGTTTATATATCGACTTATATATATATCGTATGAGTGATGGATTATTTATATAAAGATAATGAACCGGGTAAATGTGTGATATCATGCTGAAGTGTTTATTATTTCTGATATGTGATTGTGCTTATGTTCATTCTATATATGTGTATGGTCAGCTAACGGTTTTATACCGTGTTGTAGACTCCTCGCAGGTTAGGAGAACTGCAGAGTGATCTAGAGAGGGTGATTTGCTGAGGGCTCCGTACAGTAGGTCGTCCTCGTGGGATTGGGATCTTTTGATCTTATATATATTTGTTATGTTTTGATTGTACTCAACAGTACTCTATATAACCTTTTGAGATTTATATATATATCAGTTTCATGTTTTGTTTTAATTTATATGTGCCTTGTTGTAACATCAATGAAATTGTACTCAGTAGCACTCCGAGTCCTACGGATTTGGGGTGTTACAAAGTTGGTATCAAAGCCCAAGTTGACAACAATGACACTTGTAATCTGCGATAAAGGTCGAATGGATAAATAAACAGAACCCGAAAGGGGTCTGACTTTTCAAAAGATTTTTGGTTTGAAATGAGTACAAATGTTTTGGGTTAGTGTGTACGTGAAGCCATCACTCCTCTGAAGATCTCGACAGTATAAGTATATATATATAGATAGATATTATCTGATGTGATGTGTGATATATATATCTATACATATGACATATATACAGCCTTCTAAGATTGGTTTATGTCCTCCGTAGATGGTTCATTCTAGAGCCCTACCTGCAGCTGGACGAGTTAGAGGTAGAGCCCTCTAGGTAGAGGACGGGGTAGTATTTCTGCTGTTGATCTACGTGCAGCAGAGGAGATTCACGACGACGTTGCTAAGAGTGTCGTTCCCGAGACTGGGAACGGGGCAGCCAGGAGGCAGGGATCACAGGGAGCCCGGTCAGATGGCTCCGATCGTGTCTCCATGGAGGGACCAGCCTTCCGAGAGTATATTAGACGGGTAGAGGACGCCGCCAGGGAAGGCAGACGTGCTCCTGATTTGCCCGCACATGAGGGATCCACTGGGAGATCCCATACAATGACTCGGGTGCCAGCTGTACCGGCACCTGCTGTTGAGATTCCTCCGGTTCGAGAGGAGCATAGAGGGCCTCGACCAAACAGTTGGTTGAATGCATTTCAACAGTTGGGAGTACCCCCTTTCTTTGGAAAGGTGGGGTTAGAGGTGGAGCTGTGGATAGGGCATGTGAACTCGGCTTTAGAGTCTATCAGATGTCCAGCTGATAGGCAGATAGAGTTGGTGCAGACTCTATTCAGAGATCTGGCACAGCACTGGTGGAGGTCAGTACGGAGTCAGGTTCTCAGTTATGACCAGATGAGGACCATGATTAGAGAACATTTATGCCCTGCCTCATTGAGGAGGGAGAAACTGCGCGACTTTGTTGAGGCTGGATTTGATGATGTACCAGTCTCAGAGGCCATCAAGAGGTTTCAGGAGGAGCTGGCTTTATTGGGTCCAACTACACCTCCTGCTGATCAGCATGTTTATCTTTTCTCTCGACGATTGAGGGATGGTACCCGAGCCTATATGGCGGGTTTTCACTGTGAGTCCTCGATGGACTATCAGGACAGAGCTGCAGATTATGAGAGAGAGAGAGCTGGGCAGAGGAGAGCTTTTCAAGCCGGAGGGTCTGAGAAGAGACAACGTACTGGGCAGGCCAATTGTACTGCTGGAGGTGCTAGTGTTGGGCGTAGTCAGAGACGACAGGGTCGTTTTGTATCTGTACCAGCTATAGAGAAGGGACGGCAGTGTTATAACTGTGGTGATCGAGGACATATGAGGCCAGAAGGCACGAGGCCATTAGTGACGTGTTTTACCTGTGGTAGACAGGATCATAGAGTCGTTTACTGCCGCCAGGACGGAGCCGCATCTCAGCAGGGTTCTTCTCCTGCTAGTGCAGCGGGAGGTGGGCAGAGGCCACATCAGCAGCAGCAGACTCAGGGACAGCAGAGGGTCCCAGATCGCCCTACGACTCAGGGATCTACTCCTGGGCCGAGTAGAGGCAAAGGTCGTGGTGGGAGCACCACTGATACCAGAGGGCCACAGGGCAGAGTCTTTGAGCTTAGGAGTGCAGAAGAGCCAACTGCGCCTACTGCTACAGGTACCATTCTGATTCATGGTTTACCTGTTAGAGTTTTATTTGATACTGGTGTTACGCACTCTTTTATTTCTGATGCATGTGTACAGTGTCTTGGTTTAGATACAGTTGAGGGGATGCCCTTTATTATAGGGTTACCCGATGGTGGTAGGGTCAGAGGTACCCGTGAGATTCACGGTTGTCCCATTTCTGTAGGGACCCGAGTGTTACTAGTTGACTTCTTTGTCATGCCATTAGAGCATGAAGAAGTCATTCTAGGTATGGATGGATAGACACTCTACAGTCCTAGATGTAGGTAGGAGGACTGTTACCCTCTCTACCGAGTTAGGCCAAATAGAGGTTTTCCGAGGTTGGGACCTTGGAAAGACAGGTACGGTTATTAGTGCTATACGGCCAGCGAGACTGATTGCACAGGGTTGTGATGCCTTCTGGTGTTATGCCATGAAGGAGGGGGAAAGTCCAGTTGTAGAGGATATCCCAATTGTTTGTGAGTTCACAGATGTTTTTGCTGAGCCGTCCAACTTGCGGCCTCAGAGGAGTGTGGACTTCAGTATTGAGTTAGAGCCTGGTACGAGACCGATCTCGAAGGCCCCATACCGGATGGCGCCTGTCGAGATGCTGGAGCTGAAGAAGCAACTTGAGGAACTGGCTGAGAAGGGCTTCATTCGCCCTAGTGTGTCCCAATGGGGAGCACCTGTCCTCTTCGTACGGAAGGACGGATCACTGAGGTTATGTATAGATTACAGAGAGTTGAACAAGGTGACCATCAAGAACAAGTATCCACTGTCTCATATCAATGATTTGTTAGATCAGCTTCAGGGAGCGACTGTATTTCTCAGGATATCACCAACTGAGGGTGAGAGAGCAGGATGTGCACAGGACAGCATTCCGGACCAGATATGGCCACTACGAGTTTGTAGTGATGTCATTTGGGCATACGAATGCCCCATCAGTTTTTAAGGAGTTGATGAACAGTATCTTCAGCGACTTCCTGGATCAGTTTGTGATGGTCTTTATAGATGACATTCTAGTATACTCTCGAAGTGGAGAGGAGCATGCAGGACATCTGCGGACTGTATTGCAGGTTTTGCGGGATAGAGAACTTTATGCTAAGTTCTCTAAGTGTGAGTTCTGGATGCCAAAGGTAGAATTCCTGGGTCATGTGGTTTCAGCTTAAGGGATTAAGATGGATCCAACGAAGATTGAGGCAGTAGCAGCCTGGACTACACCGACGAACGTCAAGGAAGTACGTAGCTTCCTTGGCCTAGCCGGTTATTACAGACGCTTTGTGGAGGGATTTTCTGTGATTGCCCGTCCACTGACGAGTCTGCTGAGGAAGACTACCAGATTTGTGTGGTCTGATCAGTGTATGTAGAGTTTTGAGGAGCTGAAGAGACGTCTGACTTCTGCTCCTATTTTGGCACAGCCAGAGGGTACTGAGGATTTTGTGGTTTACAGTTATGCATCCAAGCTAGGCTTGGAATGTGTTTTGATGCAGAGAGGCAGAGTTATTGCTTATGCGTCTCGACAGCTGAAGACGTATGAGGAGAACTACCCGACTCATGATCTGGAGTTGGCAGCGGTAGTTCATGCACTGAAGATCTGGAGACATTACATGTATGGTGCTACATGTCAGATCTTCACATACCATAAGAGTCTGAAGTACATTTTCACGCAGCGGGAATTGAATAACCGCCAGCGTAGGTGGCTCGAGCTGATCAAGGACTTTGATTTAGAGATTCTGTATCATCCAGGGTAGGCGAACGTTGTCGCCGATGCCTTGAGCAGGAAGATGCCTCGAGAGCTGGCGATTGCAAGGCTAACAGTTCAACATCAGTTGCAGAGAGATCTGATCTGGTTAGAGTTGGACATCCAGTTTCCTGATGAAAATGCCTAGTTGCGTACTTTAGAGGTTCTTCCTGATCTGTTTGGCGAGATCCAACAGAAGCAGGAGACCTGCCCGACACTGATGAGGATACGAGATAGGATGTCTCGAGATGAGGCACCACATTGCCTACTAGGAGAAGATGGGGTATTTAGACGCCGCGGTCGCGTCTGTGTACCCGCTGATGCGGAGTTGAGACAGAGAATTTTACAAGAGGCTCACTGTACACCTTACTATGTACATTCAGGTACGAGTAAGATGTATCAGAACTTGAGACGTTTATGTTGGTGGGGAGGGTTGAAGCCCGATGTGGCCAGATTTGTAGCACAGTGTGCGACCTGCAAGCATGTCAAGATCGAGCATTTCAGACCTAGAGGTGAGCTCCATCCACTTCATGTTCCACAGATGAAGTGGGAGGACGTCACCATGGATTTTGTGACTGGACTGAGGCTGAGCCGAAGTTTTGATGCCATCTGGGTCATAGTGGACAGATTGACGAAGATGACACGTTTCATTCCTATTAGAGAGACGTGGCCGGTGAGCAGATTAGTTGAGGAGTACACTAGGGAGATAGTGAGACTCCATGGTGTACCGAGGACGATCGTCTCCGATAGAGATGGACGATTTACCTCGAGATTCTGGCAGCAGATTCAGACTGCCCTGGGGATGAGTTTGCACTACACGACTGTGTTCCATCCTCAGACAGATGGTCAGTCAGAGAGGACCATCCAGACACTGGAGGATATGCTGCGAGCTTGTGTGTTGGATTGGGGACAAGTGTGGACGGATCATCTCCCAGTTGTTGAGTTCTCATACAACAACAGCTGGAATGCATCTATTGGGATGGCCCCATATGAGGCACTGTATGGACAGAGATGTCGTACCCCGTTATGCTAGGATGAGTAGAGCAGTGTTAGTGGTTTAGCACCTGATCAGATTCAGGATGATGTGGCTCGAGTAGCATTGATTAGAGAGTGTATGCTGACTGCGCAGAGCCGTCAAAAGTCTTATGCTGATAGGAGGCGTAGACCTCTAGAGTTCAGAGTTGGAGCCCATGTGTGGCTGAGGGTGTCTCCGACACGAGGTGTTAGGCGTTTTGGCATTAAGGGGAAGTTGAGCCCCCGATATGTCGGACCGTTCGAGATTTTGGATCGGGTTGGGAGTGCAGCATATAGATTGGCTTTGCCTCCGAGATTAGAGGGTGTTCACCCTGTATTTCACGTGTCTCTGCTGAGGGAGTACATACTAGATCCGTGACACATCGTGAGTTATGATGATTTGGTGGTTGAGCCGGACCACACTTTTGTTGAGCACCCTATTGCAGTCCTAGAACGAGGTATGAGACGCCTGCGTTCGAAGGATATTCCTATGCTGAGGATACAGTGGTCGAGACGAGGACCTGATGAGACTACATGGGAGACAGAGGATAGTATCCAGAGTTCTATGTTGAGTTAGATGCACCAGTAGGATCACCGAGTAGGTCTTAGTACTATCTTGGTGAGTGTTATGTGCTTATATGTTATGATGTGTTTACTTTCATACTAGCTGGATGTGATATATGATTTTATTAGATCTTATTGTGCTAGTATGGTTATTGTTTATAAGTGAAGATGGTTCTTTCCTCCATGCTATGGTGATATGATAGGTTTAGCTGGAGATGGTTCTTTCCTCCATGCTACTTTGATGGACATAGTAGTGCTGGAGATGTTCTCCTCCATGCCTTTCTGTTATGGATATGATACGGCTAGAGATATGATTCCTCTATGCCTTGTGATGTGTTTGTAGCTGGCTAGATATGGTTCCTCTAGGCCTTGGATAGTGTTTTATTGCTGGAGTTGATGTTTTCCTACATGCTTATGTTTGAGGTTATAGAGAGAGTGTACCTAGGCTTTTGAGTTCGAGTGGTTTCAAGACTTTGCATGTTTCGGGACGAAATTTGTTTTTAGGGGGATGTGATGTAAGAGCCCTAGTCTTTCGGACCGAGTTTTTGTCCTTACCCGAGATTGGCTTTAGCCGAGATTGGCCTTGCCGCACCCGCGGGCATGTCTGCCGCCCCTGCGGGTTTCCGCTCCCGCAGCCCTGTGAACCGCCCCCGCGGTTTCCTGCGGCTGCAGCCGGTTTTGTTGACCGGTTGATTCGTGCTTTACCCTTTGCCTTACTTCTTTCTTTTCCTTGCATAGCAAGGGTTCCCCTTCTTCACTTCCCAATCCAGCCCTTTCACGTCCTCCTTGCTTCTCCTTCATCCTTCTTGAGCTTGATCTTGGATTCCTTAGGGTTGGAAGAGTTTTGTGTGGTTTTTGTGGTTGTTGATGAGCTAATGTGCATGGCTGAGCTTGGAAGCCAGCTGAGGTGCTAGTGGTGAGCAGTTCTTGGTTAGGCCACAGCTGTGGTAACCCTTCTTCTCCTTCTTCTCTTCCTTCTTCCTTTGATTCTTCCTTCCTTAGCATAGGATTAGATGTATTGATCATAGATTGATGTTGGAATGTGTATGTATATGTATGTGTGTGGTTTTGGTTGAGAGAAGACGTGATTTGATCACGTGAAGAGCTGAAGAAGAGTCGCGGGATCACGTTCTGCACCGTCGCCGCCCCCGCGCCTGGAAGCCGCCGCCCCTGCGGAAGCCATGCCGCAGCGCCCGCGCCTTGCCTGCGTTGCCTGCGTTTCTTGTCACCGTGCATGTGGCTGCTCCCTGCCGCGCCTGCGGGTTGTCTATTCCGCCCCTGCGTCCCTTGATCACGCAAGTGCATCTTCTCCCGGTACTACCTATAGTTGGGTAGCTCCTTTCCTTTCTTAGTATGAGGGATACCATGCTAGGT
The DNA here is from genome assembly GCA_002319775.1 of Fagopyrum tataricum. Classification (NCBI taxonomy): domain Eukaryota; kingdom Viridiplantae; phylum Streptophyta; class Magnoliopsida; order Caryophyllales; family Polygonaceae; genus Fagopyrum; species Fagopyrum tataricum. Next base: position 35,192,781 of record CM008286.1, read on the forward strand.
ATCGGATGATGATGAGTATGATATAGATATGCCGGTTAGGGCTTTGAGGTTTACGAGTTGGATATGATCCTTATGAATCCTTTGGGTCTAGGTGTGACCCCTTTGTGTGATAGTAGATTGATATGTATATATGTATGCCTTGTATAGGCCGTGTTGTCCTCCAGATTGGAGTGGACGTATCTGAGAGTTTATCATAGTTGAGATTACTTCCGAGACTGAGGTAAGTCCATAGGACTTACTTAGCTGTCATCTCTATATTGGATGTTGCATGAGTGGTGTATGTTTATGCTTGCTAGCATGTGATACTATTATTACCAACCTATAGTCTATTGATTGCCCACTGTAGGGATGTGACAACCATTCCCTATCACATCCCGCTGGGAGTCTGGGAGGTTCTCTGTGGATAGTAAGACTTGATATACGGGATGGACATGGAACACTCCCATTGGGTATATACGTGAAGTGTGCCGGATCCACTCCAGCTGGCTATAGCCCATAGAAGCGAGGGTTATATTCCTCGTGTCACTTATGTTTTATATACCGACTTACATATATATCGTATGAGTGATGGATTATTTATATAAAGATAATGAACCGGGTAAATGTGTGATATCATGCTGAAGTGTTTATTATTTCTGATATGTGATTGTGCTTATGTTCATTCTATATATGTGTATGGTTAACTAACGGTTTTATACCGTGTTGTAGATCCCTCACAGGTTAGGAGAACTGCAGAGTGATCCAGAGAGGGTGATCTGCTGAGTGCTCTGTACACTAGGTCGTCCTCGTGGGATTGGGATCTTTTGATCTTATATATATATATGTTATGTTTTGATTGTACTCAGCAGTACTCTGTATAACCTTTTGAGATTTAAATATATTAGTTTCATGTTTTGTTTTAATCTATATGTGTCTTGTTGTAAGATCAGTGAAATTGTTGTTAGGTTAGGGTCAGGATCCATTGTGAGATCCTAGCCCAGTAGTACTCCGAGTCCTACGGATTTGGGGTGTTACAACTAAAGCACACACACATATAAGGAAGTATTGTAAATCAATCAGCATGCAACACACAATATCCCGGTTTATTATCTTTCATTAGGTGGTTGAAGTCATTCTATTTTCCAACTTTTGATTGTAACATAAGAGTTTCCCAACTCTTGCCCCCGTCCCCGTTAAACAGTAGGATTGGTGTATGTACCTCTTCCCGTATACACTACTGGACTGGTCGTGGGGCAATCCTCCGGCACCATCGGCCCGGACCGACGGTTACGGCACATTATCATACTCCTATGCCTCTCTTTAAAATTAAAATACAGTGATCTAGTTCATTTATTTTATTTCACAAGAATAACACACACAAACTAGTGCACACTCAGTATTAAAAGGTAGCTAAGTGAGTCCTACGAACTCACCTTATCAGTAATGGTCTCAACGTCTCGCGATCTTGCTAGTCAGAGATCCGATTATCTTGTTCCACATTTATCATTCCTTATCACTCGTTCACCTTTAATATTGCTCCACTTATAATTCTAATCAATCATGGTATGATATCTTGCACCGATACCTTGACGTTTTCTACGACCTAGGTTCACGGACCTAGACGTCCATTCCAACTTCTCATTTTATCCTTACAATCGTTTTTCCTTTAAAACCCATTATCTCGGTAAGTCTATAGATAGTCTAACGTCATCGGTCCATTTTACTACTCATAGTTCCAATTTTGATTCCCCTAACATAACATTTCTAGACTTGTTCTAATTCCAAATCTAATTCCATACTATCACCTCACTTCCCAAAATTCGTTCCAACTTCTAATATTCCGGACATACTAAGTCCGCCGTCGTAATTTACATCAACATTTATGCTTAACTTATTTAACGTCTTCTAAACTATTTAACTAAATTATCACGCTTAAATTAAATAAATAATTATAAACTCTATAATTATTTATGATGGGAAAATAAATAAATTAACGGACAATACTTTAAACGGAAATAAACGGGTTCGGGTCTAACCGGAAGCGGGTTAGTTGCGCGGATACTTGACACCGGATGGCTACACAGTTTACATGAGGTCTCCGGTTCGAATCCTGTGGAGGCATAAACACAATTAATAATCAGTGGCAAGGCTGTACACCCCGGGTTCGAGTCCCAACCTTGGCAAAAGCATTGGATTAAATCTATAGACTAATCGTGTGGTCTCAGTTTCGAGCTCCCCGGAAAGTGCCAATTTACACGGCCAAAATAGGGACAGTACGGGAGGTCCTGGGTTCAAGTCGCGTGGACAGTTTGGAACGTCAACTTTCATCAAAGGAAGGGGAAAAAATTAGGTCTCGGTTTTGATTCTCGTCTTCTACACAATACACGTAATTCCTGCTGTATCTTACATCTAGTCCCGCCCCGCGGTTCGGCAAGCTGAGTACACAGGCAAGCAAGTCATCGATGGGAGCAGTAGAAGGGGAGAAATAGAGGGGAGGTGGTAGGAGGCGTCACTGGTCGGGAGAGAAGGTGTGGTGGGTGTGGGAGACAAAGGGTCCCGGTGAGGAAGTGGTGTGGGGAGAGGTGCTCTTCAGTGTTCCTGGAGGCAAGGTGGGGAGGGAACGGAACGGTGGCCGATTTAGGATAGCTCGGGGAGGGAACGACAATGGTCACCGGAATCGCAGAGGAGAGGCATAGCCATGGCGGTGATCGGCACTGGCAGCAGGTTGAGAAAGAGACAGAGGTATCGGTGGTCGCCGGACGGCGTGGAAGGGAATATGGTGTAGAGGAATGGTGGTTGATGGCGGGATGTGGCAGGAGGTTTCGATGAACGGAGTGGCTGTGGTCGATCACAGGGGAACCGGGGAGGATGGGGAGGACAGGGATGAGGTTTCGTTGAGGCGTGCAGTCGGGAGGAGATGTGAGGGGTCATTACTCGGTCTTCAGCGCCCTCAACTTAAACGCCTCCGCCTTCACTGCTCGTGTCGGTTACATTTCTCTTCAACGCCGTGTAACGCTCTTCCACATCGGTCAACGAGAGGTTGAAGATTATGAAGCCTGGAGAACATGAAGCCGCGTCTTGTCGCTTGACCCAGGAAGAGGTGAATGGAGCATGGACCGAAGAAGTGGGCCAGTTAATGAAGAACAACCAGATTAGCCGAGGTAGATTGGAAAGAATTGGGCCAAGATGGTGAGGTAGCCAGGTGGTCCGTGACACGGAGCCAAGCGGTGGGCCGGGACAAGGAAGCAGCGAAAACAGTTGTTTGGACTTTGGATACTTATTCCGATTCGGATTCATTCGTACGACTCGCTTCGATCGGTTCGATTTAGCTCAGTTTAATTCCTCGTTTAATCGATTCGGGTTCTTGGATTAAATAACAATTAATTTCAATTAATTTAAATAAAATTTTAAAACTAACCAAAATATTTATTAAAATCTTTTTCCGGTTATTATAATGAACCTGATCCTTGGCCAAAGAAATTGCAGTCAAGTTGTCACACTATACAATAGCATGACCGTGATGTATACCTAGACGACAAACCAATCCCTTCAACCAATTTGGATTAACTAATGTACCTGCTACATTTATGGAATTGATGAATAAGATTTTCATCTGATACTTGGATAGATTTGTTGTGGTCTTTATAGATGATATATTGGTTTATTCACGAAGTAAGAAGGAGCATGCAAACCATTTGAAACTAGTACTTCAAGTGTTGAGAAAAGAGAAACTTTATGCCAAGCAATCCAAGTGTGATTTCTGGATGAAGGAAGTTGCATTCTTGGAACATGTGATTACTGCAGAAGGAGTAAGAGTTGATTCATCAAAGATTGAAACAGTGCTAGCGTGGGGACCACCAAAAAAAACGTGAAGGAGATGCGTAGTTTCCTAGGACTAGCGGGATACTATAGACGTTTTGTAGAAGGATTCTCCATCATTGCCATACCTATGACTAACCTTTTGCAGAAGAAAACAAAGTTTGTATGGACTGACACATGTCAAACAAGTTTTGAAGAGATTAAGAAAAGATTGACAATTGCACCTATGTTAGCTCAGCCGAATGAAACTCAAGGGTTCATTGTTTATAGTGATGCTTCCAAGATGGGTCTAGGATGTGTTCTGATGCTGAACGACAAAGTTATAGATTACGCATCTAGACAATTGAGGCAAAATGAGCAGAACTACTCAACACATGCCTTAGAGGTAACAGCGGTAGTTCATGCAATGAAGATTTGGCGTCACTACTTATTTGGAACAACGTGCAAGATTATGAGAGATCATAAGAGTTTGAAGTACATATTTACTTAAAACGAGTTGAATATGAGGCAAAGAAGATGGTTAGAACTGATAAAGGATTATGATTTGGAGATATTGTATCACCCTGGTAAATCTAACGTGGTTGCTGATGCACTGAGCAGAAAGTCAGTTCAAGAAAAAGTAATTGCCCGTTTAACTACACAACCTGAGATACAAAAGGATCTGATTCGTATTGGTATCGAAGTGTGGGTTCAGAATGACCAAGGATATCTATGTACCTTGGAGATAATGCCAAGTTGGTTGAAAGAGATCCAACAGAAACAACAGAGTTGCCCTGATCTGACCAGGGTGAGGTCAATGATCATAAATGGCAAAAGTTCAGACTTCCTTATAGATGACGACAATATGATTAGATACCAAGGAAGGGTATGTGTGCCTCGTGATGATGAGATCAGAAGAAAGATTCTTGTTGAAGCCCATACGACAACATATTCCATACATCCAGGATCAAATAAGATGTATTAGGATATTAGACCATACTTTTGGTGGAAGGGTATAAAGAATGACATTGTCAAGTTTATGGCACGATTCCAAACATGTCAACAAGTCAAGATTGAACATCAAAGACCAGGAGGAGAACTTTAGTCTCTAGATATGCCAGAATGGAAATAGGAACACATCACTATGGATTTTGTAACCAGTCTACGTAGTAGCAAGGGTTATGACTCCATATGGGTGGTAGTGGATCGATTGACCAAGACAACAAGATTCATTCCAATCAAGGAGAGTTGGACAGTGAATAGATTGACCAAGGAACTCGTGAATCAGATAGTTAGATTACATGGAGTTCTTAAGACCATAGTTTCAGATCGAGATGGATGGTCTACTTCTAGATTTTGGAACCAAGTTGAATTTTACAACAACGTTTTACCCACAGTCAAATGGTCAGTCAGAAAGGACTATTCAGACTTTGGAAGGCATGTTGAGATTTTGTGTACTTGATTGGGGCTCAATATGGCCAGATCATCTACCATTGGATGAATTCACGTTCAACAATAGTTTGCATGCATCCATCGGAATGGCACCTATGAAGCACTGTATGGAAGGAAATGTCGAACCCCGTTATGTTGGGATGAGCCTGCAAATGTCATAAATACAGCTCCAGACAAAGTCAAAGGTGATATAGAGTAAGTCACTCAGATCCGAGAAAGGATGTTAGCAACACAGAGTTGACAAAAGTCCTGCTGATAAGCGACGATGTCCATTGGAGTTTGAAACAGGGACACAAGTTTGGCTGAAAGTATCACCAACTTGTGAGGTCAGACGATTTGGTATTAAGGGAAAGTTGAGTCCTCAGTATATAGGACCGTTTGAGATTCTAGAAAGAATTGGTAAAGCGGCATATCATTTGGCATTACCACCAGCTATGGATGGAGTATATCCAGCATTTCATGTATCACAACTAAGACAATATCAACCGGATCCGAGACATGTACTCAACTGTGCTGATATTGAGGTAGAACCCGATCAAACCTTTGCTGAATATCCTATGGTTGTATTAGATAGAAAGATGAAGAAGTTGAGGACCAAAGAAATTTCATTAGTAAAGACCCAGTGGTCCCGAAGGGGATGAAAGAGGCTACAATGGAAACAGGTGAACACATGGAGAGGAATTATCCAAGAGTGTTTAACTCTTTGGTCGAAAACTGGAAAAAGGATAAAGAGTGATATCTAACTTTTCCACTAACTTATGTGCTTATGTGAATTATGTGCTTGTGTGACTTGACTTGTGTTTGCTAACTTAGGAAGTGATAGACTTCCCTAGTGTGAGTTCGATGACCCCCGCTAATGTCGTAATAACCTATGCTTGCATGAACTGCAAAGATAGTTTATTTATGTTACTGATGGACACAGTCTTCTCGCGAGTTGTGTACTAAAGTTTTGGGACGAAACTTTTCTTAAGGGGGGTGAGATGTAAAAGCTAGGATTTCTTAATCCTAATTAATGATGATTAACTTAATCATCGATAGTAATTGACTCATAACTCGCAAACAATGCGTAAATGATGAGTATGAATTCCACCATTATGTTTTGGGTGTAATTCTAGACTTGTGAGGAAATTTTCACTTTTTCCTCCGGGGAATGATTTTCCCCCTCCGGTGTTATTTGGAGCATTTGGGATCTCCAATTAATAAAACTGTAGTTGAGAGAAAGGATCAGGACATCGGATATGTCCTAGATGTGAAATAATATGAAAAGGCAAAACGGCGAAAAAAGTCGCTATTTTGTTTCTTAGCGGCTAAGAAAGGCGACTTAGGATTACGCGTTTTCCGAGGAAGTTGTGGAATAATTATCCACACTATATGCCGGATTTATCACTCCAATTTCGAGAAGTTTGGAGAATGGGCTCAAATCGCCTTCGGAACGATAAAAGGATAATTATCGACTTTGCTAAAGGATAATTATCGTGTTCGCTATAAATAGCGGAAATTCATTTATTAATTCATTTCATTTCACATTTATTCGTAAAAGCTCTGATTTCTCTCAACCTTCAAACTCAGATCTACTCTTCGTTTGTAATCCGATTTCAATTCCGTTTGAGATTTCGGATTCCTCTCTTCATTTCGGTATCAACATTTCGCATTTCTATCGAAGTTAAGGCCAGGTCGTGCATATCCCTTACCTGGCCGGTTTTGTCGCTCAGTTTCCGGTGAATTTGGTGGCGTCGGAGCGTAGCTTTCGTCCTTGTGATTCCGAATCTTCTTTCGGTTCGTCAATCGGGTTAGTAATGAATAAGTTATGAAATTATCCGTTTTTCGTATTGAGGGTTACTCTAATATGACCATAGACTTGTCAAAATGGATAAATGGAAGTTCCATTATGTTCGTTTAATTATTCTGATGATCTTAGGTTGTTTGAATGACGAGATCTGATAACAGTTGGTTACGAAATTGCCTTAGGGCAAAATGTTACGCTGCCGAAATTTAATTAATTAAAGGATTAATTAATTAAATTAAGATTCAGGAAACGTCGTAAACCTAATTAAATTCAAAGGAATGAATTTAATTGATGTTTGAAGCGAGAAGTTTAATACGAGGAATATGATATTCCTTACAGGTATTACAGGATGCAGTAGACTAACTATAGGTTGATTTGATTGTTTGCGCCTATACAGGTAAGTGTTCGGATTTACTTAGTCTTTATCTCCAGAGGTTACTACCTGAGAGATTCGAATTGCGTGGCATTATATTTGTTACGAAAGTATGATGAATGTGATACCATGATGATTGTGATATTTGTATGAAATGTTGAGCATGTTGTGTGGTATAATTATCTGGAGATAATGTTGAAAGTTATGGATAAGCATGCTCATATGTTGTTAGGGTATATATATATGTGTGTGAATATATATGATACATGTGTTAGCTATGATGTGTGGTAATGTGTGAAAAGGTTATGTTAATTCAAGTGAATTAATAATGTGTAGCATATAGCTAACGGACAAGATGTGTGAACACATGTGATATGTGTTTGTGAGGACGAGCCTGTAATCATATGGTCATAACCCATATAGGGCTAGGCACATAAGTTGATGCGGGAACATCTCACAACCTGACCTCATCCCCATACATCGATGAGTACACAAGCAAGAGGCGACGAGTTGTTACCAAGGGAGATCAAGATCACGAGTTGGACGTGGAGAGAGTGACCAAAAGAAGATGTCGAGATGAAGACCGAGATTTGGAGAGGAGCAGCCGAGATCATGACCGAGATTGGGAGAGGAGCAGCCGAGATCTTGGCCTAGACGTGTGAGAGAGGATGGGTCATGATCCATATGAAGAAGAGGTCCGTCGGGCTGCATTTGAAGGAAGAAGATTTCAAGCTAATTTAATTGGCTAAATTAGGCCCAACTTGCTTCTTATTTTTAAAGCCCATTTTTGGACATCTTTTAAATAAAAGATGGGCTTGCTTTTAATTAGTTTATTTTATTTTAATTCCTTTTAGTTTGATCTTATCTCTTGGAGATTTGATCTTATCTCTATAAGCTAGATTGGGCTCGATCTTGAATCAAGCCCATAGTCCGCAAGAAACCCTAGATGACGCCCTACTAGCCTATATAAAAGCCTAGGGTGGACGCTTTTTCTACTCACCTCGGAATGAATTAAACACAAGTACTTTCGAGTATTGTTTCTCTTCTATCCCATATTCTTCTCGTGGAATCGAGACACCTTACTGTGTGAGCGGAATCCGTTTGCCCAACAACTTTGGCGCTGTTTTGAGTTGTGTCACTTGGATTGGCAAGTTGGTGCTCTCAATCATCTCTAGGTGACTTCTCATGCTTTGGGGACAATCGCTTTCCCCTCTGTGTGAGATTATAGCGGAAGGGCTTCTTCAAGTCATTCCAAGTTGTGTGTTAGGGCCTTTGTTTCCCTATCGTGCTCTTGGTTGCCTTAAGGGTTCGACCAGATCTATCCATCTACCGATCCTTCACAATCATTGGATCATTCCTCCATCTTTTTATTTCAAGTTTCCATCTTTTTATTCATTTTCTTCATTGCGAGTCTTGGTTTTGAAAGATGGGGCCAACTGACGGCTAACCCCGTATCAAATTGGTACCAGAGTTTCAGGTTCATCAACACCTTCTCACACGTCCCATATAAAACACAAAAAAAAATTCGAGCTTTCAAGATCCGTCAAGAAAAATTCTACACAAAAAAAGTCACCGGAGCAGGATCCGTAACGGTTAGTTTCTACTATTCTCGTTATTTTCTACGATTTTCAATTCCGCATTCAATTTCTTGAAAAGAAGGATTTTTGTGGCCAATTGTTAATTTTAATACATATTTTTTGCCTAAGATTCGATCTTTTCTCGTTTTGATTGGAATCTCACCCATCCACCACCACAAAACACCCCGCCGCCACCTTCCCGCCGTCTTTTCGGCCGCCCCTATCCCCAGCCGCCGCTTCGCCGGCCGCCGCCCAGCCCAGCCTTGCCGCCGCCTTCAGCCGATGCTCTACCCGCTGCTTTCGGCTGTCCCGGCGCCGCTCCCACGACCTTTCGGCTTTTGTAACGCCGCTTGAGATCCCAACCGCCGCCCCAGCCCTCGGTCTCGGCCGAGACCCAAACCCCATCCCGGCCGAGATTTGTTCTCTGCGCCGCAACCGTCACCCCCCCCTCGAAACCCTACCCGAAACCCTAGCCGTCGCCTCCGGCGTCGCTAAACCTTAACCCTAGCCGTCGCCTCCGGCGTCGTTAAACCCTAACCCTAACCCTGGCCGTCGGGCCTCGTCAAACTGGCCCAACCCGACCTATCTCGGCCCATCAACCGAGATCCACAAAAAAAATAAAAAATCGGAACCGAACCAAAGAGGTTCAGCCGCCCGCCGCTCCGCCGCCACCGGCCCACCACTCCGCCACCGCCGCTTGTCCGCCGGCCCGCCGCCGCCGTCGGTCCGCCGTTCAGCCGCCGCTGCCTTGGTTAGGCTCGCAAGTGAATAGTTATAAAAAAAAGAAGAGAGAAGGCCAAAGGCCGTACAAAAAAAAGAAAAAGAAAAAAAGACGTTACTTGCGAGCTAAGTTATTCAGTTTCCACGGTTGTGCATCTTGTGCAAGTTTTCTTTTGGCAGGCGTCCCTTTTGAGCGTGATTGATATATATTTGCTTCCGTGAGAGCTTCCTACATCGCTGTAGGACAACCATAAATTGCACTCCTTTCCTTTTTCCCTTTTCCTTTTATCTTTTCCCTTGTTTTCTTTGACCTTCCCTTTCCTTTTTGTTTTTTCCTTTTTCCCTTATTACCTTTTCTATTTTATTTCCCTTTTTCTTTTTGTATTTTAATTTTCAAAAAAGCCGCAAATTATCTTTTCTATTTTGAGATTATTGATTTGTTGGTTGAGAATATTGCAGGCAAGTTTAGTTTTGCTTTTCTTGCTAGCACCACATAAAAATACCTTTTTCCCTTTGAGATCTGGTTTGTTCACTTTGTTTTCTTGCCTAAACGCATTAACCTGTTGATTGTTTGAGGCATCTTTCTTGTAGATTCACAGTGATCCTCGCAAACCGGGTAAGAGGAAGTTGCGAAGCTTACGAGATAGGTTCTGAGCGAGACACTTGAAGAGGGTAGCCTACGAGTTTATCTTTAACTAGCCTTAACAAGTTTGTTTGCTTTGAGTCATGTCTGCAGGAAGAGAAAACAAGAACCGGATACCTGACGCGCCACGAGTTGTGGGCCCCGAGGCTATGCTAGCCCGTATCTTGGAAAGATTAGATAGACTAGAAGCACGGGATGAGAGGATGACAGATCAGGACGAACGCGTTCCAGGCACCACGTGGAGGAGAGACGGCCGAGACTACGGCCGAGATTTCGGCAGTTCCGGCCGAGATGTGTTCCACCTGAACCGAGACGACGGCCGAGATGTCGCTAGCTCCAGCCGAGACGTCCGAACACCACCCCGGGCTGCACTTACCTTGGACAGAGCTACTAGCTCGACACTGTAGGGAACTAGATTTGGTCCGACCATAAGAGCTAGAGATAATTGTGCCTTCACCTATGAGTTTAAGTGATGAAATGCTTCTTACTATTAATGCTGAAATTGGAGGGCATATTACTGAAATTAATTCACATGCACTAGGCCCTGTTGATGCGACTGATTCATTTACCAATTTTGTTGAGCATCTAGCTGATTTTAAGACAGAGGAAGCAACGAATGATAACAAACATAGGGTTAACTTGTTCCATACATGCTGTTTGGTTCAAGGAAAGGATTTTCACATGATCATTGACAATGGGAGTTGTAGTAATCTAGTGAGCACGGAGGTTGTTAGCCAGTTGCAGTTGGATACTAAACATCACCCACGGCCCTATAAACTCGGGTGGATGAGTGCTTGTGACAGACTTATGATCAACAAACAAGCTCGTATCACGCTAAAGATTGGAGCTTATGAGGACACGGTCTTGTGCGACATTGCACCTATAGACTCATGTCACATCTTGCTTGGTAGACCATGGGAGTATGACAGAGATGTAACACGTAAAGGAAAAACTAATCATTATTGTTTTACTTTTCAGGGTAAAGACTTCATTCTAAAACCTATGACTCCCGCAGAAGCTGCTATTAAGACAAACGAAGAAAATGTTGAGGAAGAAGCGTTGCTTGTCTCTAACATAGATCCTCCTAGGAATTCAATTCCTGACCCTTATACATGCCCTACGTACAACTATTTTTATCAGGAAATCTTATCTTCTTGGCAAAGTGTTGGCATGGTAGAGAGTCTAGTGGAGACATTCCATGGACTTCGTAAAGCATTGTCTATTTACCATTGGAGTTATATGGCTAATGAATACCCAAATTTGGACATTTTCACTGATTTTAATGATCTTGATGTACATTTGACTGCGCAGATTGAGTTATCCACACGTATACCCACGGAGTATCCATACAATATGGAAAACAAGGAGACTTTCTCATCTCTTAGATATAGAACATTAAGAATTATGGATGTCGACCTTGTGCCTAAGACTGATGGATATTGTACCTTGACCATTGATGTAGGAACCGATGAATGGATGGAAGACGAGGAGCAATCGGATCAGGAAGATAACACGTCCCAGAATGATCCAGAAACGAACATCCCGGAACTAGAAGTAACACCCGAGGAGGATGTTGAGTGGGACATCATGGCACCCGACTACATAGTAGTTCCACCTATTCCAGAACTGGAGGTAGCACCCGAAGAAGATGATGAGTACGTGGACATTATGGAGACTTCACATGAAGAATTTGTAGATTGGGAGATGCAAGAGCCAGATGAGGTGCATGACGAGGACGAAGATCCGACAGAGCCATCTTACTCTAGTCGCACGACTGGAGATTCAGACGGAGATTCCACAAGCTCGAGTGACTTAGTTGATCTATCTCAGCACGGTTCAAGTATATACTCTGCGGATTCGTGGTCGAATTCTTTTCAAGAGAGGGAGAATGATGCGGGAGCATCTCACAACCTGACCTCATCCCCATACATCGATGAGTACACAAGCAAGAGGCGACGAGTTGTTACCAAGGGAGATAAAGATCAAGAGTTGGACGTGGAGAGAGTGACCAAAAGAAGATGTCGAGATAAAGACCGAGATTTGGAGAGGAGTAGCCAAGATCATGACCGAGATTGGGAGAGGAGCAACCGAGATCTTGGCCGAGACGTGGGAGAGAGGATGGGTCATGATCCATTTGATCCATATGAAGAAGAGGTACGTCGGGCTGCATTTGAAGGAAGAAGATTTCGGGCTAATTTAAGTGGCTAAATTAGGCCCAGCTTTCTTCTTATTTTTAAAGCCCATTTTTGGACATCTTTTAAATAATAGATGGGCTTGCTTTTAATTAGTTTATTTTATTTTAATTCCTTTTAGTTTGATCTTATCTCTTGGAGATTTGATCTTATCTCTTTAAGCTAGATGGGGCTCGATCTTGGATCAAGCCCATAGTCTGCAAAAAACCCTAGATGACGCCCTACTAGCCTATATAAGGCCTAGGGTGGACGTTTTTTCTACTCACCTTGGAATGAATTAAACACAAGTACTTTCGAGTATTGTTTCTCTTCTATCCCATATTCTTCTCGTGGAATCGAGACACCTTACTGTGTGAGCGGAATCCGTTTGCCCAGCAACTTTGGCGCTGTTTTGAGTTGTGTCACTTGGATTGGCAAGTTGATGCTCTCAATCATCTCCGGGTGACTTCTCATGCTTTGGGGACAATCGCTTTCCCCTCTGTGTGAGATTATAGCGGAAGGGCTTCTTCAAGTCATTCCAAGTTGTGTGTTAGGGCCTTTGTTTCCCTATCGTGCTCTTGGTTGCCTTAAGGGTTCGACTAGATCTATCCATCTACCGATCCTTCACAATCATTGGATCATTCCTCCATCTTTTTATTTCAAGTTTCCATCTTTTTATTCATTTTCTTCATTGCGAGTCTTGGTGTTGAAAGATCGGGCCAACTGACGGCTAACCCCGTATCATAAGTGCACCGGCTACACCCATGGACTTGGGTAAGAATGCCGTATTAGCATAGAATGGCGAGCCTGGACTGGCAATAGCCTAGATTGGCATAATCCTAATTGACATGAGCCTGGATTGGCGTTAGCGTAGATTAGCGATAAGACTCTATGAGTCGCGGCCGGGATTCCCTCAATACTAGGAGTGGAGGGTGCGACCGTTGCAAACAAGATATCCTGCTATCATGGGGTACAAACATAGGGGCTTGCTCCATGGGGAAATTAGAGTGCAAATGAATTAATAAGATGGTATCACCGACCTATAATAAGTATGTAAATGAATGTTCCGGCCATAAGTGCATTGCATATAGTATGTTTAGGTTCATGTGTTGCATATACTATAGATATGTGTTTAGTAGAATCTTTCGTGGACAGAGTTATGATCTTGAACTAACGGTTTATACCGACATATTTTTAGGTGTTCCTGCTCATAGGGACGCTGCAGGGACGTCAGCTACTGGAAGTGGTCCGACGGGGATCTCACAGGGGTTGGTTTGTTTTATTTTGAGTTTCCCGCTTGTTGACGGAGTTGTACACTTGTCGGTGTACAACCTTGTCAAATGTTGTTTTTGCAGGAATGGCGGTTGTGTTTTTACATCTATAACGCTTATGTTGTCGTTTTGGGTGTATGCATGTGCATGGTTTTGTTATGTAAACTTTTATACAACAGGTTGAATGTTTTCATTATTTGTCCGTGTTTCTTGTTGCAAGGTCCTATAAGTGATGTTGTTGTCAGGCTAACTGATGGGTACCACTGTGTGGTCCCTAGCCAAGTGGCGATTTGGGTTATTAAAAACCCGGGTCGTTACACATATGTGATAGGAAGCTTCGGAATCAAGAACCCACACATCAACCTGATAAGTGTGTCCACCAGCAACCAAACATATATCTTCATTTGATTTAATTATCTTCTACAACAGTTGCACACCGGGAATCTTGCGATATCTTCTTCGTAGGACCTTCGTTTTTCCAATTCTTTTTCTCCATACAATAGTCGCAGACGTCGTTAGCCTTAGGACCTTTTGAAGAAGAAGAATTCTTGTCCTTCTTCTTCCCTGATTTTTCTTGACTCTTGCCTCCACTTGTAAACAAGCAAAATGTTTTATTGTCCTTACTAACACCACTTTCATTGACTTTGTGGCGTAATTCCCTTGTATGAAGGGCATACTTGACGTCTTCCAAAGTAATAGTGTCTTTTCCAATAAAAATGATTGAACAAATTTTGAAATGATGACTGAAAATATAACAACGAAATCAACACAACATTCTCATCCTCGTCTTCAATCTTAACATCAATATTACGCAAATCTAAAAGAATTGTATTCAAGTCATCCAAGAGCTTACAAATTTGTGTACCTTTCTGTATTTGCATGAAGTTTATGTACACGCCTACAACATAAGAAGTACAACCAAAAAGCACCATATATCAAAGTTACGTACATTCCTACATTCGCAGGATCTCCATCTTTCTATTAGGACTGTAACCATCCGTAAAAAGGAAATTTAGCCTAACCACCTATATTATGTCACCAAAGTTTAATAATTTTTTTTAACCAAACAAACCTCCAATGATTTGTTGAAAATTGATTCTTTAGATCTTAAATATAGTACAAAGTGAACATCTTAAGCATTTAGGTAGTGGTGAGAAAGGGGGTGGCAATGTACACACCGCGATCAATTGAAAGTAAGTACGTGAAGAGGCAATTTACGAAGAACATACCATACAAATATCACATGGGTGGAGGGTGGATGTATGCCCTATAAAATACCCTCACGCAAACATTATTCTAATACTTGTAATTATAGGATCCTTCAATGTTAATAGACCCAAATTCGATTGAAAAGAAAAAACATATGCTTTCATTTGAATTAAGGTACAACGCTTTAAAAGTAAAAACATATGCTTTCATTTTAAGTTGGTGTACAATTTTTTTGTGGAAATTTATTGGGCAAGACATAGGTATGGAACACTTACATAGTGTCGTTGTATTGATAAATGTCCATTTTATTTATTTATTATTATTACTTACAAAAAAACATTTTTTAGTTTTAAGTTATCGTACAAATTTTGTTCTATTAGTTTTCATATATTTTTACCGAAATTTCATAAGTGTAAAATATGTTAACTAAATTAAACAGAAAAATGATAATATAAAATGTTTGAACTAATAGACCACTCTACATGAATTAATAGTACAAGATTTTGGACCAACAATTATTATAACTAAAATTTACTGGAATAAAATTGTGTTCCATAAATATTATTCGAGAATAATGCAAAAAATACATAAAACCGCTAGTGTAAATATGTGAACTAAATTAAAAAGATAATTGAACTGTTAATATAAAAATTGTTAGTATAAAAATTAGAACCACACCGTAACAACAATGTATGTTTTTTCCTGGAAAAACAATATTCTCTTCTTATGAAAAAATATTAAAATATAATTTTTTATTAAATATTATCTTAATTTATAATATTTACACTAATAGTTCAATTTGGATTTATTTTCACATTTAGTTCATAATCTATTAACTAAAAGTTTATATTTATCAACATATTTTAAGTTGAATATGTGTTTACCTAGATCAATCCCAATCGGCGTTGTCATCGAGGGCACCTGTGGCAATTGAATGGCTTGCAACAATAGATAACTCGTTGATTTATCAACAAAGGGTAAGAGTAAAATTTGACACAGTGGAAACGATAACTACGGCCAAAATTAGTGCAAGGTGGTAGGACGGATTATTATAGCCGACCGAAAGCAGTGGAAGGCGGTAGAAAGAATAGACGCGAACGAAATGCAGTGGCCGTCGGTGCAAGGCAAAACGTAAAAGATAGGGCACAAGCAAGATAATTTGCTGCCCATTATACAAGGACGAAGCTCATAGAATGGCACAGGAAAAAAGCGACTCATTCCCTTGCACAAACAAACGTAAATAAGGCCCATCGTGTTGATAAATATGAACTTTTAGTTACAATCATAGAGTTACAATCATAAACTATACGTCATATAAACATCCTCCCTCAGTCGAAGTCGGAAGAGACTGAAGGCAAAGACTGGATCGAAAATCAGTGAATAGAGGTGTGACAAGACCCTTTGTAAAGATGTCGACGTATTGGTAGGCCGAGGGGACGTGGAGGACTCGAACTTTTCCCAAGACAACTTTTAAAGAACAAAATGGATGTCGATTTCAACATGTTTTGTGCGTTGGTGTTGTACCGGGTTAGGTGACAAGAAGACTGCGGAAATGTTGTCGCAATACACTAGGGTTGAAGTGTGCAAATGTAGATGAAGTTCTGATAAAAGACTACGAAATTAACCACCAGGTTTTTAGCAACACCCTTTAATTCGGCCTCTTCACTAGACCTAGACACGGTGGTCTGCCGCTTAGATGACCAGGAAAATATGTTATCCCAAAGGTAGACACACTATATTGAGGTAGATCTATGAGTATCAAGACAACCTGTCCAATCGGCATCCAAATTAACAATAAGATTGTGC
The DNA here is from genome assembly GCA_002319775.1 of Fagopyrum tataricum. Lineage (NCBI taxonomy): Eukaryota > Viridiplantae > Streptophyta > Magnoliopsida > Caryophyllales > Polygonaceae > Fagopyrum > Fagopyrum tataricum. The sequence continues at coordinate 35,209,566 of CM008286.1, forward strand.
AGGATACTTGGACGAATCTGGAGGCCAAGGTGCAACGGGCCACGAATATAGTGAATGATGCGCTTAAGGGCTTTAAGGTGATTATCCTTGGGGTCGTGCATGAACAAGAAAACCTACTGGACGACATACGCGATGTCAGGGCGGGTGAAAGTGAGGTATTGTAGGGTTCCTGCGAGGCTCCTATATGTAGTAGGATCGGATACTGGCATAGAATATGTGGCACCGAACTTGGATTTGGTGTCAATTGGTGTAGTGGTAGGCTTGCACGCAATAATGCTTGCCTTTTTTAGGATTTTGAGTGCATATTTCCGTTGATTGAGAAATATACTTGTAGAAGAACGTGAAGTAGTGATGCCTAGAAAATAATGTAACACACGTAGATCACTCATATCAAACTCAGATCGTAGAGCCTCCATAGTAGAGTGCATAAGGGCAAATGAGGAAGCAGTCAGGATAATGTCATCCATATAGAGTTCGGGTATGATGTGCCATGTGGGCCATGGTAGACAAAAAGAGACTAATTAGACTTACAACCCCGGAAATTGATATTGTATAAGAAGTTGGCGAAACCGCTGATACCACGCCTTGGGAGCTTGCTTAAGACCATATAAAGAGCGACAAAGAAGGCAAACATCATTGGGCGTTGGGGTCACGGAAACTAGGTGCTTGATGCATGTAGATTGTTTCTTGTAAAGTGATGTTCAAGAATGCATGAGTGGGCTAGTCCTTAGAGACCGTAATGGTCCGAACAACACGAATAATGACTGGTTTTACCACTAGATTAAAAGTCTCATCACAATCAATGTCAAGTTATTGTAAGAGCCTTAGTCTTTAGGTGCTGAGTCAGGGCTAGCCGCCCCTGCGGGTCCAGTGGGCCGCCCCTGCGTGAGTCTTGTGTTCCGCCCCTGTGGCTCAGGGAGTCCGCCCCTGCGGTTTCCTACGGCTGCAGCCGGCATTGCTGACTTTTGACCATGCTTTACTCTTCTCTGCCCCTATAAGTTCCTTCTTTGCTTCAAGATGAAGGGTTTCCTTCATTCTCTAGCTACCTCACGTCCTTCTTCTCTCCTTCCTTCTCCTTTAATCTTTCTCTTGTTTCTCCTTGGTTTGCAAGAGAGTTTTTGTGTGGTTTGATGATGATGATGATGTGTGAGTGTTGATGTTGTGCTGTGAGAGCCAGTTGAGATGTTGGTGTCGATCTCTTCTTCTGTTTAGTGACAACAATGGTAAGTTCTTTCTTCTTTATTTCTTTCTTTCTTTCTTCATTCCTTCTTTTCTTCCTTTCCTTCTCTTTTAGCTTAGGAATGGATCTCCTAGGCATACATATTGATGTCTATATGTATATATATGTATGTGTATGGTTGTTTGATGTTGAAGACGTGAAATCATTGATTGAAAAACTTCGGAGAAGGCGGGAATCATCTTCTACACTGCAAGCCGCCTCTGCATGGGAGTGCCACCACCCCTGCGCCACCAGTGTCACCGCCCCTGCGTGGGAGTGCCGCCGCCGCTGCGCCTCCCAGTGCTTCGCCCCTGCGTCCTTCCTGTCACGCAGGTGCGTCTTGTGCAGGACCTACCTAGAGTGGTATGAATCCTTTCCTTTCCTAGTATGAGTGGGTTAGTGGCATGCTAGGTGTGTGTATGAGGATAGGATGATGATGAGTATGATATCGATATGTGCCGGTTATGTCTTTGAGGTTTAGTAGGATGTTGAGGTTTATAGGTTGGATATGATCCTTATGGATCCCTTGGGTCTAGGTGTGACCCCTTTGATTGATAGGAGATGTGAATCTCTTTATGCCTTGTTATTAGGCAGTGTTGTTCTCCGGATTGGAGTGATCGTGGTTGAGGATATCTTGAGGTTGTGGTAAGTCCGTAGGACTTACTTAGCTACCATACTTATATCGGATGTTTGCATGAGTGGTGTTTGTTATATGCTTGATTGCATGCGATGTTGATTATTACCGACCTATGGTTTATTGACTGCCCATTGTAGTGGCCGTGATAACCTTTCCCTTTCATCCCGCCGTGAAGTCTGGGAGGTTCTCTGTAGTCAGGTCAGATCTGGTATACGGGATGGACACTCACCACTCCCTTAGGGTATACGGGAAGGTGTGCCGATATCATTCCAGCCGGCTATAGCACTCAGAGGCAAGGATTATATATTCCTATATGGCGGAATTTCACTGTGAGTCCCTAATGGACTATCAGGATAGAGCTTCAGATTATGAGCGGGAGCGGGCTGGACAGAGGAGAGCTTCTCAGACCGGAAGGTCTGAGAAGAGACAGCGGACTGGGTAGACCACTAGTACTGGTGGAGTTGCTGGTTTCGGGCGAAGTCAGAGACGCCAAAGTTACCCCTCATCTGCACCGGTTGTAAATAAGAGACGACAATGCTTCAACTGTGGTGATTATGGACATATACGACCAGAGTGCACGAGCCCGTCAGTGACTTGCTTCACTTGTGGCAGACCATGTTAAAGAGTTGTCTTCTGTAGACAAGGCGGAGCTTCATCACAGCAAGGTTCTTCTCTTGCTAGTGCAGCAACTGGTGGGCAGAGGCCACCTCAGCAGTAGACACAAGGACAACAGAGAGTCCCAGCTCGTCCTACTACTCAGGATCTGCTCCCGGGTCGAGTAGAGGTAGAGGTCTTGGTGGGAGTACCACTAACACTAGAGGAGCACAAGGTAGAGCTTTTGAGATGAGGAGTGCAGAGGAGCCAGCTGCACCGGCTGCTACAGGTACCATTTTGATTCATGGTTTACCTGTTAGAGTTTTGTTTGATACAGGAACTACACATTCATTTATATCTGATGCATGCGTTGAGCGTTTGAGTCTAGTTACGACCGAGGGGATACCCTATAGTATAGGGTTACCCAATGGTAGTAGGGTCAAAGGTACCCGCGAGATACGTGATTGTCCCATTTGTGTGGGGACTCGTGTGTTACTTGTTGACTTCTTTGTCATGCCGTTGGTACATGAGGAAGTCATTTTGGGTATGGATTGGATGGATAGGCATCATGCGGTATTAGATTTAGGTAGGAGGACCGTGACAATCTCTACCGAGTTAGGTCAGATAGAGGTTTTCCGAGGTTGGGACCTTGGGAAGTCAGGCATGGTGATCAGCGCGGTACGTGCAGCGAGATTGATCGCACAGGGTTGTAAGGCCTTCTGGTGTTATGCCATGAAGGATGGGGAGAGTCCAACGTTAGAGGATATCCTAGTGGTCTGCGAGTTTACATATGTGTTTGCTGAGCCGTCCAGTTTTCCGCCTTAGAGGAGCTTGGACTTTGGCATCGAGTTAGAGCCTGGTACGAGACCGATCTCGAAGACCCCATATCGTATGGTGCCTGTCGATATGTTGGAGCTGAAGAAGCAACTCGAGGAGTTGGCTGAGAATGACTTCATCCGCCTAGCGTATCCCCGTTGGGAGCACTTGTCCTCTTCGTGCGGAAGAAGGACGGATCATTGAGACTGTGCATCGACTACATAGAGCTGAACAAGGTGACTGATAACATGAATTATCGACCTAGTTTAGTAGAGCTTATAGTTAGTTTTTCCTTTCCCACATGCATGTTTTAGCCTTAAGTTGTGTTCTTTATACTTGTTTAATGCAACTTTGCGAGTATAGATGTCTACACACACTTTTGGTGTCTTTGTAGGTATTTTGGCATGTTTCAGAGATAAAACGATGCATTTGAGGATCAGGCCTCGGGATAGACGCTTAGGAGCGATCACGCAGGCACGGGAAAGGAGGAAAAGACGAGCCAAGACGAAACGCACGAGATTGGAGCAATCTCGGTTGAGATCCACATGATCACGGCCGAGATTTCTCGAATCTCGGCCGAGATCCGAGATATCTCGGCCGAGATCCGAGCCAGCTCGACCGAGATCCCATATCAGAAGTTTCTGTCGAAGAATCTCGGTCCTTATCTCGGTCCCGATCTCGGCCGAGATTTGTTCCATCTCGGCCCCGACTTTCAAAAATCTCGGTCACCGACCAAGATTTCCGACCGAGATTCCTGTTCGCCGTTTTATTTCGTTAATTTTCGGATTCGTTTTAGGGCAGCCCGTTGCGGGATATAAAAGCAAAGCCCTAAATGATTTCCGGGGGTTCCCGTTTTATTCAAATTTCGAGCTCCTTTGGAGAGAGCTTTTTCCCCTTTTCTTCTCCCTTGGCCCTAGGCCATTGTTAGCCATTGTTGAACTTGTTGGAGCTTTGAGGAACTTCGCGAATATTGGGGAATTTGACGTTTTGCTAATCCTCTATCAATAAAGCTCAGTCTCTTCTTTAATATCTTTTTTTAGATTCTTGTTTATGCATTCTCTCTTGAATCTCTTGAATCTCTTGAATTGATTGACTTGATTGGATTGATAATTGATTCTTCCATTGAATTGCTTGGATTGATGATTGATTCTTCCATTGAATTGAGTGGATTGATGATTGCGTTTGAAATGTCGCTTGTTGGCTAAACTCGTGTGGATCCGAGGTGAATTGGGATTCGTTATTACTCGGACTATGATGGAATTGTGCTTATTGCTTGGTTCCAGTAGCTTTGAAATCCTATGGTTGACCTGTTCTTAAACCTAGTTAGAATTCATCTAGCTAGTAACCTAAACCGGAATTGAGACCTACCCGGTAATGTTCCTTCTGGATACTTGAGTGTTCGACCATAGGTAATAGAGGTGGAAACCTCTATTGGGTTGAGTGTGCCTAGATTCTGTCCTAAGTAGGGTATTACCTGAGACCTACCCGGTAATGGTTTACTTTTCCCTTAATTCGGAATTTGGTTTGTTTAGAATTTCCTACCTCTCTACCTTGAGACTTACCCGGTAATAGGTAGTTGGTTTGGAACTAGATAGTCTTGAGACTTACCCGGTAATAGACTATCAGTTTAGAACGTTCTTCCCTGAAGTTTGTAACCATAGATCTTTTGAGAAATTTCCTGAGTCCGTGCGTAATAACGATGACCTTGAATCCTTGGAATCCGCATTTTCTTTATTGATATACTTTCGTTTGTCTGTTTTACTTGGTTTTCGATCAAATCTGTTATTTGATTGCGAACTTTACAGAAAACCCTTCAAAACTCCTTTGATCTTTCTTCCCTTCTTTTCCAACCTCGTTCTTTTATTTTGATTTACGCTATTTGTGATCACTTCTGCATTCCAAACATTTAGTCCCTGAGTTCGACCTTGGAATACTTACCCTAACTGTAATTGACCCATACACTCTGGGTTCGCTACGGATTGGGTGTTTATTTCTTGCTTATAAATTTAAAACATACTGTGTTTTTACTAACCTGTGAGCTTTTATCACTCTTGATAAAAGTTTATAGGGGCGTGAAAATAGCGAACAGTGACCATCAAGAACAAGTATCCATTTCCCTGTATTGACGACTTGCTAGATCAGCTTCAGGGAGCGACGGTGTTCTCCAGGATTGACCTGCGCTCAGGGTATCACCAACTGAAGGTGAGAGAGCAGGATGTGCACAAGACGGCATTTCGGACCCGATATTGACACTACGAGTTTGTAGTGATGCCATTTGGGCTTACGAATGCCCCAACAGTCTTCATGGAGTTGATGAACAGCATATTCATCGACTTCTTGGATCAGTTTGTGGTAGTCTTCATAGATGATATTTTGGTGTACTCTCGTAGCAGAGAGGAACATGCAGGACATCTGAGGACTGTGTTACAAGTTTTACAAGATAGAGACTTTATGCTAAGTTCTCTAAGTGCGAGTTCTGGATGCCAAAGGTAGCATTCCTGGGTCATATTGATTCCGCCGCGGGGATCAAGGTTGATCCAGCGAAGATCGAGTTAGTGGCAGCATGGACGACACCGATGAACGTCAAGGAAGTACGTAGCTTTCTTGGCCTAGACGGCTATTACCGACGCTTTGTGGAGGGATTCTTTATGATTGCCGTCCACTTACGAGTTTGCTGAGAAAGACCACCAGGTTTGTATGGTCTGAGCAGTGTACACAGAGTTTTGAGGAGCTGAAGAGACGTCTGACTTCCGCTCCTATCTTAGCACAGCCGGAGGGCACGGATGATTTTGTGGTTTACAGTGATGCATCCAAGCTAGGCTTGGGATGTGTGTTGATGCAGCGAGGCAAAGTGATTGCATATGTGTCCAGAGAGCTAAAGACGTATGAGGAGAACTACCCGACTCATGACCTGAAGTTGGCAGCGGTAGTTCATGCACTGAAGATTTGGAGACATTACTTGTATGGTGCTACATGTCAGATCTTCACACACCACAAGAGTCTGAAGTTTATTTTCACGCAGCGGGAATTGAATAACCGCCAACATAGGTGGCTTGAGTTGATCAAGGACTTTGATCTGGAGATTTAATATCATTAGGGGAAGGCGAACGTTGTCGCCGACACCCTGAGCAGGAAGACGCCTCGAGAGAAGGCGATTGCGAGACTAACAGTTCAGCCTCAACTACAGAGAGATCTAGTTTGGCTGGAGTTGGACATCCAGTGCCTGATGAGGACGTTCAGTTGAGTACCTTAGAGGTTCTCCCTGATCTGTTAGGTGAAATCCAACAGAAGCAGGGGACCTTCCCGACTTTGACGAGGATTCGAGAGAGGATGTCCCGTGGTGAGGCACCACAGTTCCTCATAGGAGTAGATGGAGTGATGAGACGCCGCGGTCGCGTCTGTGTACCCGCTGATGCGGATTTGCGACAGAGGATATTACAGGAGGCTCACTGTACGCCTTACTCAGTCCACCCAGGTAAGAGTAAGATGTACCAAGATGTGAGACACTCATATTGGTGGGGAGGGTTGAAGCCCGACGTGGCCAGATTTGTGGCACAGTGTGCGACTTGTCAGCAGGTCAAGATCGAGCATTGTAGACCTGGAGGTGAACTCCATCCACTGCCTATACCGCAATGGAAGTCGGAGGACGTCACCATGGATTTTGTGACTAGTTTGAGACCGAGCAGGAGCTTTGATGCCATATGGGTTGTAGTTGATAGATTGACAAAGACGGCACGTTTTATCCCTATTCGGGAAACATGGCCAGTGAGCAGATTGGCTGAGGAGTACACTAGACAAATAGTGAGACTCCGTGGTGTACCGAGGACGATTGTCTCAGACAGAGATGGGCGATTTACCTCGAGGTTTTGGCAGCAGATTAAGACTGCCTTGGAGACGAGTTTGCACTTCACGACTGTATTCCATCCTCAGACAGATGGTCAGTCAGAGAGGACCATTCAAACATTGGAGGATATGCTGCGAGCTTCTGTGTTTGACTAGGGACAAGTGTGGACGGATCATCTCCCACTAGTTGAGTTCTCGTATAACAACAGCTGGCATGCATCGATTGGGATGGCCCCATATGAGGCATTGTATGGACAGAGATGTCGCACACCGTTATGCTGGGATGAGTCTAGCAGTGTTAGTGGTTTGACACATGATCAGGTTCAGGATGATGTTGCCCGTGTAGCACTGATTCGAGAGAGGATGCTGACTTCACAGAGTCGTCAGAAGTCATATGCAGATAGGAGGCGTAGACCCCTAGAGTTCAGAGTAGGAGCCCATGTCTGGTTGAGAGTGTCTCCGACACGAGGTGTTAGACGTTTTGGCATTAAGGGGAAGTTGAGCCCCCGATATGTCGGACCGTTCGAGATTCTGGATCGAGTTGGGGGAGCAGCATACAGATTAGCCCTGCCTCCAAGATTAGAGGGTGTTCACCCTGTGTTTCACGTGTCTCAACTGAGGGAGTACATACCAAATCCGAGACACATTGTGAGTTATGATGATTTAGTGGTCGAGCCGGACCACACCTTTGTTGAGCACCCGATTGTAGTCCTATAACGAGGCATGAGACGCCTGCATTCGAAAGACATTCCTATGTTGAAGATACAGTGGTCGAGACGAGGACCTGATGAGACTACATGGGAGACTGACGATAGTATCTAGAGGAACTATCCAGAGTTCTACGCCGAGATAGATGTACCTGTAGGATCAATGAGTAGATCTTATTGCTATCGGTGAGTGTTGTGATTATGTGCTTATATGCTATGATGTGTTTATTTTCGTGATAGCTATGATGTGATATATGATATTATTAGATCTTGATGTGCTAGCGCGATTGATGATTATAGCTGGAGAGGGTTCTTTCCTCCATGCTATTGAGATGTGATTAGGGTTTAGCTGGAGATGGTTATTCCTCCATGCTATTCTTGGTGGACATAGTTTCGTTGGAGATGTTTTTCCTCCATGCCCTTATGTTATGAGTATGATATGGCTAGAGATGTTTTTCCTCTATGCCCTTGTGATGTGATGATGATACTGCTAGAGATGGTTTTCCTCTATGACCTTGTGATATGATGATAGTTTGGCTAGAGATGGTTTTCCTCTATGCCTTGATAGTATAGTGATCTTGTGTACTGGAGATAATGATTTCCTCCATGCCTGTGTTTGCGGTTATAGAGTGATATAGGTTGATACCTTATGAGCGGAGATTTGATGTCTCCGATAGAAAGAGTTATACCTCGGCATATGGGTCCGAGAGGTTTTGGGATTGTACAAGTTTCGGGACAAAACATGTTTTTAGGGGGGGTGAGATGTAAGAGCCTTAGTCTTTTGGTGTAGTGGTAGGCTTGCACGTAGTAATTCTTACCTTTTTTAGGATTTCAAGTGCATATTTCCGTTGATTGAGAAATATACTTGTAGAAGAACGTGAAGTAGTGATGCCTAGAAAATAATGTAACACACGTAGATCAGTCATATCAAACTCAGATTGTAGAGCCTCCATAGTAGAGCGCATAAGGGCAAATGAGAAAGAAGTCACGATAATGTCATCCATATAGAGTTGGAGGTATGATGTGCCATGTGGGCCATGGTAGACAAAAAGAGACTAATTAGACTTACAACCCCTGAAATTGATATCGTATAAGAAGTTGGCGAACCACTGATACCACGCCTTGGGAGCTTGCATAAGACCATATAAAGAGCGACAAAGAAGGCAAACATCATTGGGGCGTTGGGGTCACGGAAACTAGGTGCTTGATGCATGTAGATTGTTTCTTGTAAAGTGATGTTCAAGAATGCATGAGTGGGCTAGTCCTTAGAGACCTTAATGGTCCGAACAACACGAATAATGACTGGTTTTACCACTAGATTAAAAGTCTCATCACAATCAATGCAAAGTTATTGTAAGAGCCTTAGTCTTTAGGTGTTGAGCCAGGGCTAGCCGCCCCTGCAGGTCCAGTGGGCCGCCCCTGCGTGAGTCTTGTGTTCGCCCCTTCGTGAGTCTTGTGTTCCACCCCTGCTGCTCAGGAGTCCGCCCCTGCGGTTTCCTACGGCTGCAGCCGGCATTGCTGACTTTTGACCATGATTTACTCTTCTCTTCCCCTATAAGTTCCTTCTTTGCTATAAGATGAAGGGTTTCCTTCATTTTCCAGCTGTCTCACGTCCTTCTTCTCTCCTTCCTTCTCCTTTGATCTTTCTCTTGTTTCTCCTTGGTTTGCAAGAGAGTTTTTGTGTGGTTTGATGATGATGATGATGTGTGAGTGTTGATGATGTGTTGTGAGAGCCAGATGAGATGTTGGTGCTGATCTCTTCTTCTGTTTAGTGACAGTAGTGGTAAGTTCTTTCTTCTTCTTTCTTTCTTTCTTCCTTCCTTCCTTCTTTTCTTCCTTTCCTTCTCTTTTAGCTTAGGATTGGATCTACTAGGCATACATGTTGATGTCTATATGTATATATATGTATGTGTATGGTTGCTGGATGCTGAAGACGTGAAATCATTGAGTGAAGAACCGAAGAGAAGCCGGGAATCATCTTCTGCACTGCAAGCCACCCCTTCGTGGGAGTGCCGCTGCTCCTGCGCCACCAGTGTCACCGCCCCTACGTGGGAGTGCCGCGGCCCCTACGCCTCCCAGTGATTTGCCCCTGCGTCCTTCCTTTCACGCAGGTGCATCTTGTCCAGGACCTACCTAGAGTGGTATGGATCCTTTCCCTTCCTAGTATGAGTGGGTTAGTAGCATGCTAGGTGTGTTTATGAGGATAGGATGATGATGAGTATGATATCGATATGTGCCGGTTATGGATTTGAGGTTTAGTAGGATGTTGAGGTTTATAGGTTGGATATGATCCTTATGGATCCCTTGGGTGTAGGTGTGACCCTTTGATTGATAGGAGATGTGATATCTCTTTTTGCCTTGTTATTAGGCAGTGTTGTTCTCCAGATTTGAGTGATCGTGGTGGAGGATATCTTGAGGTTGAGGTAAGTCCGTAGGACTTACTTAGCTACCATCCTTATATCGGATGTTTGCATGAGTGGTGTTTGTTATATGCTTGATAGCATGCGATGTTGATTATTACCGGCATATGGTTTATTGACCGCCCATTGTAGTGGCCGTGATAACCTTTCCCTTTCATCCCGCCGTGGAGTCTGGGAGGTTCTCTATAGTCAGGCCAAATCTGGTATACGGGATAGACACTCACCACTCCCTTAGGGTATTCGGGAAGGTGTGCCGATACCACTCCAGATGGCTATAGCACTCAGAGGCGGGGATTATATATTCCTCGTGTGACATATGTTCATATATATATACGATTTGAGTGTTGGACTTTATAAAGATGATTAACCGGGTAAATTTGTGACATCATGATTATGTGTTTATGATTCCATGACTTGTGCTTATGCATTATCTTATATATGAATGGTTAGCTAACGGTTATATACCGTGTTGTAGATGCTTTGCAGGTTAGGAGGACTGCATAGTGATCTAGATGGGGTGATCCCCTGAGGGCTTCCGTGCACTAGGATTGTGCGAGGGATATGGGATGATTTTGTTATGTATAGATACATGTTTTGGTTTGTACTCAGCGGTATTTTGTAGACCTTTTGATATATGTATTACAGTTTGATGTTTTGGTTTTAATCTATCTGTGCCTTGTTGTAAGATCCAGTGAACTTGTTGTCAGGCTAGGGTCAGGATCCATTGTGAGATTCTAGCCCTAGTAGCGCCCGAGTCCCGCGGATTCGGGGTGTTACAGTTATTGACTCTTTCCGTTGATTACAAGGAGCGTGCCTTATAGCGTTCCATGGTACCATCAAAGTTGTATTAGTTCATAAAACAACCACATACAACGAATAATATAAACATCATAAGACGGCGGGATAAATTTCCATGTTCCATTCTTAATTAACACCCTAAATTATTCATTTTTCGAGGAATGCCAATTCCGGTCTTGTAAGGATTGGTTGTAGTTTTTGGGAATGGGGAAACAAATGTGGCAGTAAGAGCATATTTGGGATTTTGTTCAATAATACCCGAACGTAGACGGGTTTGCATTCAGGATGGATCGGGTTTGAGTAAGGGAGTAGTGGAATGGGATGGTGGGACATCCGGCTGAGGACTTGGCGGAATAGGTTGGGCGGAGTTGCCGGGTTGATTCAACAAGTGGGCCAAAGGATGGGATTTGGCTGTTATTTTTGAGTGGGCAAGGTGAGTCATCGAGGACATATTTGTAGGCAGAGGGTCGGATCTGGTGAGCTAGGTGTGTTGGGCTGGGCTTGGTAAGCTGTTGTTGCTAGAAATGTTGCGTAGGGAGTGTTGTCGTTGCTAGTAACATTGTCGGTTATTGTTGCCTTGACGAGAGTGACCCTCTTCGCTGATTTTGGCCGGAAGTGGCACTAGATGGAGGTGTGAACGGCAAAGTTGGGAGCAAGTCGGATGAAGAGATGAGTGTAGTTGGTTCCTCCGCCGATCGACCGAGACGAGCCTCCTCCATCGTTAACATACTTCTAGCCGTCATGAACGATGGGATGGGATCGGTTTGACTGATAATACTACCAACAACGGCGTACTTGTTCGACAAGTCGTCGATGAGATGTAAGATCAACCTTGAATCTCTAACTGGATGTCCGACATCTTCTAGTTTATCAACACTTGTGTTTAGGGTTTGACAATAATCAGCAACGGATTTGTGGGGGTCGAGGCGACAATTGATGAATCGACTTTCAAGATCCGTTACTCTGGCGGATTGATTGTCATGAAACAACCCTTTGATGTGAAGCCAAGCTTCTCTTGCGGTTGATCCGGGTTTGAGAATAGTGAGAAGAATGTCTTCACTAATGGTGTCATAGATCCAAGATAGGACAGTAGCATCGAGTTCGTTTCATAGTGTATTTGATGAGTCTAGAGGGGTGGCGCCGATGTGATTGGCGACATCATGAGCACGTGCAGTGGCGAAGAAAATTTCCGCCCATGAGTTGTATACCTTCACCAAATCTAGAGTTAGAGGGACATCACTCCCTATATTACTGACAGATTGAAAAGCATGAAATGGGGAGTTGATGGCAGCGGTAACAAGTGTAGTGTGGGCATTGGTGTTGCGATGCCAGTGGTGTATCAGGCGGGTCGACTGTTGGTGGTGGCGACGACTAAAAAGAGGGATCGGATGTTCCGTGTAATCCGCCCAGTGAGTTATCGTTGTTTGTGGGATTGGAAGACATTGAGGAAGCATGATTTTGATAGAATGGATCGTATATTAAAAAAAAACATAGGGTTTTTCAAATAAGCTCTAACACCATGTTAGACACAATATCAATGATAGAAATTATCCATCAAAGGAGGAGCTTATCCCATTACGTATGTATAGAAGAGAGCCTAAACTAGGGATGCAAAACTGAACCGGTCTGGACCGTTCTTTTTCCGGTCTGGTCCCCGGTCTAGAGTTTTTGGAAATTCCGTTCAAGGACTGAAAAAGAACGGGTTGGACCGGAATTTATTTATTTTATTAATTTAAATAATTTAAATATTTAAAAAAAAATTATATATAAATAAATATATATTTATATTTTATATATATATATATATATACATATATATATATATATATATATATATATATATTGTGTACATATTTATAAGAATAATATGGATTTTTTCTCTTGGTGCCCTCAAGGTTTAGACTTTTCCTCTTAGTATCCACTAAGTTTCAAAATCTCTTGGTAACCTCATGGTTCTATTTGTTTCCTCTTTATACTCATTCTTAATATATTACATTAAAATTCATTATAAAATAATTAAAAAAATCAGAAAAATAATTTTAAAACTTATTTTGACATTATTAAATATTAAACTAATAAATTTATAATAGAATCATTTATTATATTTTTTAATAAAAAAAGTAAATGAAAGATAAATTATTTTTTGAATTAAAATAAAAACTATTTTTTATTCCGATTTAAAATAAAATAAAAAAATTTAAGAGTCTAGAAATTTAAAAATATAGTATTTTTTTTGAATTTCTATAATTATTTAATTCGAAAATTTATTTTATATCATATTTTTTATTTTTAGTTTTTTAGTTTCATACTCTTAGATTTTAGAAACAAGTTTTAAAAATTCGAATTAAAATAAATGATATTAATTAAATTTAAATATAAATAAAGTTTACTATATTTTTAAATTTCTAGAATCTTTAAAAAAAAAAATTGTTTTTGATTTAATTTTAAATATTTATTTTAAATCGAAGATAAAAAATATTTTATTTTATTTTATTTGAATTCATAAAATAAATATTACCTATAATTCAAAAAAGAAAAGTTATATTTAAAAATCAATTCTATTATAAATTTATTTGTTTTAAATTTAATGAGGTCATAAAGGCCAACATGCTTTGGCGAGTGTTTTTTATGGTAAGACAATACAGACGATGGAAGCAACTTTTGGTTTGACCGCTAGACAAAAAACGGTTTTTCAGTGTCTACAGACAGCGCATAGCCAAGATTTTCTTCTTTCCATACCTATTGATGGACTTGGACAATGTATGTCTCCCATTGAGTATCGCACGATCCTCAAGTATCGTCTTATGATTCCTTTGTTCTCGTCTGGTATGTTTTGTCCTATGCCTAATTGTGGGAGGCCTTTGGATGTTTTTGGGGAGCATGCGGTTCATTGTAAAGAACTACCTGGCTTCACATATAGGCATGATCTAGTTCGTGATGTTTTATGTGACGTGTTTAAGAGAGCAGAGATTTCGGCCAAAAAGAGGCGCATGTATCCTTCTTGACTGATCTGCGTGAAGGAAGGTCTACGTTGAGGCCTGCAGATGTGTTTGTTTTTGGATGGGTGGGTGGGAAGCATGCTTGTATTGATTTGACAAGAGTCTCTCCTTTGGTTGGTTTGGATAACGGGCCTTTTGTGGTGGGTATGGCGGCTCTCAATGCGGCCTCTTTGAAGGTGGCTAAGCATGAAAGGGCTTGTCTTGAAAACCAACATGTGTTTCTTCCGTTCGCTTTTGATATGTTTGGTTTTCTCGCGCCTGATGCCGTCGAGATTCTCAAGAGGGTGCAACGGATCTTGCATGGTAATTTTGTGTCACCTAGGTCTTCAAGTGTGGTGTTTAGGAGGATCGGATTTGCTATTCTGAAAGGGTAGGCGGCACAACTTGTTGCCCGCCTAACTTCTAACTCAATGTAATAATAATATTTATGACATCTACTATATAAAACGTTTAAAAAAAATAGTTTTAAATTTATTTTCTATTTTTTTTTGTTATTTTATAATGAATTTTTTAATGTAATCTATCATGAATGGGTATTAAGAAGAAACTAATGAAACCATGAGGGTACCAAAGCTCTTCAGATAAATTACTATGGAAGATTCTGAATGAACCCGATAACATCTGGGTTAAAGTCGTCAAGGAGAAATACTTGAAAAACTCACTTCTATGGAATTATAAGATCAAACAGAACACGTCATGGCAATGGAAGAAACTTATGAACCTAAGATCGGACTTCTACCTCGGATTTAGATGGAACATCGGAGATGGTAGTACTGTTAAGTTATGGAGGGATTGCTGGATTGACAGTAAACCTCTCAACAATTTGTGTATAAATCCTAATTTTACTCCTAACGACGATGTGGTCAAAACCTATATATTTGAAAATAAATGGAACGAGAACAGAATTGATAGTGAGCTAGGTTGTGTGTTACCACCTGATATCATTAAATCGATCAAATCGTACCAACTTCCGAAAACATTTATTCAAGATCGACTGTACTGGGCCCGGCGGAGTGCGGTAACTACACAACGAAATCCGCTTTCAACTTTATCTATGAGAGAAGTAACCTTCCTGTTAATGAAAATGACTGTATTTGGGATCTGGATCTTCTCCCCAAAGTCAAGAATTTTCTTTGGAAGTTGTCTATGGACTACCTACAAAGGAAAACTTGGAAAAGCAAAAAAATTCCAGTCCCTATGGCATGCTGCTTTTGTAAACACCCCTTTGAATCAGCTAATCATTTATTTTTTGAATGTCAACTTCTCAAAGATTTTGTGTCGTGTCAAAGGATTAAAGACAGCATTAACGCTGGTAACAATAGGAGACTGAAAATTCTTGACATAATTAATTGGTTAAGAGCAAATATCCCGAATGATGACTTCATCTTCTTAATCATTTTGTGGTGGAATATATGGACAAACAGAAATCAAAAAATTTTCAGTAATAAGGAACCCCAAAATATAGAGCAATGTGTACGTAATCAGTTTAAAGAATGGTTACAGCTTAAGAAAGTATCAAAATCGAACAAAGTTAAGGTAACAAAAAATAAAAGGAAAACAAAAAATATTAGCTGGACTAGACCTGAAAAGGACTTTATTAAATTTAATTTTGATGGAGCCAAAAAAGTTTCTGGGAACGCGACCTATGGGTTTATTCTTCGTAATCATGAGGCTTTGACAGTCTCCCTAGGCTTTGGGCAATGTGGCAACATATCGGCCCTGCATGCCGAAGCATGTACGCTTAGGAAAGGTCTAGTTAAAGCATATGATTTAGGAATTAATAACATTGAAATTGAGGGTGATAATCTCTCGATCATTAATTCAGTTAAGCGAATTTGGAAACCCCCCTGGGATCTCGACCTTCTGTTGTCAGACATTTCTAACATTTTAGCTGGTTTCTGTCAGGTTAAAATCAGTCATGTCTTCAGAGAGATCAATGGTGTGGCTAATTTGCTTGCTGACTTGGGAGTCCAAGGCCATTCGACGTCTAACTCGTCAATGCGTAAGGTTGAGGAGCTCATCCGGAAGGATGCTCTAGGGTGGAGAGTCTCGAGGAGATAATGCTCCCTAAGTGCTTACCTTATGTTATCAAAAAAAAAAAAAAAATGAGGGTACCAAGAGAAATTTTGAAACTTGGTGGATACCAAGAGGAAAAGTCCAAACCTTGAGGGCACGAAGAGTAAAAACCCAAATAATGTATTCTTTGAATATTTTTTTTTTAGTTTTTGCAAAAAATACATTTATTTTATTTTATTTTATTTTATTCCGGACCGGAATGGAGCGGACCCTAACGATCCGGTCTAAATTTTTGAAAATTCCGGTCCACCGGTCTAGACCGGAACTAGAAATTCCGCTCTGATCTGATCCTGTCTGAACCGGATGCTCTGCCCTAGCCCAAACCCTATGGTTACCCTCGTGAACTATACATTATATGAACAATATTTATATACTAATTATTCACTAGCACATCGGACCAATACTATTCATTCAAGTAACTCAATCTTATATTGTATAGATGATCATTTAATTTTACATTAACATTTAAATCGGTACACCAAATATCAGTGGAAGGCCCTGGTTACCACCAATTGTGTTCATACATATACAATGTGATGAGTTATGTTATGAAAGTGTTTAACCAACCAATTATTTCCCTAACCTAAATTGGTACAAATTTGTACAAATATGTCACACTATTGAACGTTATATGTCGACTATTTATATGCATAACAAGTCCATTATGTATTGGATCACAATGGACGACGAGTAGCAACCGCATGTATAGCAAGAAAACTTAATTTCCGGTGTGTAGCTAAAGCGCGTGGGGGGCTAATATTCACCCCGTTTGGTTGCAATTACGGAAACGGAAACGGAATGAAAGTGAATTTAGTCCACATTGGTACCTTGTTCAATCATTTAATGTGGTTTCATGCAAAATACACTTACTTCCCTCATTTTGCTACCCTATATGGTATCAAAACTAATCAATTTCTACTACAATTACTTCAAACCACAAGGAATGATTCCCAAAAACTCCATGAACATGGGTATACGTATGGACTAGATACATTTCTATTTTGTTTCCGTTTCCGGTGTTCAAACCAAACGGGACCTTAATAGAGATAGACACGCAGTTTGTTGTGATAAGTGACGCTGCATTTGATTAGGGCAATTATAATCTCTAATTCCATGGCGTAGCCACTAGAAAAGTATTGTAGGACAAGATTAAATTATTAATTTGGAAATGAGAACGTGTCCGCCATGCAAATGCAACTATCGTCCACACGTTTATTGAACTAACATGTGCGGGGATGCTCTTCAATTTCGGATTATTATTGATTCAAAAGTACTTAAACTATTGTATATATGTTATTTAATATGGTTGCTAATAAGTTTGTGATATTCACTGCAACTCATTTTTGTAAATTGAGGATAAAATAAATAAATAGGTTATCCTTCAAGATTATGTGTGAAGATCTCATTAACAATTATGATGAAATGGTATTGGTATTATTAAGCAATTAAATCACGTTAGTTTTTATATAAAAGATTTTCATTGCAACTCTTTCTAGTAACATATACACAATCACACTAACAAATTTACAAAATATTAAGTATAAACATGCTTCTATACTTAAATTTCACCCAGAAATATTAATAAATATGTAAACATTTACATAATGTGTTCAAGAGGTCATAATTCTCGTAAACAAAAAACTAAATTATCAATTTATATACTTTTTTAATATTTTTATTTTACATGACCAACAAATAAAAATAAGAATTACAGATAAAACTATGTTAAAGTGTAAACACAATACGAAGCTAGGGTGATTCAAATAACAAGTCAATTTGGATTGCCAGTCCGATACTCTTCTTCAGCGGCCACTAGAGGAATTAGCCCTTTGAGAATTTCGATTTTTAAAGTAATTTTCTGGGGAAAAGAAAAAAATAAAATAAAAGCACGATTTAAGGATAGTTATAAGAAGCACAATTAGTGTATAAAATGTGGTAGATTCACATTTTCATGTGATTGACTATTATTATATCTATGGCATACCTTTCTTTTTCCTTTTTCTTTTTTTAAAAAGAATCTTAACTTCTCTATTTTTCAACACATAATAAATAAAAAATTCCCAAAAAATTTATTTTTTCGGGAACGGTAAATTTATTGACAATTCTACGGTGGTCATTGTGATTTTGGAAAATGTGATAATGTTGACAGTGCGATCGTGGAATGTCTAACTACCGTTGATAGTGAAATTGTGGACGGTCAACAATTGTAACAACAAACGCACATATATTGATAATCGTGTGAGTTTGTATACGGTATGAACAAATTTGTTCACTTTGTATTTGTAGTGTTAATTTACATGAACGTGTTGTTCATGGGATGAAATTAATGAATGTGTTGTTCATTGCAAAAACGTGTTGTGCATTGCTGAATGTGTTGTTCATTGGATGTATGATCGTGCTACCTTTTGTTGTTTGGATTTGCATGGACGTGTTGTTCATTGAATGCAATGAATTGGATGTAATTTGATTGTGCTAACTTTTGTCGTATGGATTTTGCATGAACGTGTTGTTCTTAGATGTAATTTGTAGTGTGGATTTGCATGAGCAGGTTGTTCAATTTTAAAAAATATTTTCATTGTTGTTGTGACTATTTTTCACCATCTTCTACTTAAAAATTTGATCGTGCTATCGCAAATGATATTTTCAGTATTCTATTGACACGAATGTTACAACTTTAGACATGTGAATAAATGTTTCTACTTAAAAATTTTAAAAAATAAATGTTCTTTTTTTAATATGATACATGAACTCTGGTTCTTAGGTCATCCTTGTACCCTCTTACCAATTTAACAAGTTAGAACTCTTTTGTTTTCATTTTAAAACGGTTTTTGTCAGGTTCACATCGATCCGTTAATTAAGATACTAAGAGTAGGTCAACTGGAGCAAGTGGTTAGCCGTGGTAGTTCGTCAGTTAGGTTCGTAAACCAAGTGGATATCTTTTGTCAACTATACTATAAGCAATTACATGCGTGGACCGCGTGTAATTAAAAAAAATTTATATTTTATATTTGTAGTACAAAAAATGTCTACTCCAACTCCAAAATAAAACTAGCTATAACTAACAGAATTAATATGCTCAATACAAGGTTGAGTAGAGCCTTGTTAGCTTTCGAATTTTAGGGGACAAGAATTTTAAATGAAGATGAAGACAGATATGATTAAAAATGTATGTATGATGGGGCGGGAATCCATCTTAATTCCCGCCCTAGTCCTAACCCTGTAAGAAAAACTGATCGGGGAACCCCATTGGGAACCTGCCGGGATACCAATAGAGTAAAATCATCCAGCAAACATTTGTGGATCATATTATAGATGAAGTTTTTAGCCTGATAAAACTCATAGCGTCATAAAATGAATATGATTGTCCAACTAGCTAGTGTTTGAACTAGGTATCTCACGAAAATAAAACAAAAATCATTAAATATAAAATATAATAAGTTAAACGGGATATTGTTCCGTTACAAGATATCCAACAAAGACGTTGATAATTTTCCATTTCAAAATGGTATGAGGACATTATGCTAAGAGGACGAGTACGACACTCTCCGCCCCAAACCCGTCTGTAAACACCTCTAAAGGGCACGTTATTATGGCATCAACTCGTTGGACTAAATAAGTTTTTACATCGAAAGATTGAGACTTTTCAGCCTAGTATATAAGGTCGGTGGGCTACTCCTCTTATTACCAATTGATTTTAAGATGGAACCTCGTCGGGTTTATGTGTTGAGCTTGGACATAACGTACATGTGCGCTCGTATGCACACGATCCCCACTCTACCCGGTCCGTTTGTATCGGACTTTGACACAAACCCTTTAGATCAGGTTTTCTTAATATAATTGCGTTATTTCGGTTATTGATAATGATACTAACTAAAGAAATCATTTCCTCCCGTACTTCCTTTCTGTATATTGCCAAACAAATTAAGCCAAATAGGTGGTTTAGTTTAATTTTGTTTTGTTTTAATAAGATCCATTTGGCCTGATTGATATATCAATAACTCAATAAGACAAAAGAAACTAATGGTGTAGCTACTTTGTTTCTTTCTAAACCGGTGCTACGTACTTTTCTCCTTCATCTGTATCAAATTATAAATCGATCGATGCTAACCATTAAATATTGGCTAAAGTCAAATACCCTTTTTCACATTAATCACAAACCCATTTCAGCAGCAATTAAAAATTCATTATCATTTGATTAACTTAATTAGTAGAGCTAATAATTTTGTCCTTGACAGCCTTGATATGCTCGCTTCCAAACACAACCATGTTCAACCTCAAGACGAGTAATAACTAGTATAAAAGCAACTACCATGGATAGCATTCTCATCCCAAGTCAGCTATACAAATTAGAACAAAGAGATGGCTAGCTTAAACTTGCTCAAGCTATTTCTTGGTCAATTGCTTGTTGTGGCCCTCTTTCTCAGTCCAGTAGAGTCACAAAGCCTGAAAGTTGGGTTCTACGAGGAGTCATGCCCTAATGCAGAATACATTGTGCGTCAAGTAATCCATCAAGTCATGGCGGTGGCTCCTTCTCTTTCCGGCCCGTTGCTTAGGATGCATTTCCACGACTGTTTCGTTAGGGTACGAGAATATATATATATGAAATTTTTTCGATATGTTTCTTTCTTGTTTATAAGGTACGTGGGAGATAGCTTATACAAATACAAATGTGCTTAGGGTTGCGATGGATCCATTCTACTAAACTCATCAAGCAGCACGGCTGAGAAGGATTCTCCCCCGAATCTGACCCTCAGAGGCTACCAAATCATCGATAGGGTCAAGACCGCTCTCGAAAAGGCCTGCCCTGGAATCGTCTCCTGCGCCGACATTGTAGCCTTAGTTGCCCGCGATGTGGTTGTTGAGGTACATTTTATTCAAATTCTCGCTCCTTACTGTAAGAGTGATTCTGACCAAGGCAACTAAATGTTTTGTATGCGGTTTTGCAGACAAGTGGATCAACATGGAATGTAGAGACAGGAAGAAGAGACGGGAATGTGTCAAACTTTGCCGATCCTCTAACAAACCTTATCCCACCAACCGCAAACATAACGGTGCTCAAGAGCGCTTTCGCAGCCAAGGGTTTGAGTGTCAAGGATCTAGTCGTTCTTTCCGGCGGACACACCATCGGAACTTCACACTGTTCATCTTTCACCAACAGAATATACAACTTCACCGGAACGAACACAGCCTCCGACGTCGACCCCACCCTTGACTCTGAGTACATCCCCCGTCTCCGTAGCAAGTGCGCACAGAACGGAGCCGACAACCTCGTCGAGATGGACCCAGGCAGCTTCTTGACCTTTGACCAAAAGTACTACTCTCTCGTCTCCAAGAGGAGGGGTTTGTTTCAGTCCGATTCCGCCTTACTCGATGACTCCGAGACAAGTGCATATGTCAAGACCCACAGCAGCGGCGACCCTACTGAGTTCTTCAAGGATTTCGGGGTGTCAATGGTGAACATGGGCAGGATTGGGGTGCTCACCGGAAGTTCTGGTGAGGTTAGAAAGGTTTGCTCCAAGATCAACTAAGTGTATGCATTTGATAGAGTTTTGTGTTTCTGTTTTAGGTGATTGGTTGGAAGTTCATTTGAATAATGCATTGTTGTTGTCTAATCCTTTGGTGGGTTAAGGCATGTACGTGTAGTGGATGTGAAGATTCTTCAGTTCTGGGAATAATACTGTTAATTGTTATCACTCTCGAATTTCCGCCAATCTTAA
Organism: Fagopyrum tataricum; assembly: GCA_002319775.1. Classification (NCBI taxonomy): domain Eukaryota; kingdom Viridiplantae; phylum Streptophyta; class Magnoliopsida; order Caryophyllales; family Polygonaceae; genus Fagopyrum; species Fagopyrum tataricum. Next base: position 35,231,392 of record CM008286.1, read on the forward strand.
TTAACCAGTTAATCCAATGTTGGAGAAAGCTGTATAAATTATATGTACAAAGATGATCGACAAGTTGAACAGTGTGACATAAAAACGGATACGGTGAGTAGGTAAAATGATGAGTGAAGACTGAAGAGTCAGTCGCGGAGCCAGCGGTTTTTTAAGGGGGTAAAATCATATATATATATATATATATATATATATATATATATATATATATATATATATATATATATATATATATATAATTCAAATTTAAAATCATGAATATTAATTATAAAATAACGATAACAAAGTTTAATAAATAAAATTTGTCCTCGTAAACTATTTTATTTTAATTGTAAAGAAGATGAATGAGGTTTTGTTATATATTTTTATTTTGTGTAATAGTTAAATAAATTTTATAATTTTTTTCTAATGTTGTAGTTAAATGAATGAAATGTCTAACCAAAAAAATTAATTTATGATAAAAATCATAAAGTCTAAAATTATACTAAGTTAAATAGATTACTTAAAAGTATAATTAGACTAAGTTAGATAAATATTTAAGAGAAGTTAATAATAATCTCATTAAATATAAGTAAAATTTCTTAACTAAAACATTATCAACTTAATTTATATTGAATAAAAAGTTAATTTAGTAATGAATTTCATTTAATCTCTAATTAGATATGTATTTCCTATTGAAAGTAAAAAAGAAAAAGAAAAGAAAGGAAAAATTTTGTGAATGCGATGTATAATAAAATTAGAAGATGTTTGGTGTCCCTTGGCTCGAACCCACGACCACCCGACAAAAGGTTGAGAATTCATTGTTTAAAAAAATAAGAAGATGCCCGGCATCTCTTGGCTCTTGAACCCGCGATCACTTGAAAAACGCTCACTTTTTTTTTATAAGAAAACCAGTTGAGTCATTCAACCAACATAATGTTATACCAAACCTTTTATAAATATAAAAAGTTTAACAAGGACACCGTCTAACAAGGACTCCGGTTGGAGGGACACGTTTCCCTCCGTTACCTTCCTTTTCTCCGTTACCTTCCTTTTCTCCGCCACTGTGACTACTCGAATCCAACCTATATGTAGACTGATATGCTTTTAAAGTGAAAGATTAAGTGTTAGGCACTTTACTATGTATACAAAAATATCTAGTCTTATAGCTAGGGAAGGTTTGGTGGTCCGGTGGAGTGTATACTTTTCTAGTTGTCTCGTTTTAGAATTGATCGAACCTGTAGGATCTATATGTAGACCGATATGTAAATGTTGTGCGGAATTACTTGAGAAAGAACATAATTCAACAAACAAGAAAGATAACACACAGGTTTATAGTGTTTCACCCAATAAAGGCTACCTTTACTTTTTCAAGAGAGATTTTATTGAGAAATTTCAAAGTACAGATCGATGAGGAGATAAACAGATAATAACTAGGTTATTCCGGATTACATAACAATATTTTCAGATAATAGAAGACTAAGGGAACCAAACAATTACATATAGGAAAACCCTTAGGTTTATACTTGGACATGTTTATACTCGACAAGTTCAAACTTGACAAGTTTATACTTGTAAGCCAAATATAAGATTGGATAAAAAATTAGAAAAGACCCAAATAAAAATAAGCCTAATTGAAGGCATATTCACCGGTTAAAGTTTTAAATTAATTGAAAAAAGTTTTTTTAAAAGTAATTTTAAAAAAAATATATAACTTGTGAATAGTACGGCTTTAACAGCTACGGCTAGTTTTAGATCAAAATATATAAAAATTCAACAATAAAATTAATGATCTAAACAACACCGATGTCTTAGCTATGAGTGAGCACTCAGCAGTCATGGCGCGTATAATTATTATAATTATTATTATTAGTGATATTATTGAGTAATTTGTGATCTCTTAGCTGTTATGTCGTTAGTCGTGACTCATGTTTTATGCATAAAAATAAGCAATCATAAAATTAAGTTAAGCAGCGGAAATGTAACACCGTGATAACGTGTTTGAAAGATAACACAAGGAGTCAAGTACGACGAGGTTTAACACCAAACTATCGTTGGTATACAACATCATCACATGGCTCAACTGTTTGTTCGTAAAATAACGATATTAATGAATATGTGAATTCAATTATTACTAATCATCTAAAATACACATAGTTACATTTAATGATTAAATTCCATCCTTTTGAACTTTTTCGCCCCACATCATTTTGTTGATTCCAGTTAGACGTCGATCAATTAATGAATTTCTCTATGGATAAGCTTTGGAATGTTAAATTATGTGTTAATTATGTAATTAGTTTGTATAGAATTACCACTAAAGTGAAATTTAAAGATAACTACTCATTGAATGTGAGAATTCGTAAAATTCACCTATTATTATGAAATTTGGTGCATGGTTGAACCATCTAATTAAAAATGAAATTCTGTTGACAAAGTTTAAAGTCCAACCAGGATATATGTACTATGAGGCTTACTAGGTTCGAACGTATCTAGTTGGTATACAGTTGAGTCATAGACTCAGAGTCTAATGAGGTTTCATAACATTTAACCCTCCACACGGACGTCCAACCTCACATGTCTATTAGGTCGGAGTTGAACAAAGCCTGAGGTTACTTTTTAAAACCAATTGGTAATAGAAAGAACACATCATCGTACTATGTCTGTTATCCTTTTATTATCGATGTGGAAATATTAAATTTTTTTCACAGGATCGACATGACGATTAGGCTAATCCGCTCTATTATAATGTTAAAGTACCACAAAAACTGCAGATCAAGAGTTGCGTGCATATAATTTTCACGCAACACAAGCACATATGCACGTTACGTTCAAGACTAACACATAAAGAGCGAAAGTGTGCCGATTTCTCTATTTATATGATTCATTTTATAAATGTAATTCTAATTTAATTATGAGTGATGTTATCCGGACAGTCAAAAACTACTAAAGGGACAAGGTGAAAGCGGATTTTGAATACACCAAGACTTGAGGTTTTGCTTTCGCCAGATTTTTTTTCTTTTTTTAAAAAAAATATGGGATGAAAGTGCATTCTGCATTCACCCCTGATATATTATTATATGTGTTTTTTCACCATTTCCATTGGATTATAATATAAAGAGCTAATGGAGCGGATCATCGAAGTGGTTTTTAAAAAACTCATATGACGTTCATGTAATCGCACGGATAGTTTTTTTTTCTTTTAATACATTTTAACGTTTGACTTATGCAAACTTAATTTTAAAAGGTGTTTTATTGAAAAGTTGGGTGATTATATACAATTTATTTTAAAAATAATGCAAAAGGTAATTGCATCTCCGAAAAATAGGATGAGCAGATTAAATTAGTGATATGGAAGTGAGACAATTCCAAGATACGTGCAACGTTCGATCCCGCGTATATTATTATTGAAGCAACATGTGCTGGATGCTCCATTATTGTCTACCTAATCGTTGTTATAAACTATAAATATATTAGTCTGTAATATAAAGAAAAACACTCAAAATGTTATTTATTAATTAGTCAATATTATAAAGCATTCAAACTCAAAACATAAATTCTTAATTAATTTTTAAAATAATGAGAAAGAAAAATACGTAATAAAAAAAAAAAAATCACCGTTCTACCGAAAGATATTTTAGTGAATTAAGATGCGACAAATATTCCAACTTTCAAGCAAACCTTGATTTACCGTATCTAAATTTCATTATCAATGTTATTATGATTCAAAAAAGTATACATTAATGCTAATTTGATATGATTTTCATTGAACCAATAATTTATTTTGAAATTATTTGTCAAAGTCCGATACAGACGGACCTGGTAGAGCGGGGATCGTGTGCATACGAGCGCACATGCGCATTAGATCCAAACCCAACACATAAACCGACGATGTTCCATCCTAAAACCAATTGACAATACGAGGAGTATCTCACCAACCTTATATAATAGGCCGGGAAGTCTCAATCTTTCGATATGGGAACTAATTATCTCCGATATTATTTAAACCCATTTTCGTGTTTAGTAGTACAAAAAATGTATCGGAGTGGGTCATTTTAGGGGAACGAGTTATTCCAGTATTTTTTACCTCATTTTTTTAATTTTATCGTGGGTTTGAGTCTTTACGAGTAATCTTTTCAAATATAGTATTTTAGAATATAGTATTTTAGATCATTGTGAATAGATAAATTTATATTCATTAGTATAATGACTATTTATATTAATTTATTATTTATTTCATCTCTTTCAACTAGCTAACTATAGTGTATATAATTGATCCAAGTCAATAACATAAAAAATATTTTAGGTATGATTTTAAGTAGAATGAGACATTAACAACTAATTTATAAAAATTTCGAGAATTGGATTATATAAAATATCAAGTTTCAAGAATTGGATTATATCATTTATCGTTCCATTCTTATTTTTTATTTCAATCATATTTCTACACTTGTACCAATCGAGCCCCAATAAAATCTTTTGTATAACAAAGAGGGTAAACGATTGATAACCGGTCCGAAGTACATGCAAAAAGTGTTTTTCATTTCTTTTCCGATTCTTATTTAAATATAGGTTTTGTTTGAGATGGGTACAAATCCGCATTTTATCCCGATTCTGACAAAATTTATCTAAAAATAGAAATTTTGTCACACACAAACAAAAATCGGGACGGAATCTGGACATTAACTTTTTCGTCCGCTAGGCCGTCCCCAATTATTAAAAAATATTGAATAAAAAAATCATAACTATTATTTAAAATAATCTCAACATTAGATTTACCCCTAAGAGTAATATGGTTAGAAATCAAATCCTCAATGCTTGTTTCCTTGTTCATTGCTAGACTTGTTAAAATAGGGCTATAATGGCAACTTCATCGTTTTTTCATTCCTACAATCATGCTTCTCTGATTCGTTACATTTGAACAAGTCCGGAAATTATATTGTTCTTCATTGTGCTCTAAGATCTACTCTCGCTAGTGACTCCATCTTGCTCACCCTCTTTGTTTCTGACAAACATTTTAAACAGGTTGTAGCAATTTTATTGTCTCCACTTAACTAATATTCACGAATACACATTAAGCGGAATTGGTCCCATCACGATTCCGGCCGAAATAGGACCCAAACGACTCCGTTTAAAAATTACAAGATTCCTATAATGTAATAATAGCGGAATGGGACGTGGCAATTAGTCTCTTCCCGTGTCGGTCCTAGACTTAAGACTCATAGTTAATCCAACATGTTAAAATATTATCAATGTTAGTCGTACGGTTCATGTGGTTCTTCTCTGGATTAACTTGAACCATTAGAGACCGTGACATCATTTCATTTGAACATGGGAGCACTCACCTCCTCCCACTATTGCGGTTTGGTAGATCATTGGCGGTTCACGTTAGTAAAATTGAAATCAATTAACATATATTAAGGGATCGTTTGATTTGAGAAGTGAAAAAGAAGGAAAGAAAATGATTAATGAGAAGGATAGAAAACGGAAAAGTTTTTTTAAAAATTTTATGTTTGATTATATTTAGGAATGGAATCATTGATATCAATATTACCTATTACCTATGTACAATGATTTCCCATAAATGATCATTGATTTAATAAATGCAAAGAAGATATACAAAAAAACAATGCATTGGTTTAGTGGAGCAAAGAAGAACCTTAAACCTCACTTATGTAGGTTCAAATGTGAAAAATATAGATAAACACAGACATAAGTGCTCTATAAGCCCAAATATTCATTCATTCCCTGACAATAGTTCTTCATTGAAAAAAACCCTATATTATTAATAAAATTATCTGGCCAAAACAAATGTGAATAAATGAGAGGTCTATTTGTAACTAACATTGTTGTAACTGAAAAGCGGCATGCGAAGCATGCGGTATCACCCCTAGTCATATCAAATACTTATGTTCCATGAGGTCTGATAACAAAGATGATGTTCAATTGATCAGTCCATCAGAGAGCTTGAAGTTTAGTACACCAATTAGATTGAAGTTTATCCCTCAACTTTTATAGAGGTGAATCTGTGGGATTTTTATTTGATAAACTAGATATGAACAAGTTTTGACAATAACAACAGATGTAGAGTGATCTTGCTCAAAAACGATGATTCAAATCAACAAACAAGATTTGGTGACGCAGTTCGGGTTAAATCCTAATCTGCGGGATTTCAGGAGGGGAAATCCGTCCCAATCTACTAGGTAGATAGAACGTACGATTACAAGTAACAACAACTTTAAATCAAGACCAATAAAACCCTAACCAAGAGAAAAACTCAACAAAGGAACAGTAAGATAACAGAAGCCAGATGATGCCAACGCAACCAGATATAAGCTTCCAGTGAAGCTTGTGATCCAAATCTGATCTTCCAACGAAACACACAAGATCGCTTCTCACTTTTCTCTCTTTTCTTCTCTCTTTCTCTCTTTCGCTTTCTTGGAGAAGAGGAACTCAGAATCGGCCGAGGGCTTGTACAGTAGCTCCAAAGCTTTGCAGTGAAGCTTTTATACCTAGGGTTAAGAGGAGACGGCAACATCACGTGAAGACATCACGTGATTTCATAAATCCAGTAGCAAGACGGATCAAGCAAGCCCAGCAACACAAAAGGCCCAGCTAACAGAAATTACAACGGCTAACCCACATATTACACATATATACATATAACACCCGAAACTTATTAAGTTTCCCATAATGGCACAATATACAAGATCACCATACACATATGTTGCATCTTAGGTTATGTTTGAGTCATGTCAAGAATCACTTAACATTTTAAGTGCCCTTGTACACTATCAAACAAGTCCTAAGCCACCAACTAATGCATAGGCATTCAAGTATATGTTTTATAGGGATAAATGGTACAAGAATTTGAAGTTGTAGTAACTATATCTATAACCTATTGATTATTAACATAACATTATTCTTGGCTATTATCGACCTTGCTCCTAGCGATCAACCTCTATAAAATGAGAATGAATATATGCATAGTTGTTACTGTGTGTGATTCTCCGTCAGTCAATCACTACCTCATTAAATTCATTAACATGTAGGATTGAGTTTTTTGCATGGAGTTTTCTTTGGTGTTGCTCTACAAACAGATGACAACTTCATTGCTGCTTGTGATGATGCCATTGATGTTACCTCCCTCGATATTGCTTGGGGTTCGATGGTATCTATTTATCCATAGACCGGAGAGAAGTTGCGGATTACCTTAACACTATCCACCACGAGTTTAACTTCACGGTGCAGGAGGTATTGATGTCTTAGAAGACTGTGATCTACCATATCGAGACATATGATGTGATAACCATCAAGACAACCATGTTTCTCATTTCTCGGAAGATCAAGTCACCTAGAGTGAAAATGGTGATCTTTGGTGGATACATCGACTTTCACAACGCTCCTAACAAGGAAGAACTCCAACGCGCCTAAGAGCTAAGAAGTCGAGTTTTGCCTGTGGTCTTGAGGCTCGGGTTCCATTTCTTGACAAAGAATTCATAAACTCTGCCGTGTCCATTGACCCAGAGTGGAAGATGGTAATATTCTGCAAATGAAAAACTTGTAAGAATTTGCACTATTTATGGTTATATTAATGCAAATTTGAACAAACAGATAAATGCAGATGAAGAACGGATAAAAAAATGGATGATTAAGAATGCGTTCGCGAGAAAGTTTGAACCTAGACCTTAAGTGGTTGAAGGTTAGGGTTTTACATCGTTTCATTGACTTTACACCCTTCAACACTAAGTATCACGGTTTCAACTTTTCAACTTCTAATATGTTTGTTTTCCGTTCTCATCATCACGCTCACATACAAAGCCGGTATGCAAGCTCTTTAAACTTTTATCTTCTTCTTCTTCAAAAAAAAAAAAGAATTTCTAATCTTCTGCAAAGTTTAGTGGATCGAGAAGATGACTACTGACCATGTATATCATTATAAGTTTCCATACTCTACATGATTGTGTTCATTGGTACTTTGTAGTGCCGTAGTGATATGATGTATCAAAAACCAAATCGAGTTTTTTGTGAGCAAAATAGAATAAATTTATTTGTTTGTCGATGATTGAAAATAGTTGTTGACTTTTTTCAGGTATATCATTCAAATTGAAGAAAGTAGAAGAAAGATCTAAATTTCTCTATTTTGCAGTAACATGTGTGATTAGATTAGGAATAATTTAGAATTAATCATACTTATAAAATATCTGTATTGGGTATAGTGAATGTCGGTGCTTTTGGGTTGTGTTAACCGACTTTGCATATATATATATATATTGTAACGCTATGTTGTAATATGAGTATAACAAAGTGTGTTCGATCCAAAAGCTATACACTAAAGTGAGGTTAGTGAGTGTGGGTGCGCAACAAATACACGTTTATATATACTTGGAGTGAGTTAGAAAACGCGAATTTTTTCTCAACAATAAGCATATCATTAAATTAGACATGAAAAAGCATACGATAAAACCGAATGGGATACATAATCCGCATATTAGGAAAATTTGGTTTCAATGAAAATTTTGTGGAATGGTTAAATAGCGTATTTCGAGGTATCCTTTTCGACACAGTTAATAACGGCCGGACATATGTGTTCATCTCATAAAGAGGTTTGAGGCAAGAAGATTCTTTGATCGTGTATTCGCTTAAAGTAAAGGCGATGCATGCGGTTTATGTCTATATAAACCTAGTATATAGAAACGGCCGGATATATGTGTTCATCTCAGAAAGAGGTCTGAGGCAAGAAGACTCTTTAATGTGTATTTATTTAAAGTAAAGGTGATGCACGGAGTTTATGCCTATACAAGCCTTGTATATAGAAAGGTGGAAAGATGTACTAATTCTATTGCTTTAATGTAAATTTTGTAGCCGCAGATTAATAATGAAGAGAAAGTGAAACAAAAATCGCCATAAAAATTAAAACTAAAATACAAAGAAAAATCATACCTCAGCCATGGAAATTTTTATTTGAACAATCTAGTTGTTGCACTCCGTGTAACTTTTCTGTTGAGTTAAACATAAGGCAGAAAAGATTAACAGCCAGAATTTGTTTAATATGCTTTAATCAAAACTCGTAATGACCTGAAGCTCCTGCTTTTTCCTATTATCTTTCAGGAGGCTAAAACTGCAATTTTGGTATCGATCAGTCTTGAGCACTCTGATATAAACAAACACAAAAAGGGTCATCATTAGTCACTTAATTACTTATGATTTGAGTTCTGCAATTCATCTTTCGAAATGGGTTAGCCCTAGATCTCGCACCGAATCTATTAGCAACTTCAGTTTGGAAAACCCAATGAAAGAAAAATAAAACCTTCAAAATTTTCAGATCCAGATTCTCACTAACACCCAAAATGGAAATTATAGTAAAATCGATAAACAAAAAAAAAACCTCAAAGCAAATAGGAAATGGAAATTGGAAGGTGATGCTGCTGATCTTAGTCAAATAAAATGAAGAACAAAGTATAATAATATACACATACCTTGAGAGGAGGAAGAAACTTGACAAGATCACAAAAACTGAAAAATTATGAAATTAAGAAGAAACTTAATCTAAAGTTGAGAGGAGTGAAATGTGAGATACATTTTAGCTCGATCTTCTAGATCAGAAAACTTAGAAAGAAAGAGAAGATATGATAAGGGGAGTTTAAATGAGGGTGGTTATGGTGGGTGGGTAATGAAGAGGGTCAACGGATTTTCTATGGGCAATAAAATTGGGATGGTTGTGGTGGGTGAATTATGAGAATCTTTGATGAGCATAAAAAATCAATATTGGGGTACAAAAGTAGGTGAAGATATTAAAACTGTTGGGACCTGCACTTCATTAGGGCGGGAAACTATAAGGCGTAGGATCGATTATTCCAAGTTAATGAGTCGGGTATGCTCATGTTGAACTTGTTTAAATTGTTACGAGTTTGGAAAGAGACTAAATTTTAATCGAGTGAAATGTATGTTTATATTGACTTGTTTAGTTATATGAATGATCCCGAATTTTTTGAGAGTCTAGTCAAGTTTACGTAGCTTGACTAACATAACTAGTTGAACCTAAGCTCTCTGCAATGTAGTATTCGTGTTTCGTGGCGAATCAGACTTTTAACCATCCTTTGACTCTTGGGTCGAAAACTCTACACTCGGATGGTTGAATGTTGGTTAAGAAGGAGATATATTCTGTCTTGTATTGTATTTGACTGTACCATGTCATTGAATGCAATCTTTGTATTCTATTGACAGAAAGTTAAAGTAGAAAACAAGGGTAGGAAGTAATGTGAAAGTTGGTTGGTTGCCTAGTTTGTTGGTTAAGAATAGACAATTGATTGTTGGTTGAGGCGGACTCAAAGATAGCTAGTGATGCTTCGAAGGGTTTAATGTTGGATGATATTGGAGCCTTTGGTGACCTCTTCAATGTCTACCGGTTCATGCATGTGAATAGGAGGTGCAACGTTGTGGCTCATTCACTCGCAAAATCATGTCCCTCGGTTGGGGAGGAGGGAGTGTTTGATTGTGATTTACCTGCTAGTTTTATGAATTTGTTTGTAATGGTATGAGTTTGTTGGTTTCAAAAAAAAAAAAAGCAATTGAAAACTAGAGAAAGAATAAAAACCGTAGTTATAAACCACGGTTTTGAGTCTTTTTTATTTTATTTTTAGATTTTTTGAACCAAAAAGATTACGTTAAATAGATGGGAAAGAATTGCAAATTAAGGTTAACCAAAAAACCCCATCCATTAAAAAGAATGCGCCTGTGCTTTTGCCTTACACGCCCCTCTTTCTATCATTCCTCTCCCTAACCCTAGCTATCACCGGCTCAAGACGATGGATGTGCCTCCCGATTGAGAGCAATTTGACGAACAACCCAACCTCTAATGACGAAATCTGGTTTGGTGGGAGGCCTAACGCCTAGTGGGTTTTCCATCACTGGTGGATTGGGTTTGATAGACTGAGATGAGGGTTAGGGTTGGTTATTTGTCAAATCTCTCTCCGTCTACGGTTTTCCTGGAACTTTTCTTGGTCTTTTGTGTGGCTAGTTGTGGGTGGAAGGATGTGACTTTTAGGGGGTGATGTGATTGATTGATTTTTGTTTAATAGGTATTTATATGGGTATGTGGGTGGAAGGATGTGACTTTTAGGGGGGATGTGATTGATTGATTTTTGTTTAATGGGTGGAAGTAATATAGAGGGTTTTCTTACTGTATTTTGTCCTTTGGTGGCCGGTGAGATCTCTTGTGATACTCCTCCCCTCTCCTTGAAGAGCGGTATCACTCGATTATGCTATGACCTAGGGTTCTTCTCTATCACCTATTTCGAACTGATTGGGGCTTTTAGCCGGATCCTTTATCTAAACCCCTCATATACTTGTACTTCTTTGAGATTAAAAATTGCTTGAAGGTTTACGATTATTACAAATTTTTATTTAAATGCTATTCTATGCTCTATATATATAAGACATCAAAGTGTCAGGCATGTTCCGTCTCTTTTTCGGTAGTGTGACTTCTTTCTAATTCAAACTCGTTTCCATTCTATCTGTTGCACGCTTTCTCATCTTGGTCGTACTATGAGTATGGCTTCGTCATCAAGATCTTTCAAAGAAGTTGTATGCTATGTTCCCCATGATATATATGGGAAGAAAAAAACAAATGATGGCCCTTCTGCTAAGTCGGGCGAGGGGAGGAAAGTGCAGTATCCCGCTATTCCAAGTTCTTTCAACAAAGATAACTTGGATATTTCTAGTTGTATGAACAAGATGAAAAAGGTGAGAACAGATTTTCATAAACTAAAAGAATCTTGCTTGATGGGGCATATATTTGGTGATCCTGTTGATTTTTCGAAAATAGAAAAACAAGCTCATATCTGAATGGAAAATATCAAGGGTGAAGTCTCTATAATGCCTAAGGAAAACTATTGTTTCGAGATTAATTTCTCCAATCCAGTTGACAAAAAAAAATGGTATGGGATCTTCGTCCCATACCATGTTTTGGGTAAACTTGTAATTCTCGAACCATGAAGCCAAATTTTAATACTATGACTGAATCATTCACTGAACTTGACCTTTGGGTCCGAATCACTCCGCTTCCAGCAGAGTTTGCTAACAAATAGGTTAAAAGAACAATTATTGAGTAGAACAATATTGAAAAATTTATTATACTTGATCCATTTTTCATGAATGGGGAGGTGGGGAGTTATATCAGAATCTGTATTAACCTTGATGTGGATGATAAGAAAATCACTATTGACTTTGTTCCTATTCTTGATGAAAATGATGTGTTGTATAATTTTTCAATTTGGTTCGAGGACATCTTGTGGGCACTATGGAAATGAGAACCATTTCTTTGATGGTTATCCACTTTATGTGGCCAATGCTAAGAACGTTAGAATCAACTTCAAAAGGAACAAGAATAATAGGAAAGGAGAATGGAAGAAGGGGATTTAAGAAGGGTGGTGATGTCTCTTTCTTTGCCACTGGTGGATTTTAGGCCCTAACTTTCAAGTAGGGGGGCATTACCATCAATTTTAAGTAAGATATTTCACCTATCAACACTATCAATAGCCCCAAAAACTCCAAGACTAGCCTAGTGATAGGGGATTGTCTTGTGTGGCTCCTAGGACTATAGAGGTGCCCCCAACATGTGAATCACTGTTGTGGTTGCTAATATCTTTATTGCTATCCCTGAGGAGAACAACTGCCCTAATGATGAACCTTGTAAGTAGAATTTAGTCTTGTCTAAACCATCTCTTGAGATTCCTCTCGATGAGAATGATGAATTGATTATTGATGAAACCCCTCTCTTTGGAATTACTGATTTGCTTGGTCCAAATAATAATGATACTCTTGAGTTCCATCATGATGTTGTTATTGCTTAGTTCATGGTTAAAGATGACTCGGGTGTCGAGAAAGAGGAGGATGATTTCTTATCTAAGCACTCTTTCCAATCATTCGATAATGTGAATATGCTATTGAATGGTATGGAAGTAAGAAACTAAGAGAACACAAACTCTGACTAGTAAGAGGAAATCGATGGAGATGGATGATGATACTACTTCTTCGGTTCTGAAGGGCTCTAAGAAAATTAAGAAATAAAGCATTGTCAATGGAGTTCAAGACCAAGTATTATTCTAAGTGGTACGTGACAATGTCATGCTTAATACAATATGTTTTGAAGATATATTAATCATGTGAAGTTTAACCGTTTTTCCTTGTTTAATGCATTTTCTATCTTTTCTCAGGTATTTTGGTGCTCGCTACACTTGCATTCCTGTTGGTGGTGCTACTTCTCGATCCCTGACTTAATCCCTTATGTACTTTTGTTTGGCTTATAAAGTACATCTGGATTGGTGTAAGAACCGGGAAATTACGGAATTTAAATAATTATTTTATCAAGAATTTTATTAATTAATTTATTAATTAATTGTAGAACCGAATCGAATTCCGAATTTTAACTGATCCAATCTAAACGGAAATTTTCTAAATAAACGCGAACTGGACCAACCCTTCTCTGAACCGGCCTAGTGACCTTTACGTTAAATTAGCAGCTGGCAGGCCCAAGAAGTAGGCCGAATTTCAGGACCCGCTCTTTTTTTAACAATGCCGGGCCAACACTACCCGCTTTCCCCTTTGAGCCCAAGACGGTTAGGCGTTGAGCTTCTTCGCGTACGGGAAAGCAGCAGGGAGGAACGACGTCGTCCAAGGGTCTCCATCTGCCGCTCCCCTTCTCCTTCCTCCGTCGTAACGCTGGTCACATTGAAGATCAGTAACGCTGACCGTTACGGGAGAGGACACTAATGAACTTCGAACTGAAATCCTGGCGCATTTCACGACCATTACTCCTCCTCCCTTGTAACTCCCTTCGACCGGCCGCGCTAAACCACAATCTCTGCACCATACCGTACCGTTGACCACCTCCTCCTTTACACCCTCTCACTGCTGCCAGTTTCGAAGGCCGGATCACCGACCTGTTTGTTTTGACCTCGCCCCAGATACACCGCCTCCCTCCTCCTCGGCAAACCAATGCCACCACTGCGGTTGCTTTTCACCCTCGACCGACGGCCATCGCCACACCTTCTTCCACACCGCGAAGTACTCCGTTGGCTCTGCACATCACGTTGTTGTGAAGGTTAGAAACTGCTCCTTCTGTTATCTACTAAAATCAGAATAAGAAAGTGTTGTGATCTTTCAACGAGTTACTTAGAAATAGAGAGAAGAAGAGAAGACAAAACGTTTTGTGGTTTTGCTGCACAAACCTTGCAGCTAGGTTTTCAATATACTTTGGTGGATTATGAATACAACCCTACACCTATCTATTTATAACCATAAATAGATTGAATCCTCTATTAATAGATAGAGTCCTATAAATAATAGAATCCTACAAATAGATAGAATTCCTTATAAATAGATAGGATTCTATAAATAGATAGAATCCTCTACGGGGGGCTCCACCCCCGCACCCCTTGTCACCCCAGGCCCATTAATCCATGGGCCCGAAATATGTTTCCCTTGACCCATTGTATCATTATCTCTAGATTTATTGTCTTAGTATAACAATCTCCACCTAGACAACATAATCTAATACAAAAAATTGGAAACATATACAACTCCAGGATCTTGTAGCCAGATCCTCCTTGTTTCTCTTGACAGGGGGCTTTCTCATGGCCCCTGCGGCTCCTGGCACCTCCTGGTACCGCCTAGCGCCTCCTGGCGCCTCCTGGCGTCGCCCCTGCGGCTCCTGGCGCCTCCTGGCGCCGCCCCTGCGGCTCCTGGCACCTCCTGGCGCCGCCCCTGCGCTTCTTGGCGCCTCCTGGCGCCGCCCCTGCAGCTCCTGGTGACGCCCCTGGCGTCGCCCCTGCGGCTCCTGGCGCCTCCTGGTGCCGCCTGGCGCTGCCCCTGCGCTTCCTGGCGCCTCCTGGCGCCGCCCCTGCGGTTCCTGGCGCCTCTTGGCGGCGCCCCTGCGGCTCCTGGCGCCTCCTGGCGCCGCCCCTGCCGTTTCCTGGATCCGCACCCGCGACTCTATTGATCCACCCCCGCGGTCACGCTGCAAAAGCTCGTCTTCTTCGTCTTCAACATCACCTGCTGCGTTAGTAGATCCTTAACTCGTTGCTGCCAAAGATCGAAGTTGTCAGTTCCGTTGAATCGTGGAACCTCAAATTTTGCAACGGAACTCATCGACAACCTTGCTCTGATACCAATTGTTGAGCTCTGATACCAATTGTTGTGATCTTTCAACGAGTTACTTCAGAAATAGAGAGAAGAAGAGAAGACAAAACGTTTTGTGGTTTTGCTGCACAAACCTTGCAGCTAGGATTTTCAATATACTTTGGTGGATTATGAAAACAACCCTACACCTATCTATTTATAACCATAAATAGATAGAATCCTCTATTAATAGATAAAGTCCTATAAATAATAGAATCCTACAAATAGATAGAATTCTTTATAAATAGATAGGATTCTATAAATAGATAGAATCCTCCGCGGGGGGCTCCACCCCCGCACCCCTTGTCACCCCGGGCCCATTAATCCATGGGCCCAAATATGTTTCCCCTGATCCATTGTATCAGTATCTCTAGATTTATTGTCTTATTATAATAGAAAGGATGAAGATGAAAGAGTTTAAATAGTACGGCATCCTTCTATTGTGTTCCTTAGGCGATCACAACATTACAGTATACAAACGAGTTTTGTGAGGTAAAGCACCTCTGTTTCTTTATTACGGTGAGCTCGACTCGGAGTGAACGAGATACGAACCGAGATACTAACCGTTACGTATTGGGTTGACAGGAATCGAACCAGAAACCGCGAGCCGTGCCATCCTACTCTAACCAAACCAGTTAGCGTATATTCGACCATTCCCGGTTAGACCCACATCCGACCTTGTGTTAATTTAATTTAGTTTAAAGGGAATTATTAGTAATTTGTTTATAATTAATTGATGATGCGGGATAAGTTAGTTTATGTGAGTAACGGAATTATTGGAATATTAAGTGATACGGAATTAAGGTATAACCGGAATGAAAATGCGTAGTGGATAAATGGAGTAATGAGTTAGAAATTTTTATTGCATGTCCAGGATAGATGAAAGAGGAAATAAACTAGAGTACGGAACTTGAGCGGTTCGACCGGAAAGGTTAGATGAATAATGCTTCACGGGTAGATAGTTCTAAGGGAAAGAAGTAGGTAACGATTAAGAGAACGTAAATGGACGTGTAGGTCCCCGAAACGAAATGTTAAGGAGGATCAGGATAATGAGCTAGATGTTACACCGTGATGGTGACCGTGATAGGTGAATGAAATTTAAGTTTGGGAATAACTCTAAGAATGGAAAATTTTTGGAACAAGATAATCGGATCTTTAGCTGGCAAGATCTCGAGACTTTGAGACCAGTGCCGTTAAGGTGAGTTCGTAGGACTCACTTAGTTACCGTTTTATACTGAGTGTGCATTAGAGTGGTTTGTGTTATATTCTGGTGAAATAAAAACGAACGAATTAGATCATTGTACTTTATTTTGTTAAGTAAGGCACAAGTGTATGATAACGTGCCGTAACCGTCGGTCCGGGGCGATGGTGCCGGAGGATTTCCCCGCAACCAGTCCAGTAGGTATACGGGAAGAGGTACTTACACTAGCCCTACTGATTTATGGGGACGGGGGCAAGAGTCAGGAGACTCTTGTGTTACAAGATAAGATGGAAAGTAGAATGGATAAATTCACGTAATGAAAAATAATAAGACGGGATCTGTGTGTGCATGCTGAGTGATTTATTGTATATTCTCTTGTGTGTGTTTATGCTCTAGTGATACTGTAGTATTAGAATTGTAGCTAACGGTTTTTACCGTTTTGTTAGATGATGCAGGTTAGATCTCTACCGAGAGATCGAGAGTGAAGTGGCCAGCCGAGTTTCTATACTAGGATCGGGTGTTGTGGTTATTTAATTCAGTTATTTATTTCTGCCAGTTGACTTTTATTGTTAGACTTACTCGTCCTGAGGATTGGCTATGGTTATGTTAGTCTTGTCTTTATACTCTGAGTACTTTTATTTAAGATTTAACGTTTTAATATTTGTGCCTTGTTGCAAGGTCCGTTGAAACTGTTGTCATACTAAGGCCGGGATCCACTGTGAGGTCTTAGTCAGTAACGCTCCAGAATCCCAGAATTCGGGGTGTTACAATCGGAGTGTTTTGTAATCTATCGGCTTATACTAGAACTCTGTTGGTAGTTGTAGCATGTGAATTTTTGTTGTATGGTTTTATCGTGAACTCTACGTCTATTGTTAGCTTAAATTTGGTGCTTTGTGGCTTCAACTAGTACTTTATGGTCAGTAGTAGTATTGACTATCACTATAACGCATGGTTTGTCCTTTGTAATCAGTCTTTACATTCTAAATGTATGCATTAACTTATTTCTCAGGTTAGTTATCATGGGAGGCAATAGATTTTTGGATCGGTGATTGCTTACATCCCTTCATTTTATTTGGTTAGGAATAATATTATTAAGAAGCTAATTGGTATTGAACCTACTAGTAATTATCAATCTTTGTCTGTGATGTCTGTCAATTAGTGCAAACTAATTAACCTTCCCCTATCAGATTAGTTTAATAAACCTGTGGACCTTAAATTCATTTTTTTGCTCCTTTGGTTTTGGCAAAATAGATGTAACTCAAGTATGATCTCTAATTGTATTAAATCGAGATGGTTGCTTTGGGAAGTAATTGAATTCTATCATTGTCCGAAGCATGTTAATGATGGAATAAACTTACAAATAATGACTAAGTTTTTAAGAATCTGGTATGTAAAAATTGATATATACAGACCATCTTATTTATTTGGTTCAAAATGAAGATTACTTATTGAAATTGTTAAGGCTAGGAATGCGAAAAAAAAACTTCTGGAGAGATCCTAAAATAACTAGAACATATTGATATGATTATGCTAGCAGAGATTAAAACGAATATTGAGCCTAATGAAAATTACTAGCGTCTTGTTGGCTTCGCCTCCATCCAATTCGTCCCCTCTTTTGGTCTTGCGTGTGGACCATGCCTTCTTTGGAAAAATAAGCTTCTTAATGAAAAAAATTAGCCTTGACCACATTGATTAGATATTTATGATTGTTAAGCACACAAATATTGAACTTTTTTTGTACGCATAATATTATTTTTATATACGTCTCACTTATCGAAAAATTTAAAGTTGTAATTTGGAAAAGGGTAATGAATTTGATAAAATCTCAAAATAAACCGGTTATTGTTATAGGAAATTTTAATGATCTTCTTTGCCCGGAGGATAAAGTTGGTGGTGCTAGCCCAAATAAAAAAAATGGTTCCATAGAATTAATAATATTATGCAAGAGTGTAATCTTATCCATTTAGCTTCTGAGGGTCATGATTTTACATGGAGAAGAAGGAAAGATGGGGAAAACAACACTTTTGAAAAATTTGATCGAGCCTTGGCTCATTTTGAAGTCATCAATGCATATAATCAGATTCATGTATGGAACCATGTGTTCACTACGTTTGATCATTGTATGATAGCTACTAATCTCACTTTCTCAAGACAAAAGTTGAAGAATAAACCGTTTAGATTTGATGGATCTAAAAAAGAGTGGGGAATCGGCTTATGGCTTTATCCTTAAGAATGATGACGCTATGACGATTTCCCTTGGCTATCGACAATATGGCAACATTTTTATCCTCCATACCGAAGCATGTGCGCTAAGGGATGGTTTGGTTAGGACATTTGATTTAGGAATTTACAAAATTGAAATTAAAGGAGATTCCCTTCCTGTTATGAACTCTGTTAAGCAGGTTTGGAAGCCTCCTTAGGAACTCGACCTTATTATGTCAGATATTACTAATGTTTTAGTGAGTTTCTATCAGGTTTTGATTGTCCATGTGTTTAGAGAAGTCAATTGTGTTGTAGACAATCTTGTTGGGTTGGGACACGACTTTCCTCTTGCGTCTTGTTCATCTACTTTAGTGGTGGATGATCTCATCCGAAAGGATGCTCTAGGGTGAAAAGTCTCGAGGAGATGATTCACCCTAATTGCTTATCCTGTAGTATCAAAAATAGTAGATGGGAAAGAAGGAATACATCAATCGGAGTTCATGGGAACATGGAATAGAGAGGGAATAACGGGCAGTGAAAATAAACAAGTAATTACAAGTTAGAGTTATGTAAATATTCCATCAGGCTAGAGAGACCCAAAGGGCATATGGGGCATAGGTTTATTGGATTATTGAGCCATACACTAGGCCGTATATTTGGACTTTTCTATTTATTTGTTAGTTTATTTTACCCTTGAGCTTATCCTTTGTTAGTTTATCTTTATCTTATTTTATTATTATCTTGTCATTTACTCTAATTATAAATACTTTGTCTGATCAATGAAATAAGCAAGCCTTCCATTCACAAATCTCTACATGATATAAGAGGATACAATCCCTAAACACGCTTCCGCCTAAAGAAAACTTTAAAAAAAAACTCTAGCCTAGCCGCCATAACCGCCGGCGGTGGCGTCTATCCCGCCAACCTACCGGCGCCCTAAAATCCACTTCTACCATCGAAGAAAAGAAGAGAAGGAGGTCTATCAAGTCCTCGTAATATCTCTTCGTTCAAACTCATATCGGCGTGTTATCATCGCCAACAAAACAAGGAGCAATGAAGGGAAGAGGCTCATCAAGTCTTCATATCATCCTTTCGCTCATACCTACCCTAGGACGCTAATCAACATGCATCCAAGATCGCAAAACTTACCCTAGGACGCTAATCAACATGCGTTCCGGGACCCAAACAACCATAGGACGTTAATCAACCTGCGTTCTAGGGCCCAAAACATATCCTAAGATGCTAATGTACCTGCATCTTAGGGCCCAAAACATACCATAGGACGCTGATCAACTTGCGTTCTAGGGCCCAAAAATTACCCTAAGACACTAATATTGTACCTGCGTCCTAGGGTGCAACCTACGGGCACCATATCCACGCCAACATAATGAAGGGAGGGGTATATGTTGTCTCACATTTTATTTGTATATATGTGTTGCATGTTTAAGTTTTCTAGTTTTTATTTTCGTAATTTGTTTTTATTTTTCTTGTGTTAGTTAAAAAAGTTTGAAAATTCCTAACACATATGAAAAATGATGAAAAATTCAAAAGAAATCGAAAATTTTAAAATCTTTTTGTGTGTTTTCTTAAAGATATTGGAAATAATCTTAGTGATGAGACATTGTTCAAAACCATGGCAATAACTTGAGGATTTGTTTGATTATAAATTTTATAGACTTGAACATAAGAGAAGCATGTTAATTAGTTAGTACATAAAATGTATATGATTGATGAATTTAGTTGAACTCTTATGATTCTTATTGGTTGATGTATGACTTAGTGAATATTACAAAAAGAGAATTGAGCTAGTAAGCACTTGTTTCGGTCCATGATAGTGTGTATTGGTTATGAACTCTCAATTGCTTGTCTTGTGAAGCTTACAATGGTTGAGACTCACTTGAGTAAGAAATACTATCCCGTAAGACGAAAGACATATGAAATGAAAAAACAAGAAAAAGTCATAGAAAAAAAGCACCACAAAAAGTTCAAATAAAGCCACTTGCTAGCCACTAGGCAAATATAATGTTGGTTGCTTGTTTTTCATTTTATTTTGTTTTATGCCAATGAGACAAAGTATTTCACATCATTGTATGAATGCAATTGAATGTATTAACATGCCAAAAAGAAGCATGAAGGTTTTTCATTTGTTAGGCCAAGTTCAAGGAGAAATGAATTATAAAGGAACCGATCATGCCTAATTGTACTTAAACTTGTGTGAACCTTTAGCTACTTTTTTGCATCATATAGAAACACAATACAAGTCATATGAAAGTATCATATATAACCGAAAAATAGTTTGATTAAGTTGTTAAACTTAGGATTCTTGACTATAGGTTTATGATTGATTGGTTAGCATATATTATTGCTTGTCGATTTATATGCTTGTTATTTTCTTACTCATCCAAAATGCCTTGCCATGATAATGAATAGACTGAAAAGAGATCAAATAAAAGAATCATGCACCAAATTTTTTTCTTTTCCTTCTTTCTTTTCACATTGTATTTGGATGTTTACTTGGGGACAAGTAAATGTCTAAGTATGGGGTATTTTGATAGCATGCTTTTATGCTATCTTTTTTTATAGTTGTTTTCTTGTGTTTGTAGGCAGAATTGCATGGGTTTAGGCACTTACATCTTTTCTAGTTCTTATTTGCATCAACGAATGCCTACTCCCGTTTATCTCTTGTGCTTAGGTGATTTTAGGCCAAAAGGAGCTTCAATGAACATAAAAATGCTGAAGAAAGGAACCCTCTCTCGACGTCAATGGAATCAAAGAAAGAAGAAGCAAAGAGAAGCTCTAACACTTTAAAGGAGAAGAATGAATGGCCAAAAGATCATCCAAAGAAGCAAGTCGTAGAGATCGAGTCACCCGTGCACACTTACACAGGGTTCCCCTTCACTCGTACAAAGAAGAAGAAAACGACCCGGACTCAAAGACTTAGGCTCTCCTAGGATGAAGACATCGAGCCTAGGCGAAAGACATGTCAAGCGTCGCTCGATGATGCGCCCTTCGTCGGTTGAGCGCGAGGATCCACCGGTGATCGTTCCTTCCGTCCACTTCTTTTTGTTGTTTTATGGTTTTTTTGATATGCCAAGCAAGGATCGTCCAGCCTCTCACCTTGGATCTCCTTGGCTCGAGATCTTCTCCCTCGGAATCTCACTTTGGGATTGGATCTCCTTTGTCCTCCTAGCCTCTCACCGTAAGGACACCACTCAGCCTCTCACCTCGTGGGTTTCGAAACTTCGGCCTCTCACCTTAGTTTCTAGGGTTGTTTTGTTCAAAGTAAAAACACAACTTGATTGAATAATCACTCATATATTTCGTCCTCTAGAAAAGGGTGTGGGAGAGGCCTTATATAGGCTGAAAAATCAGCACCTAAACTCCCACAATTAAAGGGTTACAAGTTCAAGAGTTGGGGCAATTAAGCAAAGGAAAAACAAAGGGCTTGCACCACATAAAAGCAAGCAAACAAAGGGCCTAAGGACCATAACATGGCCGGCCATTTGGAAGCTCTAAGAGGCAAAATTGTGACTGCCAAAAACCCAACATAAAAGTGTGGTAATCACCCTCTTGAATGGTTAGTTTAATGCAAGTGAACATTTTATTTCACTTGTATTAAACAACCCACTTTATTCCATAATATCATGAAAATATCATGAAATAAAGTCAAGCATGACTACTTATTACATACAAAATAAAACACAACTATAAGGTCCATCAAGACGAGCCGGAACCGGAAGCTTCAATCGCCTCAAGCATGTTCACCATTTTGTGTTCAAGGTGGGACCAACATGTCGGAGCTCCAAAAGGACGGTATATCAATGTGGTTTGTCCTAGCATGCGAGCTCTAGCTCGAGTGAGAGGTGGTGATGACCTAGGTGCCGGCACATCACTTTCGTTGCTTAAGTCCGGCGGCCTCACATCACTCGATGGGCGGTCGAGTCAGCCGACCCAATCGATTCATGAAGACGATAGTTTCACCGACCTATTTTTCAACGTGGATCGAGTCAAATCTAGGCCGACTCAATGCATGTGTTGTGCAGTTATAACAAACTCGCTACATGACGACGGTTACAAGGGAATCTTGATGCTGATGTTTGCAATCCTTGTTTTTTCATTTTTTACCCATTCTCAGCCTATATAAACGGCGCATAGCTGCATGATCAAACACCAACTCATAGAAGAAGTCACCTCTGCACAATACTCTCTTATTTCTCTCATTTTCGGAGCCAAGCCTTCATAGTCAAGGGCCGAGTTGGCCGAGTTAGTCCCGAGTTTGCCTAAGTTGTAAGAAGATTGTGCCATTTTGTGGTTGAGTTGAGTAATTTAGAGTTGGATTGCTACTTTCCTTTGTACTTTGGTAATTCTAGTTAACTTTTAGTTCATAGTTTCATCTATCTCTCTCCCGGTCTCATGGATTCCTTGATTGTTTCATGATTTTTGTGTTTGTCTCACTCAACATGAATGAGTAGTTCCATACTAGAGATTCGGATGAAAATCCCAATACAAAGCTCTAAAGATTTGTATCGTTGTAATGCCGAGATTTTATGTGAGTATCAAAGCATGATAGTAAGCATATAGGAGAGTAAAACCGATTAGAACACTAGATTCATGCTTAGACTAATTTGAAAATCGGATGCTAAGCATGCTTAGATTTTTCTTTTATGCACTTTGTTTAGCTTAAGCATGATTCTATGTGTTGGTAATTGACCGGATAGTATGAATGAAACTCATAAGTAATTTCATATTCTGGTGATGCTTTTTTTTTTTGTGTGTAGATGCCTATATTGCTAGGACTGACATTTCAATTATTTCAATAGTAAACACCATGTGAGGAATAATTGAATGCTAATTTGTGAAGTGTTAAGCCCACTCTAGGTCCTTATGATTTAATCAATCCAATAGCAAACACCATGTGAGGTTTGATTACTTTGTATTGATTACTAGTTTAAGACCGTAGTTGACTAGCTTTTTACCAATAGCAAACACCATGTGAAGTACTATGTTGGATTGACTAGCATGCTTAGGCTTACATTCATCTATCACATGCATATAACTGTTTATTATTATTTCCATGATCACTTGAGCAAATAGTTATCACTCTTTGACATTATAACGTGTATAATTTATACATTAGCAAGGATTGAGAGAATTAATCCCTACCCCTAGTCTTTGTCATACTTGATTTCACATTTCCTTATTTCTATGTGGTTTACTCGAATGGGTCAAAAGCTACATGAATTCTCACTCGATCCAAATTATCAAGGTGATTCGATTGAGGTTAATTGACACATTTTCACATTTGAAGTGTTTGTAAGTCGACCACTTGGTCACAACGTTTTCTTTTATTTTACAACACACACCTTATACATCTTCCTAGAGTAAGGGGACTATGATAGTCCTCATGGAGACGAATTGACCGGGATTGCTGTATATTTACGGTGACGCGGCCCTTCTCTTGCGGGTTATATAAACCTCACCTAGTGAGTGTACATGTCATTCATGTACATTGACTAAGTTGAAACAGGCTACAAACAATTGCTCCCTTTGATATGGTTGTTGTTGTCTTTGATTGTTGTATTATGGTCTTCTCTCATATCCTCCATTGTTGGCATAACAAGCTTGTTCTTCCTTGTTGTCCATACTCCTAAGATAAGACTCACAATTAGAAATGATATGATCAACATTATGGCAATATTGACAAGTAATAGATTTAGAAGAAGCAACTTAATTCCCTTTTGGCTTCTAAATGTTTCTTCAATTCGGCTACTTGCATTTGTAGGGCATCCATCTTGAAATCTCGTGCCACCTCTTCATTCACCTTGTAGATCTTTCTTTGGCTTGAATATCTTTCACAATTCTTAGCTTGTTTCTCTATGAAATCCCAAGCTTCTTTAACATCCATCTCTATGAATGTTCCACCAAATATAGAATCGATCTTATCTTTGTTTGGTTATCTAACCCTTTGTAAAAAAACTCTCATATCACCAACTTTGTCTCTCCATGATGAGGACACTCCAAGAGTAGGTCCTTGAATTTCCCATGTTTGGTGTATGCTATCTCTACCTTCCATCTTAAAACTCACAATCTTTCTTCTCATCTCAGCCATCTAGTTTGGTGGGAAATATTTGTTAAGAAACTTCGTTGACTACTCCTCCCATTTTGTAACAGTATATACTCCCGGATGGTATAACTTGATACCATTGCTTGGCTTTTCCACTAAGAGAGAAAAAACGATCTTAGTTTAAGCCCGTGTTGTTCAATACCTGTTATCCTTACGATATCAAGCAACTCATTGAAGGTTGAAGGATGTAGATGTGGGTTTTCACTCGGTCCTCTACCAAACTGATTTTACATGATCATTTGGATGATGGTTGACTTGAGCTGAAAGTATTGAGGAATGTTGTTTCCAAAAACTACTCCGGGTGGGGTGATATGCTTGGCCGGGTCCATTCGCTCTCCTAGATTCCTAGGTGCATAGACTCGATCTCGGTCATGTGCTCTCCTTGGCACTTTTCTAAACATCTCTTCATGGTGCATTGCATCCCTTGCTTCTTCAACATGTAGACGAGCTTCGAGCTGCTCTATCATTTGCCTTTGTTGAGCATCTCTAACTCTAGTCATCTCTTCTTCTTGATCCATGATTAATCTTTTTTCTTTCCTTAACTTTGTAACCGTCCTTTCTATCTCCAAGTGTAACGGCACAAGCTCTTGGCTTCTTGAACTCCATAGGTTTACCACTTTGTCAACCTATAAGCACAGACACACACAAAAGTGAAATAAAAAATAACAAAAAACACTTGCCTTCCTAGTGACTACTTCACAAAAATAGGATATGGCTTCAATAAATGTTGACCAACCCTTTTACTAAGTACTAGATTGTCACAAATGAACTCAATAAAAGAACGTCATATAACCCCAAGTGAAAGGTCGTGTCCATGTAAATACATGATTACTAGACAAGGTCATCTCTCCGTATGGACTATGTTATCTTTATCCTATTCTAAGACAACTTCTAGGTAACACGCAAATGTGTAAAACAAAAAAAAAAAGGGTGTGATCAAGTGATCATCCGAAAACACTTCGAGTATGAGAAAATTCTGATAAATCCAATTGTCTCGGATAACCATAATCGAGTTCCAAGACAACGTCAACCGAGTCAAATTCCATTAGCTTCTGATTGGATCGAGTCAGAAACAAAGTATGCAAGGTTTGAAAACAAGTGTGGGAAATAAATAGGGGTTGGGGACTAATTCTCCCAATCCTTGATAATGCAATGTTCATACACATTATAATGCCATAGAGTGATAACTATTTGTTCGAGTGCACAACTTAATGATTTATTAAATGGTTGTAAGCATTGATAGGCAAATGTAAATCTAAGCATGCTAGTCAATCCAACACAATACCTCACATGGTGTTTTCTATTGGTAAGATGGTAGTCAACTACACTCTCAAACTAGGCTTAACTAAAGATACACAAGCCGCACATGGTGTTTGCTATTGACTTGCATAAATTGTATTGATCTAGAGTGGATTTACACTTCACAAGCTAGAAATCAATCATTCCTTACATGGTGTTTGCTATTGGAGTAATTGAAGTATTAACTCTAGAATCATAGGCGTCTACATATGCATCACTAGATTATGAAATTACTTATGAGTCTCACTTGTACTAGCCGGCCAATTATCAACACATAAGATCATATTTAAGAACTAAACAAAGTGCATAAAGGAATGATCTAAGCTAGTATTAGCATCCGACTTTCATATTAGCTTAAACATAGAACCTAGTATTTTGTTCACTGGTTTTACCACCCTATAAACCCCGATCAAAAATAGATAGAAATTCACAAGATACTAAAACAACGAGTCTGCATTAAATTTATTATCTCACAATATCTACTCTATAATGCAAGGAACCCGCTATGTATGGATCAATCGCAATATGAGTAAGTATTCCGAGGTCGATCTCAGGGACTGAGTTAGATTGACTAAGAAAACTGATCTAATATAGTATAAGTCTAAAATAAGAAAGGGATTGGAAAAGAAAAAGGAAAGAAGGATCAAAATGGTTTTGAAGAGTTTGGTGGATTCACAATCAATTATATGAATTGATTGAAAATCAAATAACAAAGAAATAAAACAAACAATGAATAAATGGGAAGAATGTAGTTCCAAGGATTCAAGATCATTATTTATACACATTGAACTCAATTCTCTTATGTATCTAAGAGTTTGGTGGATGACACATTCAATCCAATAAAGGTTAAACTTTTATTACCTAAGAACACGTTCTCTTATGTATCTAAGAAGAAATATCTGCGTTACGACTCAATTCCTACTTAGGTTGAAGTAGTTTAGATTGATTATAAACCTGCAAAAACCAAACCTTTCTATAGGATTTAAAGTGATTTACACAACCTATTATAAAGATCAATCAATCCATCATATAGTCCAAGGTATAAACAATTCTCTAACTACCTTGGAACCACAAAAAGGTTTCTAGCCAATAATATTCATATCAAAACCTTAAATCTATTCAATAAAACAAAACATGCAATTGAAATAAGAAAAAAGGATGAAGAAAGTACCCAGCTTTATTGAATCTTAAAAACAATTTGTCTTCCACTTGCAAATCTCAAACAAAACTCTAAATAAACTGAAAGTCTGAATCTTCTTTCCTAAACTAATGATCAACAATGGTGAAAACAAATGGAGAAGAAAGGTAGGAGAAGAACTCTCCTTTCCACAATCGAACCTAAAAAACTAACCAAGACTAAACTAGATTAAACGAAGATGAACAAACTCCCTTTTCAGTATTTGGAACCCTACTTTTATAACCTCAAGCCTGTCGAAAGACGCGGGCTGGGCTAAAAAGTCCGAAATAAAATAAAATCCGACGCTTAGGGAAGAATCTCGGTTGGCATATCGGCCGAGATGGGTCACGTCGGGGCCGAGATTTTGACTTCGTTCTTCAGCGTCACAAGCATCTCGGTCAAGTCCCTTGACATCTCGGTCGAGATGTGGACCGAGATTTTACAACAGAAACTCCTATCTTGGGCCGAGATAAATGGATCTTAGCCAAGATGTTCTTCACTCGGGTAGTTTGTCTCGTTCTCTCCAAATCGTCCTCTTCTCCTTTCCTATGCTCGTATGATTTCTCCTAAGCATCCACTCCGAGGCTTGATCCTCAAATGCATCGTTTTAACTCCAAAACACGCCAAATTACCTACAAAGTCACCAAAAGTGTGTGTAGACATCTATACTTGCAAAGTAACACTAAACAAGCATAAAAGACACAAACTAAGGCTAAAACATGTATGCGGAAAGGGAAAAACTACCTAAATGCTCTACTAAATTAGGTCAATAAATTATGTTATCAAAATTCCCCATACTTATACTTGCTTGTCCTCAAGCAAGTATTAAATCTAAGATAGGATAACATGAATTATCTATGCAAAACAAATATAAAAAACTCTTTTTGGTTGTGATGTGCTTCTATACATGATTGTAACACCCCAAATCCGTAGGACTCGGGGCGCTACTGGGCTAGGATCTCGCAATGGATCCTGACAACAAGTCCACTAGATCTTATAACAAGGCACATATAGATCAAAACCAAAACATCAAGCTGTATATATATATATATATATATATATATATATATATATATATATCGAAAGGTATACAAAAGTACCGCTGAGTACAAACAAAAACATATATTTGTACATACAAAATGTCCCATAACCCACGCATAAACCTAGTGTATGGAGCCCTCAGCGGATCACCCCATCTGAATCACTCTACAGCTCTTCTAACCTGCAAAGTATCTACAACACGGTATAAAACCGTTAGCTAACCATTCATATATAAGATAATGCATAAGCACAAACACACTTCAGGAAATCATAAACATATAATCATGCTGTCACACATTTACCCGGTTAATTATCTTTATAAAGTCGAACACTCAAATCGTATAAATATATGTATATGAACATATGTGACACGAGGTATATATATAATCCTCGCCTCTGAGTGCTATAACCAGCTGGAGTGGATCCGGAACACCCTCCCGTATACCATAAAGCAGTGGGGAGTGGCCATCCCGTATACCAGATCTGGCCTGACTACAGAGAACCTCCCAGACTCCTCAGCGGGATGAAAGGGAAGGTTGTCACATCCACTACAATGGGCGGTCACTAAATCACAGGTCGGTAATAACAACATCGCATGCTATCAAGCATATAACACACACATCACTCATGCAAACATCCAATACAAGGATCTTAGCTAAGTCCTATGGACTTACCTCAACCTCGGAATACTCTCAATCACGATCAACTCCAATCCGGAGGACAATACTGCCTAATAACAAGGCATAAAGAGACATCAAATCTCCTATGAATCAAAGGGGTCACATCTAGACCCAAGGGATCCATAAGGATCATATCCAACTTATAAACCTCGATAATTGACTAAACCTCAAAGCCATAATTGGCATATATCGATATCATACTCATCATCATTCTATCCTCATACACATACCTAGCATGCTACTAATCCGCTCATACTAGGAAAGGAAAGGATCAATACCACTCTAGGTAGATCCTGTACAAGACGCATCTGCGTGACAAGAGGGACGCAGGGGCGAAGCAACGGCAGCCGCAGGCGTGGAGACACTCCCACACAGGGGCGGTGATTGTGGCTGCAGAGGCGGCGGCTCTTTGGCGCGGGTGCGGTGACAAGGTCACGCAGGGGCGGCGGTTCACTGGCGCGGGGGCGGCGACGCTGTAGAAGGTGAACCCTGATTTCTCTTCGACTCTTCACGTGATGATTTCAAGTCTTCATCATCCATTATCCATACACATACATATATATACACATATGAACATCAATACACACCTAGGAGATCTATCCTAAGCTAAGGAAGAAGGAAAGGAAGAAGAAAGAAAGAAAGAGAAGAAGAAGAAGAAAGAACTCACCATTGTGGTAGCCTAACCAGGCTGGAAAAGATCACAACAAAACACACCACTCAACTGGCTCTCAAGCTCAGCAACAACACACCACATCAACTTCAACAAGGCCACACAACCAACTCTTCCAAACCAAGGAGAAACACGCACAAGATCAAGGAGAAGGAGAAGAGAAGAAGAAGAACATGAGGGTAGCTGGAAATGAAGTGAAGAACCCTTGATCCCTAAGCAAAGGAGAAGGTTAAAGGAAAAGAGGAAAGAGTAAAGCATTGGCCAAGAGTCAACAATACCGGCTGCAGCCGCAGGAAACCGCAGGGGTGGGCTCCTTGGCCGCAGGGGCGACCCTCTGGACCCGCAGGGGCGGCTAACCCTGGCTCGGATCCTAAAGACTAAGGCTCTTACATCTCACCCCCTAAAAACAAGTTTCGTCCCGAAACTTGTGAAATCACAAAACCTCTCGGACCCATATGCCGAGGTATAACTTTCTCTTCCTATCGGAGGCATCACATCTCCGCTCATAAGGTATCAACCTAGATCACTCTATAACCTCAAACACATGCATGGAGGAAATCATCATCTCCAGCAACAAGATCACTGTACTATCCAAGGCATAGAGGAAAACCATCTTTAGCCAAACTATAATCACATCACAAGAGCGTAGAGGAAAAACATCTCTAGCCGTATCATCATCACATCGCAAAGGCATAGAGGAAAAACATCTCTAGCCGTATCATACTCATAACAGAAGGGCATGGAGGAAAAACATCTCCAGCAATACTATGTCCACAAAAATAGCATGGAGGAATGTCCAACTAAACCCTAATCGCATCACAATAGCATGGAGGAAAGAACCATCTTCAGCTATAATCATCAATCGCACTAGCACAACAAGATTTAATAAGATCATTAATCACATTATAGCTAGCACGAAAATAAACATATCATAGCATATAAGCACATAATCATAACACTCACCAAGATAGTACTAAGATCTACTCGTCGATCCTACTGGTACATCTATCTCGGCATAAAACTCTAGATAGTTCCTCTGAATACTATCCTCAGTCTCCCATGCAGCCTCATCATGTCCTCGTCTCGACCACTGTATCCTTAGCATAGGAATGTCCTTCGAACGCAGGCGTCTCATACCTCGTTCTAGGACTGCAATCGGATGCTCAACAAAGGTGTGGTCCGGCTCGACCACCAAATCATCATAACTCACGATGTGTCTCGGATCTGGTACATACTCCCTCAGTTGAGACATGTGAAACACAGGGTGAACACCCTCTAATCTCGGAGGCAAAGCTAATCTGTATGCTGCACTCCCAACTCGGTCCAGAATCTCGAATGATCCGACATATCGGGGGCTCAACTTCCCCTTAATGACAAAGCGTCTAACACCTCGTGTCGGAGACACTCTCAGCCACACATGAGCTCCTACTCTGAACTCTAGGGGTCTACGCCTCCTATCTGCATATGACTTCTGACGACTCTGAGCAGTCAGCATCCGCTCTCTAATCAGTGCTACACGAGCCACATCATCCTGAACCTGATCAGGGGTCAAACCACTAACACTGCTAGGCTCATCCCAGCATAACGGCGTGCGACATCTCTGTCCATACAGTGCCTCATATGGGGCCATCCCAATCGATGCATGCCCGCTGTTGTTGTACGAGAACTCAACCAGTGGGAAATGATCCGTCCACACTTGTCCCCAGTCAACACACAAGCTCGCAGCATATCCTCCAATGTCTGAATGGTCCTCTCTGACTGACCATCTGTCTGAGGATGGAACGTAGTCATGAAGTGCAAACTCGTCCCTAGGGCAGTTTGAATCTGCTGCCAAAACCTCGAGGTAAATCGCCCATCTCTGTCTAAGACGATCGTCCTCGGTAGACCATGGAGTCTCACTATCTGTCTAGTGTACTCCTCAGCCAATCTTCTCACTGGCCACGTTTCCCAAATAGGGAGAAAACGTGCCGTCTTCGTCAGTATGTCAACTACAACCCAGATAGCATCAAAGCTCATGCTCAGTCTCAACCCAGTCACAAAATCCATGGTGATGTCCTCCTACTTCCTCTGTGGTACAAGTAGTGGGTGGAGCTTACCTCCAGGTCTACAATGCTTGATCTTGACCTGCTGACAGGTCACACATTGTGCCACAAATCTGGCTACGTCGGGCTTCAGCCCTCCCCACCAATATGAACGTCTCAAATCCTGGTACATTTTACTCGTACCTGGGTGCACTGAATAAGGCATACAGTGAGCCTCCTGTAATATCCTCTGTCGAAAATCCGCATCAGCAGGTACACAGACGCGACCACGGCATCTCATCACTCCATCTGCTCCTATAAGGAACTGTGGTGCCTCATCCCGGGACATCCTCTCTCGGATCCTCGTCAAGGTCGGGCAGGTCCCCTGCTTCTGTTGGATCTCACCCAACAAATTAGGAAGAACCTCTAAAGTACTCAACTAGGCATCCTCATCAGGAAACTGGACGTCTAACTCTAGCCAAACCAAGTCTCTCTGTAATTGAGGATGAACTTTCAGTCTCGCAATCGCCTTCTTTCGAGGCGTCTTCCTGCTCAAGGCGTCGGCGACAACGTTCGCCTTCCCCAGATGATACAAAATCTCCAGATCAAAGTCCTTGATCAACTCGAGCCACTTACGCTGGCGGTTATTCAATTCCCGCTGCGTGAAAATATACTTCAAACTCTTATGGTCTGTGAAGATCTGACACGTAGCACCATACAGGTAATGTCTCCAGATCTTCAATGCACGAACTACCGCTGCCAACTCCAGATCATGAGTCGGGTAGTTCTCCTCATACGTCTTCAGCTGTCTAGACGCATATGCAATCACTCTGCCTCGCTGCATCAACACACATCTCAAGCCTAGCTTGGATGCATCACTGTAAACCACAAAATCATTTGTACCCTCTGGTTATGCCAAAATAGGAGCGGAAGTCAGACGTCTCTTCAGCTCCTCAAAACTCTGCGTACACTGCTCATACCATACAAATCTGGTAGTCTTCCTCAACAGACTCGTCAGTGGACGGGCAATCACAGAAAATCCCTCCACAAAGCGTCGGTAATAACCGGCTAGGCCAAGAAAGGTACGTACTTCCTTGACGTTCGTCGGTGTCGTCCATGCTGCTACTGACTCGATTTTCGCTGGATCAACCTTGATCCCCTTGGCGGAAACAATATGACCCAAGAATGCTACCTCTGGCATCCAGAACTCGCACTTAGAGAACTTAACATAAAGTTCTCTATCTCGTAAAACTTGTATTACAGTACTAAATTGTCCTGCATGCTCCTCTCGGCTGCGAGAGTACACCAAGATATCATCAATGAAGACTACCACAAACTGATCCAGGAAGTCGATGAATATGCTGTTCATCAACTCCATGAAGACAGTTGGGGCATTCGTAAGCCAAATGGCATCACTACAAACTCGTAGTGTCCATATCTGGTCCGAAATGCCGTCTTATGCACATCCTGCTCTCTCACCCTCAGTTGGTGATACCCTGAACGCAGGTCAATCCTGGAAAACACAGTCGCTCCCTGAAGCTGATCTAGCAAGTTGTCAATACGGGGCAATGGATACTTGTTCTTGATGGTCACCTTGTTCAGCTCTCTATAATCATTGCACAGTCTCAACGATCCGTCCTTCCGTACGAAGAGGATAGGTGCTCCCCACGGGGATACGTTAGGGCGGATGAAACCCTTCTTAGCCAACTCCTCGAGTTGCTTCTTCAGCTCCAACATCTCGACAGGCGCCATACGATATGGGGCCTTCGAGATCGGTCTCGTACCAGGCTCCAAATCTATACCAAAGTCCACATTCCTTTGAGGCGGCAAACTGGACGGCTCAACAAATACATTTGTAAACTCGCAGACCACTGAGATATCCTCTAATGTTGGACTCTCCCCTTCCTTCATGACATAACACCAGAAGGCCTCACAACCCTGTGTAATCAATCTCGCTGCACGTACCGCACTGATCACCATGCCTGACTTTCCAAGATCCCAACCTCGGAAAACCTCTATCTGACCTAACTCGGTAGAGAGTGTCACAGTCCTCCTACCTACATCTAATACTGCATGGTGTCTATCCATCCAATCCATACCTAAAATGACTTCTTCATGCACTAATGGCATGACAAAGAAGTCAACAAATAACACACGAGTCCCTATACAAATGGGACAATCACGCATCTCACAGGTACCACTGACCCTACTACCATCGGGTAACCCTATACTGAAAGGTATCCCCTCAGTCGTATCTAGACTCAAACGCTCAACACATGCATCAGATATAAAAGAATGCGTAGCTCCAGTATCGAATAAAACTCTAACAGGTAAACCATGAATCAGAATGGTACATGTAGCAGTCGGTGCAGCTGGCTCCTCTGCACTCCTCAGCTCAAAAACTCTACCCTGAGCTCCTTTGGTGTCAGTATTACTCCCACCACGACCTCTACCTCTAATCGGCCCAAGAGCAGATCCTTGAGTAGTAGGACGATCTGGGACTCTCTACTGTCCTTGTGTCTGCTGCTGAGGTGGTCTCTGCCCACCACCCGCTACACTAGGAGGAGAAGAACCCTTATGTGATGAAGATCCACCCTATCTACAGAAGACAACTTTGTGACCTGATCTGCCACAAGTAAAACAAGTCACTAATGGCCTCGTACACTCTAGCCGCATATGTCCAGGATCATCACTGTTATAACACTGTCGTCTCTTATCTACAACCGGTGTAGATGAGGAATAACTCTGGCGTCTCTGGCCTCGCCCTGAACTAACAGCTCCACCAGCACAACTAGTCTGCCCAGTCCGCTGTCTCTTCTCAGACCCTCCGGTCTGAGAAGCTCTCCTCTGCCCAACCCGCTCTCGCTCATAATCTGAAGCTCTGTCCTGATAGTCCATCAGGGACTCAAAGTGAAATCCTGCCATGTAGGCTCGGGTAGCATCCCTCAATCGTCGGGAGAAGAGATATACATGCTGATTTGCAGGAGGGGCAACTAGATCCAGCAAAACCAGCTCCTCATGGAATCTCCTGATAGCCTCAGAGACTGGTACGTCCTCAAATCCAACCTCAACAAAATCC
The DNA here is from genome assembly GCA_002319775.1 of Fagopyrum tataricum. Lineage (NCBI taxonomy): Eukaryota > Viridiplantae > Streptophyta > Magnoliopsida > Caryophyllales > Polygonaceae > Fagopyrum > Fagopyrum tataricum. Next base: position 35,266,045 of record CM008286.1, read on the forward strand.
CGCAGTTTCTTCCTCCTCAATGAGCCAGGGCAGAAACGCTCTCTGATCATACTCCTCATCTGGTCATAACTGGTAACCTGACCGCGTACAGATCTCCACCAATGCTGTGCTAAGTGTCTGAATAGAGTTTGCACTTGCTCTATCTGTCTGTCTGCTGGACATCTAATAGACTCAAGAGTTGAGTCTACATGTCCGATCCACAACTCCACCTCTACCCCACCTTCCTAGAGAAATGGGGTACTCCCATATGATGAAATGCCTTCAACCAAGTATTTGGTCGAGGCCCTCTATGCTCCTCTTGGAGCTCGAGCAATCTCAGCAGCATGTGCCTGTACAACTGGCACCTGAGTAGCTCCATGGGATCTCTCAGATGATCCCTCCTGTGCCGGCAGATCCGGGGCATGTCTACCCGCTCTAGCAGCCTCCTCCACTCGTCTAATGTATGCGCGGAACTCAGGTCTCCCATAGAGACATGATCCGAGTCATCTGACTGGACTCGCTGTGGTCTTTGTCTCTCAGGCATGCCGTTCCCAGTCTCAGGAACGACACTCTCAGCAACATCCTCATGAATCTCCTCCGCTGCACGTGGACAACAGCGGGAACCTGACCCCGTCCTCTAGCTATTGGAGGAAGAGGGGGTCTACCCCTACCTTGTCCAATTGCAGATAAGGCTCTAGTCCGAACCATCTACAGAGTATATAAACCTAACTTAGAAGGCTATATATATGCCATATGTATAGATAAATATAAGCTAAAAGTCCATCACAACATCACATAAGGTAATATCTATATATATATCTATACTGTCGAGGTCTTCAGAGGGGTGATGGCTTCTCGTACACGCTATCCCAAAACATTTGTACTCATTTCAAAACCAAAACCTTTTGAAAAGTCATACCCTTTCCGGTTCTGTTTATTTATCTATTCGACCTTTATCGTAGATTGCAAGTCCCATTGTTGTCAACCTAAGGCTCTGATATCAACTTTGTAACACCCCAAATCCGTAGGACTCGGGGCACTCCTGGGCTAGGATCTCACAAGGGATCCTGACCCTAGCCTGACAAGCAGTTCACTGAATCTTACAACAAGGCACATATAGATTAAAACTGAAGTGCGGAATAGGCAGATAAACAGTTAACAAATACTCTAGAAGGGGGGGATGAATAGAGTATGGAATCTTTTCACAATCTCAGGATTGGTAAGACCTTATCGATAAGAGATAAGACCTTATCAAACAGTGATAAGACCTTATCAAACAAGGATAAGACCTTACCCGTAGCTCAGAGATTGGATAAGAATAAAACAGTAAGTAAAGACGAACAAGAGATAATAAATACGAGTAAAGAGCAGAAGTAAAAGTGACACGTGATATGTTGACGAGGTTCGGTCTCAAATTGACCTAGTCCCCGCCTAGGGTTATCCAACCCTAGGATTGTAAGTAGCTTTATTTCTCTTCTTCTTCCGATGAGCTCCAGATACAACCTTCAGAAGAACTTCCCTCTTCTAAACTCAGAAGCCTTACACTTCCTATCTAGCAACTCAAACACTCAAGAGAAAACAAAGTCCTACCGATATCGAAGATATCTTACACGTTTGGGTAGAGAGTAACTCTTTGTATAAATCTAAATGAATTGTACTATGATGCTCAAAGAAGATCTCACACACTCAAAGAGATAAAACGCTCAAGCTTGAAAGGTGAGATCGATGCTTTGGAAGATAAGAAAGCAGATGGTTCTTGTGTACGTTTGAGATCAAGTTGTATATCCTGTCATCTTTCTTGTCTCCTTATATAGATACGCCCATCATCTTCAAACAAAACGAACGTTGAGAAAGATCTTGGGCAGCTTGAGATTTGTTACAAAAAATCCGATCGTTTGATTGAATCTTGATATCTTGATTTGTTGCAATCTGGACGTTGAGAATTGATTTTCCAATGGCTGAAAATCCGTTCAATACAGTTGTAGTAAATCTGGATTTTTAAGATTATATTGGCTGAAGATTTTGTTCAAAGATTTGTTTAAACTAAATCAAAGATTTTGTTCAAATCAAATTCCTTGAAAATCTCAACAACCTTAACAAAATTTGACTTAATATATTTGGTTAGAAAATCAAACCAAATATAAAATCCAGCCTATAAGAATATTGTTAGCCCAATAAAATATCGGACTAAACTAAATAAGCTCATTCGAACTAAGCTACTTGAGCCAGTTTCGGTAAGGTCTTACCAAAACCCGTAAGGTCTTACCAAAACCTGGAAACCAAGGTTTTGGCTTTCATCAACCGGTAAGGCCTTATTGACCATTAATAAGGTCTTATCATCAAGGTGGAGTTAACAATCTCCCCCTTGATGAAAGACAAAACTTGTGACCTGTGCACCTGTTAAGAAAACAAAAACAAGATATCCAAACAATATAGCAGAAATATAGGATCAAATTTTGTTTAACAAAACAGAAAGTTCAAACCAAGTTTTTCAAAATAGAAGGGTAAAGCAGATTATTTCTCCCCCTTTTTGTCTTTCAACAAGAAGGGTAACGAAAATTGTCTCAACAAACTATTGTTTTTCAAAACAGAACAAAAAATTATTCTTCATCATCAGAAATTTCGACAACCTCATCGAACCATTGGCCATAAGGAGGAGGAGAGGGAGACCTTGAAATGTCGGAGTCTGATGTGTAAGCTTCTTGAACAGCCTTTCCTTTTCTATATGTTGATCGTTGTTTCTTTGAAGCCGGAGCAGCAGTTGTAGTAGAAGATCGTTTGGGTGCCATGGAGATTTAGGGTTCGAAGGAGATGGGAAGACGAAGAGATTAGAGGTTTTTGAAAAGCAGATTAAAGCCGTGATATAAAATCTTTGAAGATATGGTATAAATAGAGAGAGAGAAGATCTTAAAACACTTGATAAACTCTCAAAAAAAATTTTTAAAAGATCAACATGTAAAACAAAAAAGATTTTCAAAACAGAATCTATTAGTTAGTTATCTAAAGAGATAATAACTAAAAGATTTGATCCATATTCAATATAACAAATAAAATCAAGATCATACTATAATTTAGTAAGGCCTTGAAATGTATTTCAATGTCTTAATGTAGGGAATAAGATCAATATTGTATGACAATAATTGCTCCCCCTACATTTGTGCTTCCCTGTTAAGCATACCAAGTTCTAACCTTATGAAGTTGAATCTCTCTTCGGGTAAAGGTTTTGTGAAGATATCCGCGAGTTGTAGATCAGTAGAGATGAATGTCAAAGACACATCACCTTTTTCTACATGATCTCGTATAAAATGGTGTCTCACATCGATATGCTTCGTTCTTGAATGCATTACAAGATTTTTGGAGATAGATATAGCACTAGTGTTGTCACATTTTACGGGTATACCCTTAAAGTTGAATCCAAGATCTTGGAGTTGTTGCGCAATCCATAGGATTTGCGAACAACAAGCTCCAACAACAATATATTCAGCTTCGGCCGTTGAGAGAGCCACTGAATTTTGCTTCTTGGAATGCCAACTTATTAGAGATGTACCAAGGAATTGACAACACCCTGAAGTACTTTTTCTATCAACTTTATATCCTGCAAAATCAACATCGGAATATCCGATAAGACCGAAACTGCTTTGTGTGGGATACCATAGCCCTATATCTTTGGTACCATTTAGGTTTCTTAAAATCCTTTTCACCGCAATGAGATGAGATTCCTTCGGGTTAGCTTGGAATCTAGCACACATACAAACACTAAACATAATATCAGGTCTACTAGCAGTTAGATAAAGTAGAGATCCGATCATACCTCGATACTCCTTTTGATTTACTTGTTTACCGGTAAGGTCTTGATCTAGAGAAAGAGTGGAGCTCATTGGAATTTTGGCTATCTTGGATTCACTCATCTTATACTTTTTGAGAAGATCTCTCGTATACTTTCCTTGATTAAGGAAGATACCCTTAGTACTTTGATGTACTTGGAGTCCAAGAAAGAAGTTTAGTTCTCCCATCATGCTCATCTCGAATTCCTTGCACATTATGTCAGAAAATTCCTTGCAAAGGGATTCATTAGTAGCTCCAAACTAGATATCATCCACATAAATTTGAACAACAAGAATACCATTTCCATGAGTTTTGATGAATAAAGTTTTGTCAATCAGCCCTCTCTTGAAGTTATTTTCTAAAAGATATTTTGAAAGACGCTCGTACCAAGCTCTTGGAGCTTGCTTTAAGCCGTAAAGAGCTTTGTCAAGCTTGTAAACATGATCTGGAAATTCATCATTTTCAAAACCGGGAGGTTGAGCGACATAAACTTCTTCATCTAAATAACCGTTCAAAAAGGCGCACTTTACGTCCATTTGAAAAAGTTTTATACTCATGTAGGATGCAAAAGAAAGAAGTATACGAATGGCTTCAAGCCTGGCTACGGGAGCAAAAGTCTCCTCGTAGTCAATACCTTCCTCCTAATTGTAGCCTTGAGCTACAAGACGAGCCTTATTTCGGATGACATTACCACTTTCATCCAACTTGTTTCGAAAGACCCTCTTGTTCCGATGACTAATTTTCCTTTGGGCCTTGCCAAAAGGGTCCAAACTTTATTGCGCTCGAACTCGTTTAGCTCATCTTGCATAGCTATAATCCAGTCAGGTTCTTGAAGTGCTTCGGTGTACTTCTTAGGTTCTACAAGAGATACAAAAGCATGAAAAGAGCATAAATTTCTTAATTTCGAACAAGTTTGAATTCCAGAAGAGGGATCAGAAATGATATCCTGAGTTGAATGGGATGATGTATGTTTCAATTTCCTCCGGACATTTCTCTGGTTAGAAGCATCAGGTGAGAGATTAGTATGGTGTGGAGGATATGGCTCTTGTGGTTCAGGAGGTGGTCCATCTTCAAGACTGGCTTCATTTGTAAGGCCTTGAGGCATTGTTTCATTGCCTTGAGATAGTTCAGTAAGGGCTTGAAATGGTTCCTGCATGTTTCTGAATTTGCTCTTCTTTTGATTATCGACTTCTTCTTCTGACTCATCTTCCTCATGTTTATTTAGGTTGAGATCTGCAAAGCTCTCACTCAAGGTACCATTATCATTTTCGTCAAACAAAACATGGATACTTTCTTCGACTACTTTAGTACGTTTATTGTATACTCGATAAGCCTTGCTTTGAGTCGAGTATCCATGAAATATACCTTCGTCGCTACGTGCATCAAATTTCCCAAGATTATCCTTTCCATTATTATGTACGTAACACGTGCATCCAAATGGTTTAAAATAAGATATACTTGGTTTCCTTCCTTTGAAAAGCTCGTAAGGAGTTTTCTTCAACATTGATCGAATCAAACATCTATTGAGAATATAGTTTGCTGTGTAAACAACTTCTGCCCAGTATGACTTAGGCAGATTATTCTCTAATAGCATAGTCCTAGAAATTTCCTCTAGGGTGCGGTTCTTGCGTTCCACAACCCCGTTTTGTTGAGGTGTTCTAGGAGCTGAAAAATTGTGAGAAATTCCATATTTCGCACAAAATAAATCAAAGTTTGATTGATCAAATTCTCTACCATGATCACTTCTAATAGAAACGATTGGTAGGTTTTTCAAAGTTTGTAACTCCTTACAAAGTTTCGAGAAGTAAAAAAGTGCTTCCGATTTATCTTTTAAAAAGAAAACCCAAGTAAACCGAGAATAATCATCAACTATGACAAGAATGTATTTCTTGCCTTTAGAAGATTTGACACGCATAGGTCCACAAAGATCCATGTGTAGAAGCTCGAGAGGTCTAGTAGTACTTACCACTTGCTTCTTTTTGAAAGAGGTACGAGTATGTTTACCTCTAGAGCAAGCATTGCATAGATCATCTACCTTGAATTTTAGATCAGGAAGACCTCTTACAAGATCCTTTGATTTGAGTTTTTGAAGGGTATACATGCTGATATGACCAAGTCGTCTGTGCCATAGTCTTAAGTCGTCTGATAAGACCTTGAGGCATTTCAGATTTGTACCTGCAATTTGATCAGCATTTACAGCATATATATTGTTATCTCTATAAGCCGTTAGGACCAGATCTCCTGTCATTTCATCTCGAACTTCACACTTCTTTTTGTTGAAGCTAACACAATTCCCTTTATCACAAAGCTGAGAAACACTAAGAAGGTTATACTTCAAGCCATCCACCAAATAAACATCTTTAATATTATTATTTGGATCAAAACCAATGTTACCGATACCAAGGATGTCGCATTTTCCTTTGTCACCAAGAGTTATAGTGCCAGTGGTTTGCTTCTTTAGATTTTCGAAAAGAGATTCTTTTCCACTCATATGTCTTGAGCAACCACTGTCCATTATCCACTTTTGATCCTTTGTCTTGGTGATATCCTGCAAAACAGAAAATCAACCTTTCCGGCTTGACCAATAGACAGATTTGGATCCATTATGAGGGTAGACCATATTAGGTAGTCTAGTCCCTTTAGGAACCCATATGTGTTTTATCCGTTAATTTAAACGTACAGGAAAAGTATTTCTAATGATGTAGGGATCCGTTCTCCTATAAGGACACGTTTCCTTTACATGTCCCTTTTTACAGCAAAAGAAACAAGTAGGAGATCGTCAACTTCCTTTTGCCTTAACGAACGTAGTAGTAGGTTTTGCAGGAAAATTCCTGTTGTATCCTATACCACTTCAGTTCAAGGAAAATTGTTGTTCTCCAAGCATCTTGTCAAGAGTAGCTTTGGATCTAGTAAATTGCACAAGGGCTATTTGCTGTTCTTGACATTTTTCAGAAAATTTCACTTTTTCAATCTCTAAGTCAGTATTACACGCCTTATAAGATGAGAGTTTTGCCTTTAGTTCGGAATTTTCCGATCGTAAGGCCTTGACCTTAGTGTCAAGATCTGATTGTATGCTGTCAAGATCTTGAACTTTCAGTGATAGCATTCTTATGCAAGTTTCCTGATCCTTTAGCACTTCTGATAAAACAGTTTTACACAGTAGGACTAGATATAAGACCTTTTACCATTCCATCCATATGTTGATCTTGGTTCTTATCAGGTTTTTCCATAAGACATAAGTTTGCATGATCATCTTCAGAATCTAAATCACTTGATGAGTCTGAATCGCTCCATGCTGCTATCATGGCTTTCTTGCTGTATTCCTTTTTCTTGAATTTGTTTCTCTTCTTTTGAGGACATTCTTTAACAAGATGATCTGTTTCACCACATTCATAACAGTTTAGAACTCGATTCTTTTTTAAAGGGTTTGAAGACTTACCTTTATATTTAGATGATTCAGCATATTCTTTGTTCGATAATTGCTTTTTCATCTTCAATATGCGAGCCAGCCCTCGTGTAATAAGAGCAAAAGGATCTTCATCATCATTATTGTCAGAATCTTCCATTTGTTCCTCTTTCTTATCCTTGAGTGTTAGATTCTTTATGTTTGTGGGCAATTCCCCATCGTCCTCATTGAGGATCATTTCATGGGTAATTAATTTGCCCAGCAAATCATCAAGAGCTAGTGTGCTAAGGTCTTGTGCTTCTTCTATAGCAGTTACCTTGGGACCCCACTTTACTTTGGGCAAGCATCTGAGTATCTTTCTAACTTTTTCTTCATTTTCAAAAGTCTTTCCCAATGAATCAAGGTTGTTAACGATCTCCGTAAAACGGGTGAACATTATCTTGACTGATTCATCTGGGTTCATTTTAAACAATTCGTATTGTCTAAGAAAGATACTGATTTTAGTCTCTTTGACCTGGCCGGTTCCTTCATAGGTAACTACTAGTTTATCCCAAATTTCCTTGGCGGATTTGCACGATGATATACGATTAAACTCGTCAGTACTTAATCCACAATACAATAAGTTAATGGCTTTGTAATTTTTAGCCACGCTTTCTAGATCGGTCTGAGTGAATTCTGCTTTTGTCTTGTTCACTGTTGTATTATTGGGACCATCCCTCGTGGGTGTATTAGGTCCACGCGTAATAATATGCCACAACTCCAAATCTTGATCAATGATAAACATTTGCATCAAAGATTTCCAGTGCATGAAGTTGTTCCCAACAAAAAGAGGTGGTCGTGTAATGGATCTTCCTTGACCGAAGCCTCCTTGACCTTCACCTGCCATGATAAGCCTCACAGATAATAATATCTAAGAAAAGTGAGTTAGGCTCTGATACCAATTGAAGTGCGGAATAGGGAGATAAACAGTTAACAAATACTCTAGAAGGGGGGGATGAATAGAGTATGGAATCTTTTCGCAATCTCAGGATTGGTAAGACCTTATCGATAAGAGATAAGACCTTATCAAACAGTGATAAGACCTTATCAAACAGAGATAAGACCTTACCCGTAGCTCAGAGATTGGATAAGAATAAACAGTAAGTAAAGACGAACAAGAGATAATAAATACGAGTAAAGAGCAGAAGTAAAAGTGACACGTGATATGTTGACGAGGTTCGGTCTCAAATTGACCTAGTCCCCGCCTAGGGTTATCCAACCCTAGGATTGTAAGTAGCTTTATTTCTCTTCTTCTTCCGATGAGCTCCAGATACAACCTTCAGAAGAACTTCCCTCTTCTAAACTCAGAAGCCTTACACTTCCTATCTAGCAACTCAAACACTCAAGAGAAAACAAAGTCCTACCGATATCGAAGATATCTTACACGTTTGGGTAGAGAGTAACTCTTTGTATAAATCTAAATGAATTGTACTATGATGCTCAAAGAAGATCTCACACACTCAAAGAGATAGAACGCTCAAGCTTGAAAGGTGAGATCGATGCTTTGGAAGATAAGAAAGCAAATGGTTCTTGTGTACGCTTGGGATCAAGTTGTATATCCTGTCATCTTTCTTGTCTCCTTATATAGATATGCCCATCATCTTCAAACAAAACGAACGTTGAGAAAGATCTTGGGCAGCTTGAGATTTGTTACAAAAAATCCGATCGTTTGATTGAATCTTGATATCTTGATTTGTTGCAATCTTGACGTTGAGAATTGATTTTCCAATGGCTGAAAATCCGTTCAATACAGTTGCAGTAAATCTGGATTTTTAAGATTATATTGGCTGAAGATTTTGTTCAAAGATTTGTTTAAACTAAATCAACGATTTTGTTCAAATCAAATTCCTTGAAAATCTCAACAACCTTAACAAAATTTGACTTAATATATTTGGTTAGAAAATCAAACCAAATATAAAATCCAGCCTATAAGAATATTGTTAGCCCAATAAAATATCGGACTAAACTAAATAAGCTCATTCGAACTAAGCTACTTGAGCCAGTTTCGGTAAGGTCTTACCAAAACCTGGAAACCAAGGTTTTGGCTTTCATCAACCGGTAAGGCCTTATTGACCATTAATAAGGTCTTATCATCAAGGTGGAGTTAACAATAACCAAAACATCAAACTGTATATATATATATATATATATATATATATATATATATATATATATATATATATATATATATATATATATATATATATATATATACCGAAAGGTATACAAAAGTACCGCTGAGTACAAACCTAACAATATATCTATACATACAACATGTCCCATAACCCTCGCATAAACCTAGTGTACAGAGCCCTCAGCAGATCATCCCATCTAAATCACTCTGCAGCTCTCCTAACTTGCAAAGTATCTACAAAACGGTATAAAACCGTTAGATAATCATTCATATATAAGATAATGCATAAGCACAAACACACTTCAGGAAATCATAAACATATAATCATGTTGTCACACATTTACCCGGTTAATTATCTTTATAAAGTCCAACACTCAAATCGTATAAATATATGTATATGAACATATGTGACACGATGTATATATATAATCCTCGCCTCTGAGTGCTATAACCAGCTGGAGTGGATCCGGAACACCCTCCCGTATACCATAAAGGAGTGGGGAGTGGCCATCCCGTATATCAGATCTGGCCTGACTACAGAGAACCTCCTAGACTCCTCATCAGGATGAAAGGGAAGGTTGTCACAGCAACTACAATGGGTGGTCACTAAATCATAGGTCGGTAATAACAACATCGCTTGCTATCAAGCATATAACACACACACCACTCATGCATACATCCAATATAAGGATGATAGTTAAGTAAGTCCTATAGACTTACCTCAACCTCGGAATACTCTCAATCACGATCAACTCCAATCCGGAGGACAACACTACCTAATAACAAGGCATAAAGAGATATCAAATCTCCTATCAATCAAAGGGGTCACACCTAGACCCAAGGGATCCATAAGGATCATATCCAACTTATAAACCTCGATAATCGACTAAACCTCAAAGCCATAACCGGCATATATCGATATCATACTCATCATCATTCTATCCTCATACACATACCTAGCATGCTACTAACCCGCTCATACTAGGAAAAGAAATGATCAATACCACTCTAGGTAGATCCTGTACAAGACTCACCTGCGTGACAAGAGGGACGCAGGGGTGAAGCAACGGCAGCCGCAAGCGCGGTGACACTCCCACGCAAGGGCGGTGACTGTGGCCGCAGGGGCGGCGGCTCTTTGGCACGGGTGCGGTGACAATGTCACGCAGGGGCGGTGGTTCACTGGCGCGGGGGCGGCGATGCTGCAGAAGGTGAACCCCGATTTCTCTTCGACTCTTCACGTGATGATTTCAAGTCTTCATCATCCATTAGCCATACACATACATATATATACACATATGAGCATCAATACACACCTAGGAGATCTATCCTAAGCTAAGGAAGGAGGAAAGGAAGAAGAAAGAAAGAAAGAGAAGAAGAAGAAAGAACTCACCACTGTGGTAGCATAACCAGGCTGGAAAAGATCACAACACACCACTGAGCTGGCTCTCAAGCTCAGCAACAACACACCACATCAACTTCAACAAGGTCACACAACCAACTCTTTCAAACCAAGGAGAAACAAGCACAAGATCAAGGAGAAGGAGAAGAGAGGAAGAAGAACATGAGGGTAGCTGGAAATGAAGTGAAGAACCCTTGATCCCTAAGCAAAGGAGAAGGTTAAAGGAAAAGAGGAAAGAGTAAAGCATTGGTCAGGAGTCAACAATGCCGGCTGCAGCCGCAGAAAACCGCAAGGGCGGGCTCCTTGGCCGTAGGGGCGGAACACAAGATGAGCCGCAGGGGCGGCCCCCTTTGGGAATATGTGATTTTTATTAGGGCATCGGGGATGTCACAAATTTTGGAGTAGATTAATCCCTAATAATTTTGGGTGTTAGAAGTTATATTTTTAAGGATATTTTCACTTATAAAACCTCCAAAAAATAATTCAATTTATAATCATCATCTACAACCAAACAGATACACATAATTATTCTCCTCAAATTCAATCTAAAAGAACCCATCTTATACCCCTTACCAAACATACCCTAAAACTCACCTTCAACTTGTCAAGGTTTATATTTTTGTCTGAAGACAAGTTCGAGAAAGTGGCTAATATGATTGTTTTTGTTCATATGTAGCATAAATGGAAGTGTGTAGAATTATTTTATAATCATTATTAGAAAAGTACTTACAAACCAAGGAGATTTTCTTGAGGAATATGATAATATTTGTCAAACTTTATCGGACTTTATTGCGCTTTAGGCCCAACACATAAGCCTAGTATGATTCCGTTCTGAAACCAATCGGCAATAAGGGGTGTAACCCACCGACCTTATATATGCTAGACTTGAAATCTCTCATCTTCATATATGAGAACTTTTTATCGTCAATGCATGTGTCCCTACAAGTGCAACTAGGGTACAAACCTAGTTGACACTTGGATGAGCTAGGATCGACGGGCCAATTAGAGGTTAGCCACTCTGATACCATATTAAAGTACATTGGGTTGCATAGCGGAGATTGGGTACATACAAGCACACATATGCATTAGGACCAAGCATAACAAATGAGCTGAATGGGGTTCCGTCCTAAATTTAGTTAGTAATATGTGGAGTAGCCTAGCAACCTTATATATTAGGCTCGTAAACTCCCAACTTTAGATGTGAGAACTTGTCATCTTAAACAATACTCATGTAATGATCATCCATAATGTATATTACGAACAAAGAATTGAACCGGATGGCTACAATAGGAACTTATATGTAATCTTGATTCATTAATAACTCTATCACGATTGATCTTGGATTTTATTATCAAGTAATTATGATTAGACAAATATATAATATATTTCTCAAAAGGTTTACTTGATTGAAAAACGTAAATCCGGTAAATCCTGTTATAAGATAACATATAGACATTATTGAAAATAATAGTTATAAGTATATTCATGGATAAGATAAATGTCAACTTTATTTTTTAACTTTTCTTCTAGTGTATACCATAGATTCACAATAGAAGTATTCATATATTCTTTAAAGATAAGGGAACATATACTTAGTGTTTCCTAAAACGCCTACCGAGAAAGTGGGTGTGGTGGACCATTGTATCTTGGTGGAGTATAATCCATCAAAAACATATTTTCGCTTTGCTTTAGGAAGCTGAGTGTGGTTAACCATGAAGTCTTGGTGGAGTATAATCCTCGTCATTTTTCGCATTGAAGACGGGGGTGGTGGACCATGAAATCTTGGTGGAGTGTAGTCCTCATCAAAAACATTCTTCGCATTGCTCTAAGAATGTGGGCGTGGCGGACCATGGAATCTGGGTGGAGTATAATCCTCATCAAAGACATTTTCACACTGCTCGGAGAAAAAGAAGCAACTTGAGGAGCAGGCTGAGAAGGGCTTCATTCGCCCTAACGTGTCCCCTTGGGAAGCACATGTCCTCTTCGTACGGAAGAAGGACGGATCACTTAGATTATGCATTGATTACAGAGAGCTGAACAAGGTGACCATCAAGAACATGTATCCATTGCCTCGTATTGATGACTTGTTGGATCAGCTTCAGGGAGCGGCAGTATTCTCTAGGATTGACCTACACTCAGGATATCACCCGCTCAGGGTGAGAAAGCAGGAAGTGCACATGACAACATTCCGGACTAGATATGGCCACTACGAGTTTGTAGTGATGCCATTTAGGCTTACGAATTCCCCAGCATTTTTTATGGAGTTGATGAACAGTATCTTCATCGACTTCCTGGATCAGTTTGTTGTGGTCTTTATAGATGATATTCTGGTATACTTTCGCAGGTTTTACGGGATAGAGAACTTTATACTAAGTTCTCTAAGTGTGAGTTCTGGATGCCAGAGGTAGCATTCCTGGGTCATGTGGTTTCAGCTGAAGGGATCAAGGTGGATCCAGCGAATATAGAGGTTGTAGCAGCTTGGACTACACCGACGAACGTCAAGGAAGTACATAGCTTCCTTGGCCTAGCCGGTTATTATAGACGCTTTGTGGAGGGATTTTTTGTGATTGTCCGTCCACTGACGAGTTTGCTGAGGAAGACTACCAGATTTGTGTGGTCTGATCTGTGTATGCAAAGTTTTGAGGAGCTGAAGAGACGTCTGACTTCTGCTCCTGTTTTGGCATAGCCAGAGGGTACAGAGGATTTTGTGGTATACAGTGATGCATCCAAACTAGGCTTGGGATGTGTGTTGATGTAGCGGGGCAGAGTGATTGCATATGCGTCTAGACAGCTGAAGATGTATGAGGAGAACAACCCGACTCATGATCTGGAGTTGGCAGCGGTAGTTCATGCACTGAAGATCTGGAGACATTACTTGTATGGTGCATGTCAGATCTTCACAGACCATAAGAGTCTGAAGTACATTTTCACGCAGCGGGAATTGAATAACCGCCAGCGTAGGTGGCTCGAGCTGATCAAGGACTTTGATTTAGAGATTCTGTATCATCCAGGGAAGGCGAACGTTGTAATGCCCTGAGCAGTAAGACGCCTCGAGAGTAGGAAATTGTGAGATTGACAGTACAACATCAGTTGCAGAGAGATCTGATCTGGTTAGACTTGGAAATTCAGTTTCCTGATGAGGGTGCCTAGTTGCGTACTTTAGAGGTTCTTCCTGATCTGTTGGATGAGATCCAACAGAAGCAGGAGACCTGCCCGCCACTGAGGAGGATCTGAGAGAGGATGTCTAAAGATGAGGCACCACAGTTCCTGCTAGGAGCAGATGGAGTTTTGAGACGCCGCGGTCGCGTTTGTGTACCTGCTTATACAGAGCTGAGACAGAGGATTTTACAGGAGGCTCATTGTACACCTTACTCTGTACATCCAAGTATGAGTAAGATGTATCAAGATTTGAGACGTCTATATTGGTGGGGAGGGCTGAAGCCTGATGTAGCCAGATTTGTGACACAGTGTGCGACCTGCCAGCAGGTCAAGATAGAGCATTGCAGACCTGGAGGTGAGCTCCATCCACTTCCTGTTCCACAGGGGAAGTGGGAGGACGTCACCATGTATTTTGTTACTGGCATGAGACCGAGTAGGAGCTTTGATGCCATCTGGGTTGTAGTGGACAGATTGACGAAGAGGGCACATTTCATTCCTATTAGAGAGACGTGGCCGGTGAGCAGATTAGCAGAGGAGTAGACTAGGCAGATAGTGAGACTCCATGGGGTACCGAGGACGGTCGTCTCAGACAGAGATGGGCGATTTACCTCGAGATTCTGGCAGCAGATTCAGACTGCCCTGGGGACGAGTTTGCACTTCACGACTGCGTTCCATCCTCAGACAGATGGTCAGTCAGAGAGGACCATTCAGACACCGGAGGATATGTTGCGAGCTTGTGTGTTGGATTGGGGACAAGTGTGGACGGATCATCTCCTACTTGTTGAGTTCTCATACAACAACAGCTGACATGCATCTATTGGGATGGCCCCATATGAGGCATTGTATTGACAAAGATGTCGTACCCCGTTATGTTGGGATGAGCAGAGCAGGGTTAGTGGTTTAGCACCTGATCCGATTCAAGATGATGTAGCTCGAGTAGCACTGATTCGAGAGTGGATGCTGACTGCCCAGAGCCGTTAGAAGTCCTATGCAGATAAGAGGCGTAGACCTCTAGAGTTCAGAGTTGGAGCCCATGTGTGGCTGAGAGTGTCCCCGACACGAGGTGTTAGGCGTTTTGGCATTAAGGGGAAGCTGAGCCCCCAATATGTCGGACCGTTCGAGATTCTGGATCGGGTTGGGAGTGCAGCTTACAGATTAGCCTTGCCTCCGAGATTAGAGGGTATTCACCCTGTGTTTCACGTGTCTCAGCTGAGGGAATACATACCAGATCCGAGACATATCGTGAGTTATGATGATTTGGTGGTTAAGCCGGACCACACTTTTGTTAAGCACCCTATTGCAGTCCTAGAACGAGGTATGAGACGCTTGCGTTCGAAGGAAATTCCTATGTTGAGGATACAGTGGTCGAGACGAGGACCTGATGAGGCTACATGGGAGACTGAGGATAGTATCCAGATGAACTATCCAGAGTTCTATGCTGAGTTAGATGCGCCAGTAGGATCACCGAGTAGATCTTAGTACTATCTTGGTGAGTGTTATGCTTATATGCTATGATGTGTTTATTTTCATACTAGCTTCGATGTGATATATGATCTTATTAGATCTTGTTGTGCTAGTATGATTATTGTTATAGCTGGAGATGGATCTTTCCTCCATGCTATTGTGATACGTTTAAGATTCAGCTGGAAATGTTATTCCTCCATGCTATTTGTTGGAGATGTTTTTCCTCCATGGCTTTCTGTTATGAGTATGATACGGCTAGAGATGTGATTCCTCTATGCCTTGTGATATGTTTATGATTTGGCTAGAGATGGTTTTCCTCTATGCCCTGGATAATATAGTTTTGTTGTTGGAGTTGATGATTTCCTCCATGCTTGTGTTTGAGGTTATAGAGAGAGTTGTACCTCGGCTTGTGAGTCCGAGTGGTTTGAGAATTTTACAAGTTTCGGGACGAAACTTGTTTTTAAGGGGATGAGGTGTAAGAGCCCTAGTCTTTTGGACCGAGTTTGTATTAGCCGAGATTACCTTAGCCGCCCCCGTGGGCATGTGTGCCGCCCCAGCGGGTTCCCGCTCCCCTGACCCAGTGAACCGCTCCCACGGTTTCCTGCGGCTGCATCCGGTTTTGTTGACCGGTTGACTTGTGCTTTACTCTTTTCCTTACTTCTTACCTTGTTGAGCAAGGGTTTCACTTTCATCTCCTTTCCCTTTCTAGCCCTACGTCCTTCTTGCTTCTTCTTCTTCTCTCCTTGATCTTGATCTTGATCTTCCTTGAGTTTGGAAGTGGTTTAGTGTGTTGTTGTTGATGTTGATGATGGTGTGCATGTTTGCTGAGCTTGGAAGCCAGCTGAGGTGTTAGTGGTGATCAGTTCTTGGTTAGTCCACAACTGTGGTAAGCTCCATCTTTCTTCTTCTCTTCTTTCTTCCTTTGATTCTTTCCCCTTAGCTTAGGATTAGATGTTTGATCATAGATTAATGTTAGTATATGTATGTATATGCATGTGTATGATTTTGGAATGAGAGAAGACGTGATTTGATCACGTGAAGAGCTGAAGAAGAGTAGCGGGATCACGTTCTGCACCGTCGCCGCCCCCGCGCCTGGAAGCCGCCGCCCCTGCGGAAGCCTTGCCGCAGCGCCCGCGCCGTGCCTGCGTTGCCTGCGGCCTTTGTCATTGCGCCCGCGGCTGAGTCCTGCCGCGCCTGCGGGTTGCCTTGTTCCGTCCCTGCGTCTCTTGTGTCATGTAGGTGCGTCTTGTCACGGGTCTACCTAGAGTTAGGTAGATTCTTTCCTTTCCTAGTATGAGAGGTAGTAGCGTGCTAGATATAGGTTGATGATAGATGATTGATGAGTATGTTTCGTTATGCCTTGTTTCTAGGCAGTGCTATCCTCCAGATTGGAGTGGTCCGTGTTTGAGGGTTGATCGAGTTGAGAGAGCACTTCCGCCACCATCTGGCATCAAGTGACATATGTCCAATTTGTGGCGTGGAGATGGAATCTATTATGCACCTCTTTAGGGATTGTTCCAATATAAACGCCCTATGGGATTGTTTAGTTCCACTAGAAAACTCGGCAGATTTCTTTACCCTTTCCGACCAAACGTGGATGCTCTTAAATCTGTCAAACTTTGATACTATGATTGGTGATTTGCCATATTGTATTTGGTTTGCGGTGTCGTTTTGCTGGTTTTGGAAGTGGCGGAATGTTGTCGTTTTCCGTGACGTTTTGCCACCGACAAATCGTACGACATATATTGCGTCTCAGACTAAGAGTATCGCTCACACTTTTTATCTTACCCGGTCTAGGTCTCCTTCGTCATCCATTTAGAAGGTGTGGTCTCACATGGCATGGGCTCAACCTATTATGGGATGTGTGAAATTAAATTCCGCTCAGTCCAAGGATTACTTGGTGGTGTTGTTGTAGGTGGTTTGTTATGGCATCCTCATGGTCAATGGTTGGGTGGCATCTCCTTAACATTGGAAATTGTATTTTTTCAATGGCGGAATTGTAGGGTCTCTCCGTAAGGTTGTACCTTACTTGGGAGAAGGGTTATCATAGGGTTTCGGTGGAGATTGACCCTGAGCTTGTTGTGAGACTTATCAAAAATGACATTTCAACCTCGCATTCCCTTTTTAATCTGTCATCTAGGTGTCAAGGCTTCATTGTAGAGATTGACATGTTCAATTTCGACATATCTTTCGTATAGCCAATCAAGTGGCCGACTCTCTGGCTTCTCATGCTTTTTAATTTTCCCTTGGGTTGTATGTTTTTGGTTCACCCTTCTTCCAATTTAGTTTATATTCTTAAGAACGATGTCTGTGAGTAGTGACCCACATCTAGTCATTTGTTAGCTTCATTTATCTCTTAATAAGATATGTCTTAATAAGATATGGGTGAGCCTAAGGCTTCCCCGTCTCACTTACCAAAATACGGTGATATTTCTCTCAAGCATCATCAAAATAAAATTTGCAAACATACTAAACTCCGTCCATCGGATTACCTTTCCCAATTTCTCCATATCTCAAATCTTATATCACCAACATAACATGCATACCAGTTACAAACGGCATGTGTTCTTTGTATATCCGAACTTCGATTGGTTTTATACTTGAGACTTTGAAAATTCTTGAAACTTTAGATGATATTTGAGACTTGTATAAAACTTAGAGTATTCTAAGTTTGGTTTAATGAAATATAAAGTTTATGTGGTTCTATTTATTGCAGGTGGAGAAATCTACAAATCGGTTGGATAGATGGAATGACAAGATAAATAGTCATTTGGATGAATGAGGCTCGTCACCCGACTATATCTAACATTTTCTTTCTTTTTTTCTTTTCTTGTTATCATACTTTACCTCGTCTAAATTTCACCTCCATTATGTTTTGTGTATAACAACTAGAACTACCATAACCGTCATCTTGTGTGAAAAACTTTAGGAAACCTAAAATGGCAAGAATACATGTATATTTATTCAATGTTGGGGATGTTTTGATTTATTCGAACCTCAAATCTATTCCGTCACCAACCTACCGACGTCAATAAAATTATTACCAACGGTTTACAAGTGATCATATCATATCGATTTGTAAGAAATGCTCGACTTATTAAAGATTTGTCACTACTATTGGTTTAAATCTTTTTACTAAATCAATAATTAACTAAGTACATATTTTTAACTAAAATAATATCTAAAGTTTACATCAACAAATTTTTTAATATTTTAAATTTTTACGATATGAGAGATTTTAAATTTCATATTGATACACTTCTCTTATAAGTTACAAGCTATATATATATATATTAAATAAAAAAAATTAACTAAAACAATAAATTTAACTAAAACAATATTTAAGTTTTACATTAACAAAATTTTTTGATACTTACGGTTTCAAAATTTAACGATATGAGAGATTTTCAAATTTCAGATTGATAAACTTCGATCTCATGTACCACAAGCTAAATTTATTTTATTTTTAAGTTTTACATCAACAATTCTTTTTTTCGACTGATAAACTTCTCCAAAGTTGAACTTACAAGATAAGCAATATCTTGGTTTGACAGATAACTAATTTCTCACGTACACTTCTCACATTATTTTCACTATATATACAGATCATATTTCACCGTCTTCCATCAGTTTAATTCTCAGGTAAATCTACATATTATTTCCAAGTTACAATTACCTATTGCTTCATCCAGTTCCAATTTGAAATCTTTCATCCAATTTCAATTTTCCTAAATTAATATGTTTATCATTTGTCACAAATATTGATCGTTTTTTTCTATTGTTGTCTTCATTGTTTTCCATCCGATTATTAAAAGAGCGCACGTGTTCTCTCTTCGGATTTATTTTTCTCTTTGAATATCATTCGTTTTTTATTTTCAATATTTCTCTTCGGATATGTAAAAAAAACGTACATGCTGATCGTTTTCCCGATTAAAAAAATCCGTATTGTTTTTTTTTTTCACTTTTTTCCATCCGATTGAAAAATTATTGCAAAAAAATTCAAAGTCATTACCGGAAGTATTAATTTATATTTGTACATGTCATTACCTCTTATGTGCGTGCTAAGGAAATATTACTAAAAAAACTCCGCAAATATCATCAAAATCTAAAACACGACAAAATATTTTAGCAAGAAATTCGCACAAGATACGGGCTATAAACTACTTAATAATAAAGATCGTATGATATTTTATTACATAAAAAAATAAACACCTAGAATTTTGAAGGTGGCGGCGGAAATGGGTTGTGTTTTGGATTAGGGCCTGGTGGATCATAGTCGTCGGTCCCAGCAAATGTATTCCCCATATTGTTCTACCAAATGAAATATATATATATATATATATATATATATATATATATATATATATATATATATATATATATATATATATATATATATATATTTATAATTAGTACATTATATTAATGTAATATATAAGAAATTATAGTATATGCACAAGTTGATCACATAATAAACAAACAAGAAATCCAAAACATATACCCACCTTAGGGATATATTTCACATTCGGAAGCTCCACGGTCAACGGTTGACCCTTCATTAGTTTCGTAAGTGTTCCTATAAATCAATAAATGTAAGAGTCGCCCTATAAAGAAACATTAAAAAGATTCAAAATTCTATCTCATTTTTTCCGATACATTTGAACCACAATAAAATAGCCTATTAAAAAATCAAACGCGGTTACTTTTCTTAGAAATAACGGGATTGTCCGTAGTACAAACTCGTGTTTATTGACGAAAAAATCATATAAGACTAATGAGGAATAAAATGTCGCTCACCACACCTCTAGTATCATTGTTCAACAAAAGGGCAAATCCATAGAAGAGTCCTCGAACAAATGATAAACTAATGGATAAACTAAAAACAAAAGACTCAAAAAAAATCCAATGCAACATTAGTTTGATGATAAGTATTTATAAGTTGGATATCTCAATCGCCAATTTAGACATTTCGAAATCAGACTAAATAGCGGTGTGTGAGAGATAAAAATATTAAGATTCACGAGTCTCACCACCCCATGCCTTACCCCTTGTGCTCAACAAACATCGACGATCTTTATGTATATATGTATGTATCAAAAGTAAATTAACTCAAGATAGTTAAAGAAATATACAGCTTGACCCAAAAAAAAAAAAGAGCAATATATACTACATTAATACTCACTTCTAGGTGATGGGATCGCAGAGACACAAGAGAGAAGGAACGGAGGGATGAGGAGCAACATGACGGCCAAAAGAGCAAAGTCGTGTGAGATGTTACTCTTCATATCCGAAACTTCAAATTTCTTCTTTCTCAACTCAAAAGAAGAAAAAAAGCATTGTGTTTTAGTTTCGTCAAAGCTGTGAATGCCAATGAAGAGAATTTGTTGAAAGAAATCATGTATATATGATTGTTAGTACATTCTACTAAAATGGAAATAATTATGATACACTTCATTTTGTTTACAATTTTTAGACTTTTCAGTGATTCATCGAATCTAATTAAAGATAATAACTATATTGTGTTCAAATTTTAAAATCAATCAATCAATTATAGAAACGAATTTTACAAATTATAATTATAGAAGATTTACGAACATAAATATTTTTAATTGACAATATAATTTAGAAAATTTTGTCATAAATATATTTATGTTTAGAGACAAACAATAATATTAAAATTTTGTCATACAATTATAATTAATACACCCACAACTCCTAGTACGGAAACACAACTGGCCACTCCACTCCCGATTTATCGGTAGAGGTCTATCTTGCAAATACCTAACAACACGGTAAAAACCGTTAGGTACAATTATAATACTAAGGTCATTAAAACAAACACGTATAAGGAAGTATTGTAAATCATTCAACAAGCAACACGCAATATCGCGATTTATTATCTTTCTTTGATGGAATTGATCATTCTATTTTCCAACTTTTCAAGGTAGCACAAGAGTCCCATCGACTCCCGCCCGTGTCCCCTTTCACTAGTAGGACTAGTGTAATTGCATCCTCCCGTATACGCTATTGGACTGATCGCGGGGAAATCTTCTGGTACTGCCTCGGGCCGGACAAAAAGCTACGGCACATAATGATACACTTGTGCCTCTCTTTAGAAATTTAAAAACAGTGATCTAGTTCGTTCATTTTATTTCACATCATAACACGCACTACTCTATTGCACACTCAGTGTTAAAAGGTAGCTAAGTGAGTCTTATGAACTCACCTTATCAAGATTGGTCTCAACGTCTCGCGATCTTGCTAGTCAAAGATCCGATTATCCTGATCAAATAATTTATCAACCCTTATAACTATTTCAAACCTTAAAATTGCGCTACTTATCATTCTAAATAATCAGGGTATGATATCTCGCATCAATACCCTGACTTTCTATAAAAACTTAGGTTTGTGGACCTAGACGTCCATTTCGATTTCTCTTATCCTTAGCATAGCGTTTCGTTAAAACTCACTATCTCTAAAGTGCATAATTATTCTTAACATTATCAAACCCCTTAATTACTCAATGTGCTTATTCCGGTTCCACTAATATACTTCTCAGTCTGCTCATTTCAATGTTCCGGTTCTTTTGACTAGTTCCTCAATTATCATTCATTTCAACATTTCGATTATTCTGTACTAATTCCGCAACTATCATATGTTTCGGTATTTTATACTGAACTAAATATTAACCACTAATTAATTCTCTAAATTATCACAACATTTTTAATTAATAATTGTAGTCCATAATTATTAAATTAAATGGAAATTAATTTAACGGAAAAAGGATCGGGTTCGGGTACGGTCTAACCAGAATTTGATTCAGTTCCAAGTGGTTATCCGGAGTCTAGTGGTATCTAATGGTGCAATTGGTCTCAAGTTTGAAACAAGAGGCAAGCAACAAAGGAGATGTGTAAATGTTCAGTTCCTAGTGGTCTCGAGTTCGAGACTTGGCAAAAACCTGAAAATAGAACTTTGGCACGAGTAATAGGTCGCAGTTTCAAACCTCCTGGGCAGCAGGTTTCAACAAATAATTCTTCTCTTTTCCTTCTTTGTGATGTAGAGTTTGAGCCTTTCAGGCAGCAAAACAAAAGGGGTTGCAAGAGGGGGGCTCAGAGTTATAGGTCTGGGGTTCGAAACCTCTAAGAGGCAAATGACACACGTTAAGTGACGAGAGACCACAGGTTCAAATCCTGTACTTCACAAACTAAGTTATACATTCTTATAACCGTAGATCGGTGTCACTACCGGCGGAAAGGTCATTGTGATTACGCCTTCCAACCCTTCTTTGCGAGAGTCGAAAGTTTCGAGAGTGGAAAGGGCTTACCATTCACTGACGACGGCGAGTGTCTCCGGTGTCCGGCGTCGACTCTCGGCCGGGATATTGGTTCCTAGGTGAGAATTCATTAGTGGCCGATTACTAGAGTGAAGCTATGTTGCCCAAGCCTTGGTTTGGTGGCTTCTGGGGTCGCCGGTAAGGGTGCGGAGGCCGACCCTACCGGGTCGATCAAAATGTGGCGGACGGCGATGTGTTCCCTCATGCAGGGTGATTTGAAGCGGTGGGACATTGAAGTGGAGAGAAGGAGGAAACGGCAGAGGGAAGAGAGGAGGTGGTGAAGCCACGATAGTGTAGAAGCGGTTTCGTCGGGAGTTACTCTGTTGCGAGGCGTTCCACCGGTCATCACTGTCCTCGTAGCTCTGTCTTTCATGCCCATTACTAGCCTTCAACTTCGTTAATGTTGGAGGAGGTACGGTGAAGGCTGGGAAGAGGATGATACTTCTTGGGCCCGTGTAATCCGTCAAGCAAGAAGGTGTAACACCCCAAATTGGGAATCCGGAGCGTCATTGGCAAGGACCTCATAGTGGATCCCGGCCTTAGTTTGACAACAACAACTATGGACCTTGCAACAAGGTAGGAATGTTAAAACGTCAAATCCTTAATAGAAAGTATTAAAAGTAATGCAGACACAACTAAACGTGAAGCAGCCCATCTCTAGAACGGAATAAGTCTAACGATAATAGTTTAAACTGCATAAACAAGAAAATAAATAACCCGATCCTAGTATGGAAACCCGGCTGGCCACTTCACTCCCGATCTCTCGGCAGAGATCTAACTTGTAAATGTCTAACAACACGGTAAAAACCGTTAGCTACCATTCTAATACTAAGGTCACTAAAGCACAACCACACATAAAGACAAGTACGGTAAATCAATCAACATGCACACACAAGGTCCCGGTTTATTATCTTTCATTAGGTGGATTTAGACATTCTATTTTCCAACTTTTCCTTGTAACACAAGACTCTCCCGACTCCTACCCCCTTCCCCGTTAACCAGTAGGGTTGGTGTTTGTACCTCTTCCCGTATACACTGTTGGACTGGTCGCGGGGCAATCCTCCGGCACCATCGGCCCGGACCGACGGTTATGGCACGTTATCATACACTTGTGCCTCTCTTTAAAATTAAAATACAGTGATCTAGTTCATTCATTTTATTTCACAATGCAAGAATAACACACTATCCTAGTGCACACTTGGTATTAAAAGGTAACTAAGTGAGTTCTATGAACTCACCTTATCGGTACTGGTCTCAACGTCTCGCAATCTTGCTAGTTAGAGATCCGATTTTCCTGATCAACTTTTATCAACCCTTAGAACTATTTCAACCCTTAATACTATTCAACTTATCATTCTAAATAACCAGGGTATGATATCTAGTATTAATACCCTGACATTCTTTAACAACTTTGGTTTTGGACCTACACGTCCATTCACGTTCTCTTATCGACAACATAGTTGTTTCACTAAAATTCTGCTATCACGGGAATCCATACTTAATCTCACATTATCAATCCGCTTAACTGTTCAAAATTCTCATTCTGCTTTCAACTCCTTCGTCCTTTCCTTCACTTCTATGATCGCTCCAATGCATCCAATCCGAGGCTTGGTCCTCATATGCGTCGTTTGAGATTTAAAATGCGCCAAATCATCTACAAAGACACCAATAGAATGTGTAGACATATATTCTTGCAAAGTAGAACTAAACAAGTGTAAATGACACAAACTAAGGTCTAAGCATGGATGCGGAAAGGGAAAATCTACCTAAATGCATGCCTAAACTAGGGTGATAAATCATGTTATCACTTATAAAAGACAAATATAAACATTAAAATAAGGTAAGGGAATGGTAGAGGTAGGGATAGAAGGCGGGTCCAATCTCAGTTTTGGAGAAAAACTGGGAAAAGCAATGAATAGCAGTCGGTACGTAAAAACGAGGATGAGACGGACTTCCGGAAAAGTATGTGTGCATGTCATCTTCGGAACAGTCCGGACAATATATTCAGTATGAATAAAACAATTGTAAACGATAAACTGGAAATTCTATACTCTATTTTTTTTTTCTGGATCTGACTTAGATCTGTTCCACTCTTTCTTTCTTTTTTTGACAAAAATAAAATGGAAATATACAAAAAGATCGAAGCTTGAACCCTACTAGGGTTTTCGATAAAAACCGCGACGACAATCACCTTCTGGTTGGCGGTTGTGGCTCGAGGTGGTCCAATGAAGGTTGGACCAAGAGCGGCTCAACCGTAGGGATCAGGTCTAGTTTGGTGGTGCAGGATATTGGTTCGGTTTGTGAGCAATAAACGAAAATAAGAACTAATCAAGAACCGGGAGGTTAGTTCGGTTCAGGGGTCGGTTCAGATCTGATCTGCGCGGGCTCAGGTTGGGTCAAAGTGTGGGTCTAGAGGCGAGTAGAACCAGGTTTGTTCAGTCGGGGTGGGGTCGGGTTTAGGGGTTCGTAGGTTAAGGTTTTGCGAACAAGGGTTTAGGTGGGTTTAGGATTCCGGCAAGAATCGGGTGGGGCTGGTGGTGGGAGGAGGTGGTGGAGGCGGTTGGGGTGGTGAAGGTGGTGGCTTGTGGGGTTCACACGTGAATCTTGATCTAATTGCACGAAAATCGGACTTTTGATGCAACGGATTTGTTGGCAATTCGATCTTGAATCTTGTGGGATGAGTTTTCGGATAAAGAACGGTAAAAAGAATGAAACGAGAGTAGTAGGACTCCCGGTAATCTGCTCCGGTGACTCTTTTTTAGGTAGAACTTCTTGACGGATCTTAAAGTTCTTATTTTTCTTGAAGGATTGGTGTCGATTAACGCAGCTCTGATACCACTTTGATATTGGGTTAGCCGTGTGATGGCCTTGATCTTTCGACACCAAGACTCGATGGAGAAGAATATGGAAAAGAAGTGAAAGTGGATAGAGAAAGACGTGATGGAGGTATGATCCGGTGATGGTATGGACCGGTAGCTGGATAGACCTAATCGAACTCTTGAAGCAACATGGAGCATACTAGGGAAACTAAAGCTCTAACACTCAACCAAGAATGATTGGAGAACACTTCCGTTATAATTTCACACAGAGGGGAAGACGATTGTCCCCAAAACACTAGAACTCGCCTGAAGTTGATTGAGAGCACCAACTTGCCAATCCAAGTGATACAACTCAAAACAGTTCAAGCGGCTTGGCGAATGAGAATCCACTCGCTCTATTTGAATATGATATGCCTATTCGTTCCCGATTCCACGAGAGAGAAATACTAGAAAAGTATATGCGTTTTTTTATTAATTTCAAAGGTGAGTAAAAAAACGTCCTACCATATGCCTTGTATAGGTAGTGGGCGTCTCCTAATCCAGCTAGAATAAGATTTAAACTATGTGCTGAGAATCTAATCCTAGAAGCCCAAACCAAAAGAAGATAAGATCAAACCTTAAGAAAATATGATAAAATAAGGGGCTGAAAATCTAATCTAAAAAGTCCAAAACAAAACAATCAAAATCTAACCCATAATAATAAAAAAAAAATCTAATTATGGGCTGAAATAAAAGATCAAATTGAGGCCCAAATGAACAATCTAATAGGCCCAACTAGACGTAGGCAAAACGACCCATCCTTCTTGAATACGCAACCCATGTAATATATTCGAGCTCTCCTCCTTGCCCATGCATACATGATCATACATGGACGTACATGGCTTCCTCTCTTCTCGTACGTGAATCTCGACCCTGGCAGTGTAAACCTCGGCTGTTTTCCTCTCTTCCCATATGTACATATGCATGGACATGCATAGATTCTTCTTCGGACTTCACACGTGGTCTTGACCTTATTCGCTATATCCCACGCATATGTTCTCCATGTCATCTCCCATCTCCAATCAATGGTCGTTGATGTATCTCTGGAAATGGTCTTCACATCACTTCTAGGAATGATCTTCTTATCTCTTATAGAAATGTGTTTAATCCGTCCTCTCCTAGCCTTCTCCTTAGATTGATCAACACTCCATGCCTCTTAGCTTCCATTCTCATGATCTCCAATCGGGATAGGTCCTGAGATGCTCCCATATCAAAAGGAGAATAATAAAGGGAGGAAATCTTGAGTCAACTCAAACCGAACTGATTTGAGGGCCGCATGAGGAGTAATGTAGCACGAGGTAAAGAGAATGGATTCAAGAAGCTTTGAGTGACCTACATTTGTACAAACTAAGGAATGTCAGTACAAGAGTTCCTTCCAAGTGATACATCCCCAAGATTGAGGGTACCAACTAGATAGAGTGATATTATATATATCATCATGTATGTTCGGTCAAGTGATATTACGTCTAAATTTCGATCCTCACGAGATGGCTCGAACAATTAACTCTGACAACAAAGTCAATCGGTAGAGTGGAGATGAGATAGCTAAGGTGTGATCCAAGGATGAAGAATTGAAGGCACTCGGGGGTGAAATACCTTTGATGGAAAAAGATAGAACTTGTGATTCCTTAAATGTGGATACAAGGCGATATCCTCCAAGGATAAAAGAATAGAAGAAGGAATCACGATATAGGTGTCCTTAGTGGTAAAATTCCTTAGAGTGGCCGACGAGTTTCTATAAAAGTGGCAATGCTAAGCAACATCAATGCAAGAAGGAAATGCATGTAGGAGTGAACCTTGACAATCTAACCTTAATTGCTTAATGACCTAGGTTGTCAAGCTAGAGGTTAAGGTTGAATACATTGTTAGAGAGATCTGTTGCAGAAGTATGGTCATTATATGAATTGTGGGACTAAACCGTCGTAAACAAATAGGGTTATGAGACATCAATAACTAGGACGTGTGCCGATCAATGTTGAGATGAGAGATCAAATGTTGGGTGAAGATCGCGATATATGTTTATATATCTTGGTAAAGCATTAAGAGGTGTAAAACAATGAAAGTTTCATTACAGAAGGTAAAGAAAGTCGATAGAAGCTAAGTAGGCAATTCCATGTCAAGGTGATTAGCAAATCAAGATAGAGAACCAAATGCTAGTAGAGTGTTTTCACCACATTGAAAGCTAAAGGGATTGTGGGAGGATATCCACATTAATTTTGTTATCAGCTTGAATCAATAATCGCAATGAGACATGAGTAAAAATTGTTTGATTGATGGAACTACACGACTTCACCATATTAAACAAATGTGACCAAGTGGGGTGTCTCTCAAAAGAGAGCAATATGCACATGATAAGGTTCGCTAAATGCCTAAGATCATGGTCTTATACATATTTATATAATTAGTTGTTGCAATTCAGGAGGTTGGAAAGAAAGGTGTAAGCTCGTATTACGTAAAATATTTATGATTATCGGATTACTTGAATACAAATCGATAGGGACATACGGGTTGTATGTTGATAGTGGAGACAAATTCAAAGTGCTACTTTGGCCTTTAGGTTAACAGTTAGTTAGCTCTTTGGCTATGTGCTTATGTGCATATGTGCTTATATGCTTCGTTGTTTGAATGGTTATGTTTTTATAGGCTCGAGCGCTTATCTATATATCTGTTAGAGTAGTTTCGGCCTTATGTGATATATGCTTATATGATTAGAGAAGGGATGATATCACCTCCATGGATAGTTGTTAAGCATACATCCGGAATTTAGTTCTAGCTAAAGGACTCTTATACCTTAAGTTTCGGGACGAAACTTTTTCTAAGTGGGGACTGATATAATAACCTGGATTTCAGTTATCCAGGGGAGCTTATCGTAGTATATCTCCTTCGAGTTTTAAGATAGATGAGAGGTTTTGGTATATAGTCGGTTATATATTTAAGTGACAAATCGAAACAATTATTTTGGGAATTTAGTGATGATATATATATATATATTAAGAGTAATATCAAAGTTGAGGGAAAATATCGGTTTTGAATCTTCCGTTTAAAACTCATTATGCAGTTTTCAAGAATACAATATTCATCATCTTCCTCAAACCCTAGCCTCCTCTACCTCTCCTCCTTCCCGGATTCACTATTCACCGTTGGAATCTTTCACCACCGTCAGAAAGCATAATCTCAACCCTAACCTTCTCAGATTTCACCGCTTCCACTTGAATCGGAAACCGATTTCAATCTTGAAACCACAAGAACAAGTGATTGTTCCCGGTAACCGAAATCGAGGCCGTCCTTGTTCACAACCGCCAGTGGAGAAGCAAGGGAAATCGGAAGCCGCTCGTCTTCTCTCGCTTGGACCGGATCCGCCAAACCCGAACTAGACCCTTGTGCTCCGGACTCTATCGACGCCATTGCCTCCAGCCGCCGGGAACAACGTCATTCCTTTAGCCCAGACCCTCGGAATCGCGCTACACCAGATGCCCTAGACTTGTAACTGCCATCGACCGCCGGAGAAGACCTTGACAACATTAACTACGCCGGACTTCCTTTCAATAGTCGTCGGAGAAGAAGACAACCGCCATCCCGGTCGACTCAGCGCCATGAGCTGCCATTGACCACTCCGGAAGCGCCTCGACCCATGGAGCCAAGATCGATCCGGTCCTAGTCCGCTTTGGCGTCCTGTCATTGGAATTGCGCCCAAAGTCGCCGCCGGCCACCTCTTCCAAAACCCTAACCCTAGTCAACGTGGGTTTGACCAACTTTTGGTATAATTAAAGAGTTTACCCTATACTTTATATTTCCATTATAGCGGATGGTCAGTCCGGTCCACGTACTCATATAGAGTGGGTAGTTTCTTTTCACTTCTTGCATACATATAAGATGGCTTGGAGCCGTCGGATGTTATTAGTTTTGTTTAAGGCAATATCATGTCATGCATTCACGACATTAATATTTGTAATAAGTTTTCAATTGTTTTATTTACATTTGTGCCTTGTTGTAAGACCTAGTGAATTGTTGTCAAGTTAGGGTCGAGAACCATTATAAGGTCCTAACCCGTAACATCCCAAGTTTCTGAAATTTGGGGTATTACAAAGACATCTATTATGATATGTTTATCTTTAAAAAAACCTTAATGTTTGATAAATAAACCACCTTATAAAACCTACTTTATTAAATTGAACTACTATGTATTTGAATTAATTATACCCTTATTATATTTAATTTACTTTTATAAATTTAATTATTTTTGAAAAAAGTTCCACCTAAAAATTAGCTAGAAGTGTGGTTTAATTCTTTTTATAGAACCTTTTCACATGATAATAAAAGTGTCTAGATAAAAATGATTAAAAAAAATTTAACAAGCATGATAAAAGAAAAAAGATAATATAAGTGGCTCAAGTTAAAATATATATCTCATAATACAGTTTATGCTAAGATGGCTAAACATGAAAGGGTTTGTGTCGAAAACCAACACGTGTTTCTTCCGTCCACTTTTGACACTTTTTGTTTTCTTTCGCCTGATGTTGTTAAGTTTTTTAAGAGGGTGCAACGGGTCTTACATGGTAATGTTATGTCTCCTAGGTCTTCAAATGTTTTTAGGAGAATCGGTTTTGCAATTCAGAAAGGGTTGGCGGCGATTCTTGTTGCCAATCTCCCTCTAGCTCGATGTAAATGAAAAATGGGAGTAGGATTCAAACTATATAAAATAATCTTTCATAATAATTTTTTTTTTTTTGAAAATGGAAAGCGATTAGGTTAGGCTACCTTCTCGAGGTAGTCCAACCTAAAGCATCCTTGCGGATAAGAACACGAAGTTCGAGATCATCAGAAAAATTGGTGTTGGGGGTCGAGATTCCCAAGTGGGTCAATCGGTCAGCAACACGGTTGATTTCTCTGAAAACATGTCTGATCTGGATTTCGTCAAAAAACAAAGATCCAGTCTGGAGTCGGAAATAATCATCTCGACATCTCATGGACAGCTCCAAAAATCTTGGAGTGCCCTAATAACACACAAGTTGTCACCTTCGATTTCAATCTTTTTGATATTCAGTGTGATTGCCTCTTGTAAACCGGCTTTAAGAGCAAATGCTTCAGCTTTTATGACTGAGTTGAAATTATTTTTCTTTGCATCAAGGCTAATAACGTCCCCATTATGGTGTCTAATTACAAAACTAATGGATGTTACACCCGAATCAAGTTTTGGTCCGTCAAATTTTAGTTTATGGAAACCCGGTTTTGGTTTTTCCCATTTAATATTGTGTTTTTTCCTTGTTGTCGCGTTATTGTCCTTTTGTTGTTTTTTAATATCGTAATCATCTTCGTCTGTTATTTTAGTTTTCAAGTTATGTAATTGATTTTTAATGAATGCAATTACTTTTTTATCAGGTTCAGTTGGTTCATTATTAAAAATAATTTTGTTCCTAAAAAAACAAATACTTCACCAAATTGTTGCGAGACACTCGAATTTGTTCGTTCCAATTTTGTTTTTTTACTTCTTGTAGTATTTCATGAGCTTTTTTATTTTTGATTCTTATTTTGTTAAGATCATTCAAAATTATTCTATCGAATTTGGTAATGATTTGTTTAGTGAAGGGGCATTCGATAATCAAGTGGGTCAAGTCTTCGAGGTGATGGCTGTAGAGTTCACAATGTCTTGTTACGGCATTTTTTCTTTCATCTAGTTTTGCTTTTGTAAGAATTCCGTTGATAGACATTTTCCAAATAAAGTTTTTAATTTTGGGTTGAGTATCGAGTTTCCAAATCCATTCACAAGCATTATTTGGTTGTAAAATGGATTCGCCCTCAATCATATCGGAAGCAGATTTAGTAGAGAACCAACCGTTTTTACTGCATCTGCAATATAGTATGTCTTGCAATTCGTTTTTGGGAATGATTGTTTCTTTTATTTTTTCCATGATAGCTGGATTGATGATATTTTGTAGTTCTGTGTCAATTTTGTTGGTATCCCAGTTTCTTGAGTTGTTAATAAAGTGACCGACTTTTATATTTGTGTTAATTAGATTAACATTTTGGGCCAATTTAATTAGTGGTGTCGTTGTTATCCAACTGTCGTGCCAGAAATTGATAGTTTTGTCATCACTGACTTGCCAGATTGATTCGCCCTTCGTCGGTTGAACGCGAAGATCCACCGGTGATCGTTCCTTCCGTCCACTTCTTTTTTATTGTTTTATGTTTTTTTGATATGCCAAGCAAGGATCGTGCCTCTCACCTTGGATCTCCTTGGCTCGAGATCTTCTCCCTCGGAATCTCACTTTGGGATTGGATCTCCTTTGTCCACCTAGTCTCTCACCGTAAGGACACCACTCAGCCTCTCACCTCGTGGGTTTCAAAACTTCGGTCTCTCACCTTAGTTTCTAGGGTTGTTTTGTTCAAAGTAAAAACACAACTTGATTGAAGAATCACTCTTATATTTGGTCTCCCTAGAAAAGGGTGTGGGAGAGGCCTTACATAGGCTGAAAAATCAGAACCTAAACTCCCACAATTAAAGGGTTACAAGTTCAAGAGTTGTGGCAATTAAACAAAGGAACAACAAAGGGCTTTCACCACATAAAAGCAAGCACACAATGGGCCAAAAAACCATAACATGGCCGGCCATTTGGAAGCTCCAAGAGGCAAAATGTGGCTGCCCCAACATAAAAGTGTGGTAATTACCCTCTTGAATGGTTAGTTTATTGCAAGTGAACATTTTATTTCACTTGTATTAAACATCCCACTTTATTCCATAAAATCATGAAAATATCATGAAATAAAGTCAAGCATGACCACTTATTACATACAAAATAAAATACAACTATAAGGTCCATCAAGACGAGCCGGAACCGGAAGCTTCAATCGCCTCAAGCATGTTCACCATTTTGTGTTCAAGGTCGGACCAATATGTCGGAGCTCCAAAAGGATGGTAGATCAATGTGGTTTGTCCTAGCATGCGAGCTCTAGCTCGAGCGAGAGGTGGTGATGACCTAGGTGCCGGCACATCACTCTCGTTGCTTAAGTCCAGCGGGCTCACATCATCCCCTCCTCCTTGGAAAGGATTCGACCTCGAATCTGCCAGCTCATTCTTCGCATCCTCGACCTCATCACCTACATAAAAAGGAGGCAAATCAGAAACATTAAACACATTATGGACACCATATTTACTAGGAAGCTCAATGCGATATGCATTATCATTAATTTTCTCAAGAACCCGGAATGGACCATCCGCTCTTGGTTTGAGCTTAGATTGCCGAAGAGATGGAAATCGGTCCTTCCTCAAATGGACCCACACAAGGTCTCCCTCCATGAAGAGCATTTCCCGTCGCCCCTTGTTGGCTTGCCGGACGTACTGCTCGGTACGCTTCTCTAATTGGACCCGGACTCACTCATGCAAACCTTTCACAAACTCCGCTCTAGATTTCCCATCCAAATCAACGGGTTGTGGGAGCAGTTGAGGAATCAAATCTAGAGGAGTGAGGGGGGTCCTGCCATAAACAACTTTGAAAGGAGACTTCTTGGTCGCGGAAGGAATAGCCCGATTATAAGCAAATTCCACAAAGGGCAAACAATCCTCCCACCTGCACAAGTTAGTATCCAACATAGTACGAAGTAAAGTGCCAAGAGTCCGGTTTACTACCTTGGTTTGACCGTCCGTTTGAGGGTGACAAGAAGTTGAAAATAGTAGCTTTGTCCCCATCTTGGCCCAAAGTGTCTTCCAAAAATAAGTAAGGAATTTAGAATCTCGATCTGACACTATTGACCTAGGAATTCCATGTAGCTTAACAATATGCTCAAAGAAAAGATTAGCCACATTAGACGCATCATCAGTTTTACTACAAGCAATAAAATGTGTCATCTTAGAAAACCTATCAACAACCACAAAAATGGAATCATGTCCTCTCCTAGAACGAGGCAATCCTAGAACAAAATACATAGAAATGTCTTCCCAAGGTGTGCTAGCAATAGGCAAAGGCAAATATAGTCCATGTTGGTTAACCTTAGACTTATCCTTATGACAAGGAACACAACTAGCACAACATTTTTCTACACCATTTCTCATCTTAGGCCAATAAAAGTGCTCCCGTGAGATACCTAAAGTCTTAGTAACCCCAAAATGTCCCATCAATCCACCTCCATGGGCCTCTAAAATGATCAAGGCTCTCAAGGAACAATTAGGCAAACATAACTTAGAAGCTCTAAACAAATATTCATCATGAATATAGTAACTACTAGCATGTGAGTCACTACTAGAGCGCAAACAATGAGAAAAGATATCCAGGAAGTCAACATCAAGAGCATATAAATCACGAATTAAACAAAATCCCAAAACACATGCATCTAGAGAAGAGAGAAGTGGGTACCTACGAGACAATGCATCAGCTACGATGTTGTCTTTTCCCTTCTTATAGCGCACAACAAATAGAAAGGCCTCAATATACTCCACCCAACGTGCATGGCGTTTGTTCAACTTGGTTTGTCCTCTCAAATACTTCAAGGACTCGTGATCAGAATGTATAACAAACTCACGGGGTAAAAGATAGTGTTCCCAAACCTAGAGGACCCGAACCAAGGCATACAACTCCATTTCATATGTAGGGTAGTTCAAGGCAGCTCCTCCCAGTTTCTCGCTAAAATAAGACACGGGGCGGCCCTCCTGCTTCAACACTCCTCCAATCCCGATTCCTGAAGCATCACACTCTATCTCGAAGGTCTTCGAGAAATCAGGAAGCACAAGTACAGGAGCATGGGTCAGCCGCTCTCTAAGTAACACAAAGAACTCCTCATGAGCGGATCCCCACTCAAAACGCACGCCCTTCTTGGTCAACTCGGTGAGGGGGGCTGCAATGGTGTTGAAATCCCGAACGAACCTCCTATAGAACCCGGCAAGTCCAAGGAAACTCCGTATGTGAGGTACTGTTGTCGGGCGGGGCCAATCTGTTATTGCCTTTGTCTTCTCCTCGTCCACCCTCAAGCCTTCTTTTCCTACCACAAAACCCAAAAAGACCACAGATTCCGAGCAAAAATGGCATTTTTTAAAGTTTACAAACAAACGTTGTTCTTTAAGCACAAGAAATACACTTCTTAAATGTTCAACATACTCGTCTAAGGTCTTGCTATTAAACTAGTATATCATCAAAGTACACCACAACAAATTTACCTATGTAATCACGTAGAACATGGTTCATTAGGCGCATAAAAGTACTATGTGAATTTGTCAAACCAAAAGGCATTACAAGCCATTCATATAATCCATACTTAGTTTTAAAAGCAGTTTTCCATTCATCCCCTTTATGCATCCTAATCTGATGATAACCACTCCTAAGATCTATTTTAGAAAAAATAGTAGCACCATGAAGTTCATCTAGCATATAATCAAGACGAGGAATAGGATGTCGGTACCTTACAATTATTTGGTTGATGGCACAGCAGTCGACGCACATCCTCCAACTCTCCATCTTTCTTGGGTACCAAAACACCGGAACTGCACATGGACTCAAGCTCTCCCGAATATACCCCTTGCTCAAAAGGTACTCCACTTGAGCTTGTAACTCCTTTGTTTCCACCGGGTTTGCTCGATAAGCTGGACGATTAGGAATGGATGATCCGGGTATGAAGTCAATCTGATGCTCTATGCCTCGAATAGGGGGCAGCCCCGGGGGCATCTCTTCGGGCATAATCTCCTTAAACTACTCAAGTAGTCCTATAATAGAAGGAGGCAAAGACAAATCATTAGTTTCCGTAGTAGGTAAAGACAAACCATTAGTTACACAAACAAGAAGGAAGCAAACATCCCCCCTTTGTAGGGCTCGACGGGCGTCGTGTAACCGTGCGGTGAGTAGGGCCTTGGGCTCGAGTGTTGTGTCAAGAGCCATCTTGGTCTTCCCCTTTGTTCGTGCAACCTCTCCTTTCTCCAACTTCTTCCTTTCTCTAGTCATGTGATCCTCCATGATCTCCGATGGTGTAAGAGGCATAAGCTTAACTTTATTTCCTTCCATGGCGAAGAAGTATATGTTGGTGTATCCGTCATGGAACACCCTTCGGTCAAACTGCCATGGTCGCCCAAGCAAGAGGTGGCAAGCTGAAAATAGAAGCACGTCACAAACAACGTCATCTTGGTAGGGTCCGATGGCAAAACGAACCAAACATTGCTCCTTGACTTGAAGGGGAGCGTTGGTGTTGAGCCATTGAAGTGAGTATGGTTGTGAGTGTGCCTTTGTTTTGAGTCCTAGGTGTGCAACTACCTCCTGACTAACAATGTTACAACAAGACCCACTATCAATAATAACGGTAAATAATTGTCCCGAAATTAAGCAACGAGTGTTAAAGAGATTCTCCCTTTGTGAGACGTTGGGAACAAGTTCACATGCTTGGAGGTCGTTCTTTGTGACGAGGAAATGGTCTCCACTTGGACCTTGGACTACTATCTCGTATGCATTGATCTTTGGAACCTTAGTTTCTCGAAGGCAGAAATCTCCCACAGGAGCATGGGCTTCAACTTCATCTCCTTCTATGATTGGGACTACTGTTTCATAGTCCTCTTCCGGTTCATGGACCTCGGTAACCTCTTCCCCAAATGCGTTCAATAATACTTTGCGGGGGTTGGGGCATTCTCGGGCATAGTGACCATGCTCATAACACTTGTAGCATTTCACCTCTCTAGTCCGGCTGGTTTCTGGTTTAGGAGTGGAACCAGGAAGAGGGGTGCTAGGGTTAGGAGCGGACGTGGCCTTGGGAGCTAATGTTGGGGATGAACCGGTTGTGTGGGTAGGACGATTATTTCGTGTGGGCTCGTTTGATTCATGACTTGTCCATCTTTTTAATGACCCGGTTGCCTTATGTTTTTGGATTAAATTATTGGCGTGATTAGCATGGTGAAGGGCATCGGTAAGGCTGGTGTGTCTAAGTTGTTCAACTATTTCTGACACGTCGGGGTTAAGTCCAGACAAAAATTTTGCTAGGACATAGTTTCCGGGTTGTCGAGTTCCCGATCTTTGTAGGAGAGTCCTCAACTCCTTGTGATAATCATCCGGAGTTCGGTTACCTTGACGTAACCTTTCAAGCTTGAGCAACAATTGTTGCTTGTAATCTGAAGGTATGAACCGAGCACGCATCCTTCTACGGATTTCAAACCAAGTGTTGATGTGTGGTTCTTGATGGGCCTCCACATATTCTAATTCTTCCTGCGACCAAGTTAGTGCAAAATCAACAAAATGAATAGTAGTAGTTTCAATCTTTTCAAACTCGTTAAACTCATAGTATCGGAAGACTTGTTCGGCCTTAGTCTCCCAATCAATGTAGGTCTCAGCATCTGCGGTTCCGGTAAATTTGGAACGTCCACCTTTCAGCCATGGTAACGCCTCCGATTGCGGTGACCATGGTTTTCTTCATTGTCCGAGTCATCGTATTGAGGACTAAAGTCCCTGTTTCTGTCCCGGTTTCTGTCTTGGTTTTTGCTTGCATGGCTATTCACACTCTGTCTTCGGCCTCGACGGGGTTGATCTTGGTTGCTACCTCCATGACTTTGTTCAGGTGGAGGGGGAGGTAATCTTCTTAGAAGCTCGGCTAGTTGGGCTTCAAGGTTATCAAGACGTTGGTCTCGGTTTACCCCATTATCATTGACGGTTTTCATCCTGTTTAGGATCACCAATCAAGCAAGAGAAACAAACAAAAACAAGTGTCCAAAGTTTTGTTCCACAACAAGCAAGTGGGTGCTCAAAACCAAAACAAAACACAAAAGTATAAACTCAAAGGCAAAACCGAAAATCTAAAATGCAGTTTTCGATGCCGAAACGGTCTCAAACGGCCAAAAATGGCCTTAGGTCACGACAAAGATGTGAGTTATACTCAGAAGCCCGTTTCCCTTCTCGGAAAGGTATAGCAATCGAAATTCTTAGTTCGGATGCCCGTTTTCCGCAAAAACCGCAAAACCGGCCGATTTGCAACTTGGCTAGTTCCTGCACCTTTGTAACAAATCCTTGACAACTGAGATTCACCTATCACACAAAACAAATCAGGGGCAAAAGGTTAGAGGAAAACGTTCTCTCTCACCTCTCTCAAGTATATTTCTCCTCACACACACTCAAGTGTTTGATAGTGTTTGGTTCACACAACTCCCCTTTTCCTTTGCTTCAAGGCAAAACTCTCCCTAACCTTTTCCAGTGCACTAGGCAATGCTCTCAACTCAAAATTTCCACTTAGTAACCACAAATCTGTAAGAGCCTAAGATAGTCCACTAGGAAAACATGTGTTCTATGATGCAATATATATCCTCTCACAAGTAAACCTCAGAAAAGCATACACCAAAATAGCAACAAAAACCACAACAAATACGAGCCTTCCGGTGAGTATTTGCTTAGTCCCTAACAAGTAGTTAGTCAAGGCAATAATAAGCGTCTTTCCCCAAAACGTGCGGGTTGCGTTTGGGGTTGGCTAGAACACTCTAAGACAAGATGATAACACACACAAGGGCAAAGATTGATAACACTTCAAACAACTTCGTTATTCAACACTTCACTAACATGAGATAAATCGAAGCAAGCAAGCAAAGCAAGTCTCTTTTTCTTTTTTTCTTTTTTTTTGCTCGACTTTACTTAAATATATATATTCTGTTTTTTATTTATTTATTTATTTTTATATAACAAGGAATAACCGAAACTATAACTTCTTTGTCTTGTTTTGTTGAAGGATGTGTTTTTTCCGAAAATTACTATAACTTCTGGGTTTTTTTTTTTTGTAAAGGCCAACAACAAGATCTCTCTAAGGACTCACAAGAATGAAAATTAAAGCACAAAATTTTTGGGAAAACTACTCAAAATTGCAGAAACTAAAAACAAGTTTAGGTAAGCAATTCGTACCCCAAAAGCTTGAGGAACTCGCACCGTTGGGCTCTGATACCACTTAATGCGCCCTTCGTCGGTTGAACGCGAGGATCCACCGGTGATCGTTCCTTCCGTCCACTTCTTTTTTATTGTTTTATTTTTTTTTGATATGCCAAGCAAGGATCGTCCAACCTCTCACCTTGGATCTCCTTGGCTCGAGATCTTCTCCCTCGGAATCTCACTTTGGGATTGGATCTTCTTTGTCCTCCTAGCCTCTCACCGTAAGGACACCACTCAGCCTCTCACCTCGTGGGTTTCGAAACTTCGGCCTCACCTTAGTTTCTAGGGTTGTTTTGTTCAAAGTAAAAACACAACTTGATTGAAGAATCACTCTTATATTTCGTCTCCCTAGAAAAGGGTGTGGGAGAGGCCTTATATAGGCTGAAAAATCAGCACCTAAACTCCCACAATTAAAGGGTTACAAGTTCAAGAGTTGTGGCAATTAAACAAAGGAAAAACAAAGGGCTTTCACCACATAAAAGCAAGCACACAAAGGGCCTAAAAACCATAACATGGCCGGCCATTTGAAAGCTCCAAGAGGCAAAATGTGGCTGCCAAAAACCCAACATAAAATTGTGGTAATCACCCTCTTGAATGGTTAGTTTAATGCAAATGAACATTTTATTTCACTTGTATTAAACATCCCACTTTATTCCATAATATCATGAAAATATCATGAAATAAAGTCAAGCATGACCACTTATTACATAAAAAATAAAATACAACTATAAGGTCCATCAAGACGAGCCGGAACCGGAAGCTTCAATCGCCTCAAGCATGTTC
This sequence comes from Fagopyrum tataricum, assembly GCA_002319775.1. Classification (NCBI taxonomy): domain Eukaryota; kingdom Viridiplantae; phylum Streptophyta; class Magnoliopsida; order Caryophyllales; family Polygonaceae; genus Fagopyrum; species Fagopyrum tataricum. The sequence goes on from CM008286.1 coordinate 35,305,290, forward strand.
ACCATTTTGTGTTCAAGGTCGGACCAACATGTTAGAGCTCCAAAAGGATGGTAGATCAATGTGGTTTGTCCTAGCATGTGAGCTCTAGCTCGAGTGAGAGGTGGTGATGACCTAGGTGCCGGCACATCACTCTCGTTGCTTAAGTCCGGCGGGCTCACATCACAGATGATACCTTTTTTGAATTCAGATTTAAGTTTCATAAGGTTGTTCCATTGCCATGACGTTGATCCTTTCTTTTGGTAGTGGAGAATATCCTGGTTTTTCAAGTATTTTTCGTTGATAATTTTAACCCATATATTGGTTGGTTTTGCTAGAGTTTTCCATAAGATCGAGTTTCATTTGAAGGGCTTTATTTTTGGTTATAGATTTTCTCAATCCCAGACCACCACTCTTTTTTGATTTACAGATTGTATCCCAGTTTATGATAAGTCTGTTTTGGTCTCCTTTATTCCAGAAGAATTTTTTATAGGTTTTATCAAGTTCATCCAGGTTATGTTTTGGTAGCATAAAACTTTGCATAACAAATGTCGGTTTGGTTGCCAGATTATGTTTTATGAGGGTATTAATGCCTTCTTGTGATAAAGAGTTTGCTTTTCATTTAAGAAGTTGTTGTTTTGATTTAATGTTAATTTCACCAAAAGTTTCTTTTGTCACTCTTCCGTTTATAATTGGGCATCCAAGATATTTGTCGAGGGTTGTAGTATGGCACATCCCCAATATGTTTTTTAGTTGGGTAACATTGTTGTCGCTTGTGTTCCTTGTTGTTTGGAAAGCCGATTTATCGAAGTTAATTTTTTGTCCTGATATGGAGCAGTACATTTCAAGGATTTGCTTTGTTCTTTGGCAAGAGGCCAAATTAGCTTTTACAAAAATAATCATATCGTCGGCAAATGAGAGGAAGGGGATTGGTGTTGCTTGTCTGCATACGGAGAATCCAATATGGTTATCGTAATTGTTACAATCATCTTGTAGCATTTGTGTAAGGATTTAAGCTCCCAATATGAAGAGATAAGGAGATAAGGGGTCCCCTTGTCTAAGTCCTTTTTCAGGGAAGAATTGATCGGTTGGTCCGTTATTAACAAGGACAGAGAAAGATACTGTAGTGATACACTCCTTAATCCATCCAACAAATTTGTCATTGAAACCAAATTTTTTGAGAATATTGATGATGGAATCTTAATTAACTTGGTCATATGCTTTTTCCATATCGATTTTAATGGCAGCCCAACCTTCCTTAATCTTGTTGGACCGAAACGAGTGGAAGATTTTGTGGGCAATCAAGATATTGTCATGGATAGATCTATTAGCCACGAATGCTCCTTGAAGAGGGTGGATGAGTTTTGGCATAATGGATTTCATTCTCTTAGTAATTATTTTAGCAATAATTTTATAAATTGTAGAGCACAAACTTATAGGTCTATAATGGTTAATTGTTGTAGGGTTATCCGTATTTGGGATCAAGGTTATAAAAGTATGATTGATTTGTTTAAGCATTTTTCCGCTTCTAAACAAGCCTTTTACCGCTTTTGAGACGTCCGATCCTACAATGTGCCAATATTTTTGGTAGAACCCAGCCGGCATACCATCGGGTCCGGGTGATTTGTCACATCCAATATCAAAAATTGCATTTCTGATTTTTTCGTTGGATGGGGATTTTGTTAGAAGCAAGTTATCCTTAGAATTTACTTTGGTTTTGATGAGTCGGAGTTTCTCGTTGAACAGAGATTGATCAATTGGCGTTTTGGAGAATTTAAATTGGAATTTCTTATTAACTTCAAAACGAATTTCGGCCTCAGCAAAGAGGGTTGTTCCCATTCTGGTTGTTAACTCTTTTATTTGTTTTCGGTTTCTCCTTCCAGTAGCAATGCGGTGGAAATATTTGGAGTTTGAATCCATATTTTTTAGATGCGTATTTTTTGATCTTTGTCTCCAATATCTTTGGTGGAAAGATAGAAGTCTGTTTTGTTTAGTTAGGAGATTTCTTTGGGTTACTTCAAGGTTTTGGTTCATGGTGTTGTAATGGTTGCTTTGAATTTCCTGTAATTTCATCTCGACATCCTTCAATTGCTTGAAGATATTGCCGAAATTGGTTTTACTCCACTCTTTTGCCTTTGTTTTCAAAAGATGTGTTTTCGTTGTAAGTTTAAACATTTCATTTCCTGTAAAGTTGGAGTGCCAAGATTGTTTTACAATATTTTCAAATGATTTGCATTTGGTCCACATCATTTCGAATTTGAACGGGTGTGGGGTAAAAATTTCCGATTCCGATAACTCCAAAGATATTTGGCAGTGGTCTGAGATGGTGAAATCATGGTTTTTTGTTTTTAAATTTGGGTACCATTGAGTAATTTGGTTATAAACAAACACTCTGTCTAGTTTTTCGAAGAGGTTATTCGGACCATCACGTCTTTTCCTCCATGTAAACTTGTTACCTATAGTTTGGGTGTCTTCTATATTGCATGAATATTTGAAGTTCATTAATCTGTTAAATCTATTTGAGTTGGTTGAGGCTCCTCCTTGTTTATCGGAATGTTGTTGAATTTCATTGAGATCTCCCATCAAGATGCAGGGAATAGTTGAATCTTGAATAAACGAAGCAAGTAAGTTCCATAAATGGTTCTTTGTAGCTTCTTGCGGAGTGGCAAAGGCAAAGATGATGATCATCTTTTGATTCAGGTTATTACATGCAAATTCAATGCATATAAATTTGTCATTTTTGTAGATGAATGTGATAGTTTGGTTTCTTTGTTGGTAATCTTTCCAAAGGAGGCATAAACGCCCCGCCCTACCAACGGCAGGACAATAAATCATGTTATCAAACCCAGCCGATTTCCAAAGACGGTCCTCAGGTGGTTTTTCGGATTTTGTTTCGGCTAGTGCTAAAATGTTAATTTTATGGATTTTACAAACTGCATCGAGATTTGTCCAGAGGTTACTCCGGCCCATTCCTCTAATATTCCAAAAGCTTACTATCATTTAATCTTGATTGAGGAAAGGAAATTAGAGAGGCAAAGATGGCCCGGTAAACCTAATTTCCGTGGATAGATCAATCTTAAACGGGTCGGTTTTGAGACTTTTTTAATTGTCTTTCGAACGGTACCTTGTGCTTTGAGCGCTTTCTTGGGCCATTTATGGAAATATTTGAAGTAGTAGCTAGTTTGTAGGTGGTTAATGGGCTGATTAGTTGGTTATGAATATTTGGTTTGGTTATAAAAATCAATTTCACCGCTGTAATCCGATGACTTGGAGGTATCCTCGTACTTCTAAATATTTGCGTGTACTTTATCTTGGTTTTTTGTTTATTGGTAATGTTTGTACATTTTTTTAATGACATGAAATTCAAATTGTCGGTCATGTAAAACCGGATAGAGATTGACAATTGAAACTGATAGTTTGTAGGTTTATGATTTAGCTTGGTCAAAGCTTGGTTATTCTTAGAAGAATGATTAGGTTGTGTACCGAATTGAAAGTTGTTAACATCATTGGAGACAAATTGGTCCGTCATACCATTAACACACATACAAAGGAGAGTATCAATGTCATTAAGAGGAACACATGGGTCACACATCAAAAGCATCGGTTGTAAAATTGTAACTGAGTTTATCATCTTCATCTTTCCACAGGGAGAGATTGGAAGTTGATTCTCAAAGTTCCAATTTTTTAATCAACAAGGTATAAAAATAAGACCAAGAGCTCTTGTCGAAGCTTGCGTCAAAGAGGTCCGAATCCTGTATTACACATATTGTCTTTTTGATACAAAGGATTTGTTCATGCAAATGAACTATATACTCAGTTGGTTGTTGTGTAGAAGCTGATTTATACATTTTAGGATTCCAAACATAGTAACTATTCTTCAAATCATGATATATGCAGTAGAAAACAAGGATTCTAGTTTCCTTCACATGCCAAATCCAAGCACCAATATTATCTTTCCAGTATAATGAAACACCAATGAACTCAGAGAGAAACACAAATATTCCACAAGCAAGAAATAATGATTTTTTATAAATGCAACATATTAGATCATATTTTTCAATTCTCTTCTGGGTAGATGCGTATGGATAACAATGACTATGGGTCATAACATAGTAGATTTTGTGGTAAGATTTAAGAGTATAGATGCGTATAGAGGGAGAATCTAAGAACCTCAAATACAACACCATAAGAAAAGCAGGAAAAAGCCTAGCCATCCCCACGCAGTTTCGACACTGCCGGCCATGAACCAAAGCCGCTTTCCTTGAGAACTCTTCAAGCTCAAATGAGACTTCGGCAGACAGCGAAAAAGGAAAGCGATATCGAAACGACACCTTCTTGAATCAGATTCAACCTCCATCGCTGAACCAGATCCATAACCAAACTTGAGACCCCCGAGCCACCCCTTAGGATAGAGAAATAGGTTTCTTCCATCAGCTTTTTCCCGGATCTTCTTTCGAGGGAAGAGGAGACGGATCCATCGGATCCCCTTCTTTATCAGGTTTGCGCAACGATTGAAAGACCCAGCGCCGATCAAGGGCTAGTTGTCTCACAGTGATACGAGAGAGAAAAAACCAAAAACCTGGAATAAGGCCTTCGAACCAGGTTCTGGCGCAAAGGGATGGGTTCGTCGGAGTAGCAGAGTCGAAAAAAGGGCAGCGAAGAAGAAATGCCCAAATTGAAGCAATCCGAATTCGTTCGAGCGTTCTGCTGTTTAGGATTATTGTAGAAGTAATTTGGTGAGGCTTTCGTGTATAAAGAGGGAAGGGTATTTGGGGTTTTCGGCTGCCGGAGATGAATCCAATGTCGTATCCAACATGGCGGCGGCCATGGTTAACCTTGAATTTGTAGTTTTACTTCTACACCATTTAATATAACTTTTAAATACATCTCTTATCTCTTATCGTGATACTATGGTCGATTTAGACAAGTCCAAATAAATTTTTTCTAAATTTTCTTTCTCATGAAATAAATAGAAAATTTTCAAATAAAACCATTGTACAACACATCGTATTTCTTAGGATCCTAATAGATTAGGGGGAAAAAAATATAAAAAATTACACTTATTCTCTTCTATTAGATATGAACCCATATATATGAGTCATATGTTTGAAATCTTAGCTAAGTATATCGACAATATAAAAATAACAAATATCATAAGATAAATGAAAATTATATTCTCCGACAAAGTGAATCATTTAGACGTTACATAAATAGAATCACTCTCGTGGAGGTGGAAGTCCTGGTTTGCCTAGTGTTGGAGTTGGTGTAATTGGACTATAATCGTCAATTCCATAAGATAACTCATCCTTGGCCATTAGATGCTCTTCGATCAAGGGCTGATCCTCGACCAATTTCATCAGTGTCCCTATAAAATATGAACATAATATAAGAATAAAAAGAAATATAAAAAACACAACTTATGACGCAATACTCACTGGTTGGTGACGGCAGCGCAGATACATGAGAAAGAAGGCAGGGAGAGAGCAGGAGAAGTATGGTGACCAGAAGAGCGCAATCGCGTAAGCCGTTGCTTTTCATATCTCTTAGTATTGGTAAATGAAGAATGAAGAAGAAAGTTTGTGTACTGGTTTGATCGATGGCAATGAAGAATCCTTCGTATAAATAATTGTCGAATCAACTAAAAATGGACATTAACTATATGCTTTCTTTTTACAGTATTATCTTATTAGAGATTAGGTGGGTCCACTGAATCTATTAAAATAGAAAATTAAGAAATCTCACCTGTTTTTTTTTCTAAGTTAACCATATCACATAATATCTTAATTTTCTTACATTTTTTTATAATGTTCATGAATTTAGATTATCGTTTGATTTTTTCCTTAACGATGACTTCTAATTGAATTGGAAGTTTTTTCAATTAATAAATAGTAATAAATAATTTGTTTTTAGAATAAAAAATATTTTATTGTTAAAATTCAAAATGCATTAGTACAAAATAAAATTAAACATTAATAATAAAATAGTTAATGTTGAAACAATGACAAAAAAAGAATATTCCAACATAAATGTAAAAGATCGCTGACACCTCTCAAATCTAGTCAACAACCCATATAACATTTTCATAAATCGCTTTGTCATAATACGAGGACGTTATTTACTTTTAATCTTGAAAATCAAGGTCAATCAATCAGACTACAAAACTCTACCATTATGAGACCTCATTGTAATGATACTACAATTGAAGGTCTCATCCTCGGTCTCCTCATCCAACCTTAATTGAAACCTCTCGGCACCAACTAGACACTTGAGCCCATATGATCACGAACCACATGATCAACCCTTCCTTTTGGTGGATACTAACCATGTTGTCTCGACTCCCCTATGTCATCCTTCATACTCACAAGATCATTTGGTCCTCCTCTTTGTAACCCTACATAGGGTTGAACATGAGACGGAATTGAGGTTATTTATATATAGGACGACATTAGGACGGGTCTTCACTCTTCACGTTTTTAAATTTAATCATGTCAAATTCTTTTATGGTCAGAATCGAGATCAATTCCTCTAATGACCATAATCTTACTACAATTTACATACGAAAAAATTGATAAAGCGGAAGGTTAAGATCGATGAAGAACGGTGTTGGTGAGAAGAGGATCGACGGACTTATAGTTGAGCAGCTTGATTGTGAAGAACTCACAAGAACACAATTGTTGGACTTATAGTTGAGCAGCTTGATTGTGAAGAAGTCGTGTCTGTTTCGTCTAACTCATTCACATCCTACAATTCTTAAAATATTATAATTTATTTAACCCAACTACTAGCTGATTTACAAGGCAAATGTGGGTAAAAATTTCTCAATTAATTTTAAAATAATTTATTTAAATAAAAATTTGATAACAAACATGACAAAAGTTTGAAAAAAAAAAATTTCAAAAAAAAAATTTTTTTTACTTGATTTAGGTTTTTAACAAATTAATTTGTTTTTTTAAAAACTAATTCATATCACGCACTTATTCCAATTGGATATGACTTTCAAAAATTGATTGTCAGGTTTTTACCGGATTTAAACTTTTTACCGGAAGTAAGGCAATAATTTATTTTTAAGCCAAAATTTAAGACTTCAAATATAAATAAAAGATTATATCTTAATTATTTAAATATGGAAATAATGTTCTATTTATTTTTTACTATTTTTATTTATTTTTTACTATTTTTGAAGTGATATTATATACATTTATGACATTGTTTGATTAAGTTTATATAATATTTTATTTAAAAAATTTAGATTTTACACCCGTTCTTGAGATGTGTCTAGTTCTCAATATAGCGGTGCCACCAAAAAGAGCCCAACGGATGGCTCAACCCACCCGGCAAGCGGCTACTGAGAAGGAAACAAAATGTGGCCCCATTGTCCCGGCACCGGCACCTACCATTCGAGGTCATAAAGGACCTCCACCGGCGGCACGCCCAAGAGAGCCCGTGTGTTACAAGTGTAGCGGTTTTGGGCACGTTCAACGTGATTGTCCGAATACCAAGTTGGTTTTGTTCGCCGACCAATTGTATGAAGATGGCAAAGATGACCAACAATATGGCGATCTCATCATAGAGGATGACCAAGACACCGATCCACACTTTGGAATGGAGCCATGTGACGAAGAGCTTGCTTGCGCCCCGAGACAACCCGGTAAATTCGTTCTTGTTTCTTGTCGTATTTTGGCTATTAAAGAGTTTATCTCTATTGATCAATGCGAAAATCTCTTCCACTCTCGTTTATTGGTCAATAATACTAGTCTTTTTCTCATCATTGATGGGGTTCATGTTGTAACATTGTCAACGAAACAGTGGTAAAACACTTCAAGTTGCCTACGACCCCCCCCCCCCCCCCCCCCCCCACCCAACACTTCAAGTTGCCTATGACTCCGCACGAAATTTTGGTTGATTATGCAGAACGGAAGAGGCAACAAGCTATAGATGAGACCGTGATACGGGGTTAGCCGTGAGGTTGCCCGATCTTTCAACATCAAGACTTCATTCACAAGAAAGGATGGAAAAAGACGTGAAAAGGGGTAAGAAAAACGTGGATGATGATCCTAATGGTTATGAAGGTTTGATAGATGGATAGATCTAGTCTAACCCTAAAAGCAACCAAGAGCACACTAGGGAAATGAAGGCCCTAACACACAACTTGGAATGATTTAAAAAGTATTTCCGCTATAATGCCACACAGAGGGAAAGACGATAGTCCCCAAAGAACGATAAGTTGCCTGAAGGTGATTGAGAGCACCAACTTTCCAATTCAAGTGACACGACTCAAAACAGTCCAAGCTATTTGGCGAACGAGAATCCACTCGCTCAGTTGAATAGGATTCCACCTATTCGTTCTCGATTCCACGAGAGAGAAGTAAATACTGAAAGTATTTAATGTGTTTGTGTTTATTGATAAGTTGAAGAAAAACATCTCCCATGTAGGCCTTATATAGGCGTGTGAGGTGTCTCTAGGATTTCAACAAGATAAGAGGTAATCTACGGGCTTGAGAATCTAAGCTAGAGCTCAAAAATAAGATCATATTTTTGGGCTGGAAAATCTAACCTAAAAGCCCAAAAATAGATAAAATAAAAGTCAGCCCAAAAATAATATAAAGGAGTCCAAAAATAGGCTGAAAATAATAGATCTAATTAAAGTCAAATATAAAGCCTCTCGAGCTCTCCTCCTTGTCTATGCATACGTGATCATGTATGCATGTGTATGGTTGCTTCTCTGTGTTTCATACACATTCTTGACTTCAATGGCTATCTCTCATGCGTATGATCTCCATGTCATCTCCCATCTCCAATCAATGGTCTTCAATGTATCTCCGGAAATGGTCTTCATATCACTTCTACGAATAATCTTCTTATCCCTTCTAGAAATGGACTTCATTCCATTTCTAGGCTTGGCTTTCATTTCTCTCCTAGAAATGTGTTTAAGTCTTCCTCTTTTTCTCCTTAGAGTGATCAACACTTCATGCCTCCTAGCTTCCATGCTTATGATCTCTACTCGAGCTAGGTCTTGAGATGCTCTTGCATCAGACCGCTAAGGCGTCGACAACATCGGACCCTCCTAAGAGCTCTCCCGATGTTATAGGTGCTAGTACTTCTAAATCCCATAACACCGCCCCACTTGTCCATGTTATCGAGTCTAGAGGTAGTAAAGGATGCACCGCTCCTACGAGTGCAACTTTGCCACCTTTGAGCCCCGTAATTCAAGGACGGTGTGAGTCGAGGATACTCTTAGCCCGACGATATGACTTGAAACCGGTCATGGAAGGCAAGTTCCCATATTTCTTGCTTGTTCCGTTTTGTTTATCTACTTCCCATGACCAGAGTAATGTTCCACACGAGGTGTCTTTGTTGTTGTCCAAATTTCAGGATATCATGCCCAAAGAATTACCACACGGCTTGCAAAATCCGAGGGATTGAGCACCAAATTGACTTGGTGCCCGGCACGTCCTTGCCAAACCGTGACGCTTACCGTGCAAGTCTAGTAGAGACAAAGGAGCTACAACGTCAAGTGCAAGAGCTCCTAGATCGGGGACATATGCGTGAATCCTTGTCACCATGTGCCATCCCGGTCATATTAGTGCCAAAGAAATACGGATCATGGAGGATTTGTGTTGATTGTCATACCATCAACCAAATCACCGTCCAGTACCGTCATCCAATTCGGCGCCTTGATGACATGTTGGATGAGATCCATGGAGCCACCATCTTCTCCGAAATCGATCTCCGGAGCGGTTACCACCAAATCCGGATGGTTGAAGGTGACAAGTAGAAGATGGCATTCAAGAAAAAGTATGGTGATAACATGGTTTACTACAATAGTTTAGGCATCCATTTAGATAGATTTCCCCTTTCCTTTAGCATGAATAAGCCTTGCTTTGTTCCATTTAGACTTGTTTTGGTTTACTTTGCAAGTATAGATGTCTACACACTCTTTCATAGCTTTTGTAGGTGAAATGGCGTTTTTCGGACCTAAACGACACATTTAAGGGCAGAGCCTCGGAGTGGAGCGTACCTTGGAAGCCTAGAAGAAGCCCAATCTGAGGAAGGAAGTCAAGGAAGTCAAGCTAAGGAGAATTCAAAGGCTTTATGTGAAATCTCGGGTGAGCAAGGATGAACCTCGGCCGAAATTTGAAGAAATGATTTAATTGAAGACGAGATGAAGAAGTCGAGTGCAACCTCGGCATCTTCCTTGGCCCGAGATTTGAAGCAAGTCGGTAAACTCCAAGGAAAACTGGAAATCTTGGCCGAGATTTCAAGCACATAGTGTCGGGATTTCCTCTTTGCATCTCGGCAGCTAACATTTCAAAACCTTTTTAGCCGACATTTTCTTTTCCTTGGAGCTTGAGTATATAAGGAGACTTAAAGGCCTTGTCCCAGAGGTTGGATCTACTTTGTATTTTTCCTTGCACCTCTTAAACTTAATTTTCATCCTCTAGCTAGAAAATATTAGAGAGAGTTGAATATTTTCAAATTGTTGCAAAAGAAAGATTGCAGTTGTTATGCACTTTGTTTTTCTAGATCTTTGAAGATTAACCTATTGAGTTTGTATGTCCTAGTCCCTTTCAATTTTATACTATGAACAACTTGTGTTTCTCTTTTATTTCTAGATTTTACTATGTATATTGTTGGATAGATTTCTAGTTGTTCTAGGACTACATGATAAAGTATGATATCAAGTTTGGATTTTAATGATTTCATATTTTAAAATAAAGGTAGATAGACGTATACTTTTATGGTATATCACTTATAAGTGTGGCATGAAGTCGTGTCTAGGGGAATTCACTCATGAATAACCATAGATGGGTTGTGGGGTATCTTGCATAGACTTAAACTTGCTTGGGTATTTGGTTACACGAAGAAGATTTTGGAAACAAATTTACAACTTGCAACTAACTTCCTTTAAAAAGTCTACCTCAAGACCATCCACTTGGACGAGTAAATCCAATATCTACTCGTTATGGGAGGTTCAAGGCTGAAAAACGCTACCAACTAAGATGTAGTGCTTCTTTGACTATAATTTCTAAAGTTTATTCCGTTTTAAAAAAAATTGAATTAATTTCTATTCATGTTGAGGATTGTTGAAACTCATTTAATAGAGGTACCAGAGTATTTTTCGGGCACTTTTCGGGTGAGTTTCGGCCGTAATAAACCGTACACCGTAAAATGAAAACAATGGTTTTATGCATTCGAGTACTATAACAATGTATGTATTCGAAGAAAATACAAAAACAAATAGGTCAATCTTGAAAAATAGATATATGGACTCAGATTTTCGAACAAGGCCACCTCTATATACTCACCTTCACAATATACACGAAGGCAGATACTTGTACAACAATTACACGCAAACAACATATGCTTTTTCATTTCAATATCATCAAGAATCATAACCATTTTTACTATAAGAAAGAATTTATATGAATGACATTGACTAGAACAAATCCATGAACGAAATTGAATCAAAATTTGAGAATCAATCCCAAGGACTCAAAGAACACTCCTCAGGAACAGTAGTGAATCTCTGAGTATCCTGACAATAATCATATATAACAAGGTTCCTCTGCACCCAAGCAAAATCATTCTTCTGTGAATCAGAGAGATGCCACGCATCGTATTGATCCCACCATTTCTCCGTCGTCGTCGAAACGCATCTCGGGTAAGGATCCTCCCACTGACACGCGTCGACACTGAAGTCCTTATAAGAAGACACAAATGGCGCCTTCTTCCAATCTGTCTTCTCCAATCCACCGCGCGTTGCCCAATCATCCGCATTCCAGATGCTCGAGAATAAATACATCGGCTTTTTATCAGGGAAGAAGCTGTTGTTCGGCTTCAAATTGTTCTTGTATACTCTAATTGGTACTTTATCAACATAAAACACAAGCTGGTGAGTGTTCCAAAGAACAGAGTATGTATGATAATCTTCAGTTGGATCAAACCAGAGCATATGTCTCATTTCTCTGTTTCCGACACCATCTTTGTAAATGTTGGTCTGAATCAAATATGGCTGCCCTGTTCTGTTTCCCAAGAACTCAAAGTCAACTTCATCTCTGGTCGGCCCTGCTCCATTCTCGGTACACATCTACAAAAATTTTTATAAGATTAATTAAAATCATTTTTATTTCAATTGATTTGGTCAATAAGAGAACCTAACTTACATAGTAAGCAGTGACGACACCAGCAGAATCACCACCGACAAGTTTAAGTTTCATGCTAAACCAACCAAATCTGTACCTCTGTTTCGTTTGAAACCCACAACCTGTAAAACAGATCGATTTCATTGAGTTCAAGGATAAATGAAAATAATAAAAGTAAATAAAGTAAGATTAGAGATTTACCTGTATCTTTATCAAGCGAAAGGTACCAGATCTGACCATCTTCGGAGGTCTTGAAATGATCCTCTGACCACATTACACTAAAGTTCTCATCGAAGTTTCCCTTTGCAAGAGACGTTGCTTCTTGTAATGGAAGGAATGAGACTATAGAAAGAAATAGAATCCATAGATGAATCGCCATTTATTTTGGTTATGAGTTTTTGAAAGGAAGAAGATGAAGTCTCCCTTTCTCTGTCTGACTGTCTCTGTATCGAAACAGAGGAATGGAGAAAGGGAGTATTCACTGCTCTGTTTTTAATCGAATGGTGAACGTGTTGATACATTATTGTGCAAAAACCTAGATCTGCAATTATATGATTTATGGGTTTTTCCCACATGGCATGTTGTAACATGAAGTAATTGTACAATATAAAATACAATAAACCTAAATTACTTTATTATTATTATTACTAATTCATCATTATCTTGATTCTTTTGGGGTGAAAGTATCTAAATTTTGGTAGTTATTCATAAACCCATTCATACAAAGGAAAAGGAAAGTGAGTGAGAATTTGGGGGACGTGCCAGGTTGGCAGTGCACCAGAGAGTGAACTGGATCTTAGTGGCAAGCAGAACAAAAAATGTGACTGTGGGGTCGGCAAGTCATGTGACCGACTCTCAAATTGGAATTTTCAAATTGGGTTCATTTCTTTATAAATATTCACAAGATCGTCATGAAAGGTTTCACAATGCTGCTGTGAAGCAGACTGTTCACGGATCCGGATCTGGACCGGACCGGAATTGGACCGAATTTTTCGGTCCACCTCCGTTCCAAAGCCGGTCCAGGACCGGATGGACCGGAAAATTTTGTTAGACTAATTCATATTTTCAAATATAAATATTATGATAATGGGTCACTATAGAAGGAAGAAGAAGACGGGAGATTCTAGAAGAAGGTGGAAGATTCCGGAAGGTAGTGAAATCTTCAAGAAGAATGCGGAATATTCCGGAAAGTGACGGAACTTTCCTTCCGGAACGATGCGGATCTACCCGGAAGATGCCGGAGACATCTAGAACTCGACGGAACTTTGTAGACTAGACTAGAAATCTAGGGAGAGTTCTAGACTTGTATAGGATGGAGTGAGAAGGCTCCGGAATTATCTAAGAAAATCGAGTTTCGGAACCTTCCTGTAGAGGAGGTGGAGATGACTATAAATATGGGAGGTCACCCCTCATTTGTGTAACTCCATCAAGAAGAGAGTAATAAGGCTTCTAAAAGAGCTTGTAAGTGAGATTGTATTTGAGTGCGTGAGTGTGCAATAAATTACCCATTTATAAATACTCGGTGTGAGTCGGGAACACGCGATTTTCCCCAACAACTGGTATCAGAGGCGACGTTACGGTGGTGGTGTTTGGGTAAACTTTGTTGCTTAAGAATCTCGTATTTGGCGTGATGACGGCTGAGACGATGAAGGCGTTCGAGATTCCACTCTTCGATGGGAAGATCAACTTCACTTTGTGGTAGAGTACTATTCAAGACTTCTTGGTGCAGCAGGGTCTTGACCAAGCTCTGAAGGAGGAGAAGCCTGGATCGATGAGCGAGGAGAAGTGGAGAAGCATCCAGAGGAAGGCGGTAAGTACAATACGGTTGGCGTTGGCTCCCGAGATTAAGTACGGTGTGTTGAAGGAGACCACACCGAAGGCGTTGTGGGAGAAACTCGAGAGCATCTACGCGTCGAAGTCGTTGACCAACCGTTTGTGCTTAAAGATGGAGATTTTCTCACTCAAGATGGAGGAAGGAGGTAATCTTCATGACCACATTAACTCGTTTAATCAACTAGTATGCCAGTTATTAAATGTAGATGACAAAATCGAAGAAGAGGAGAGAGTGTTGTTCTTGCTAGCATCATTGCCAAAGTCCTACAAGTCCTTGGTGCAGACGTTACTTGTAGGAAGGAAGTCTCTCACGCTAGATGAGGTGACCACTTCTTTGCGGGAGAGTGAGAGAATGATGAAGAATGATGCTACCGACAAAGGTGAAGATCGTGTACTAGTTGTAGGGGAGCGAGAACGAGGGAGGAATCAATGGAGGAGGCATGATGACCCGAGACAAGGAGGCTCGCGACAAGATATGAGTGAGGTCGAGTGCTTCTACTGCGGTGAGAAGGGTCACATGCAAGCCCGGTGTCCTCGGATGAGGGAGGACTTAAAGAAGTTGAGAGAGATGTCGCCGGGAAAGAAGAGAGGAGACTCCCATACCAATGTGGTTGATGAAGTTGGTGAAGTTGATTATGGTGATGTTTACTTGGCGACGGGCGAGGAGGTTGCCAAGAAAGAGTGGGTGATGGATAGTGCCGCCTCTATGCATGTATGTCGGGACCAAGTAATGTTTGACACCTTGATGACTCGTGGAGAGTTTGGTCACTTCAACTCAATTGGAGGTGAAAAGTTGAAGGTTGAAGGTATCGGAAGCGTGAAGATGAGGCTTCACAACGGTACGTGCCATCGGCGAACGTTAATGTCATCTCGTTGGATGCGATGACGATGGAAGGGTACAAGTTCGTCGGCACGAGGAGATGGTACAAGGTGTTCAAGGGGAGACGCTTGGTGATGCGAGGCCGCAAGGATGAGAAGAATATATGTTTCTTAGATGGAAGGGCGGTGCAAAAGAGATGCAGTGACACCAAAGCTAAGAAGCATATGAAGGTGAGATTTTCCGATGATGTGGAGATATTTGGAAATATGAATTAAGGGAGGAATTGTTCGACTAATTCATATTTTCAAATATAAATATTATGATAATGGGTCACTCTAGAAGGAAGAAGAAGACGGAAGATTTTAGAAGAAGGCGGAAGATTCCGGAAGGTAGTGGAACCTTCAAGAAGAATGCGGAATATTCTGGAAGGTGACGGAACCTTCCTTCTGGAACGATGCGCATCTACCCGGAAGATGCCGGAGACATCTAGAACTCGACGGAACTTTGTAGACTACACTAGAAATCTAGGGAGAGTTCTAGACTTGTATAGGATGGAGTGAGAAGGCTCCGGAATGATCTAGGGAAATCGAGTTCCGGAGTCTTCCCGTAGAGGAGGTAGAGATGACTATAAATAGGGGAGGTCACCCCTCATTTGTGTAATTCCATCAAGAAGAGAGTAATAAGGCTTCAAAAAGAGCTTGTAAGTGAGGTTGTATTTGAGTGTGTGAGTGTGCAATAAATTATCCATTTATAAATGCTCGGTGTAAGTCAAGATCACGCGGATTTTCTCCAACAAAATTAACTTTTTTTAAAAAAATTTAAAAAATTTTTAGTAATATTTATATATATATATACATATATATATATATATGGTCCAGGACCCAATTTGTTCATTTTAATCACCCATTATCATAACGATGATGATGGCAGTTGGCAAGCAATTTGTCCACTGTAAGGGCTTAACAGGCGACGATGATGGCAGTTGGCAAGCAATCGAAGTGATCTATGGTGGTGGAAGGAGAGAGAATGAAACGGAAATTGACTTAGAGAGAGAAAGAGACGTTAATTTCGCCGGAGTCGCTGGAGTCGCTGGAGTTACAAATTGGGGGAAATATAATGTACATACCGATGGGTAATTTGATAAGGCTGGAGTCGCTGGAGTCGCTGAGTTGCTGGAGTCGTTGGAGTCGTCGGAGAGAGTCGCCCTTTGCTTTAGTTTAGGGTTTAGTACATTGAGAATTGAAAGTGTCGGGGAGAGAGAACGAGATATAAGTCATATAACATAATTAACATTATTTAATTAAAAAAAACTTAATAAAAAGATTAGGTCCGGACCATACCGGATCGATTGGGGACCGAAATGAATGGACCGAAGACCGGACCTGTTCTGATTCGGTCCGGTCCAAAACCCTGACCGGACCGGAATTTGCACACTCCTACTGTGAAGATAGTATATTCGATTATAATCCAAAAACCAACCGATTGCAATAGGGGTGTCGGGTGGGTTCGGTCCGAGAGTATTCTGCTCGTGTTATTCCCGTTCAACAAAACACTACGAATGACCTTTTTCATCTCCATCACTAATATAAATTTATCTAAATCTCTATTCGTGTCGGATTCGTCCATATCGTGGAACACTTACCCCACCTTTTTATAATTATCATTATTTATCTTTTTGTACGAGTTTTATCGTTAAATTTCATACTTCTAAATTCATGGATTAAATATATAAACTTATTTATATACACACTGTATTATAGCATATGTACAATGAGACTAGCAATGTTGGGTGGACAAACATCATGAGTAAAAGTAGAGCTCCCTATGCTACTTCTAATCTTGGCTAAGGCATGAGCCAACTCATTACAATCACGGCAACAAAATTAACTGAACAAGAACCAAAACTAGCAGCAAGGCCGAGGATGTCGTTGATGATGAGCCCACATGGTGAGAGGAAAGAGAGGGTTGAGGTACTCCTTTGTAAGGCCTCATCAACTGCTTGACAGTCAGATTCCGTTATCACATGTGATAAACCCAAAGAGAGGGCTGAGAAATTAGCATATCTGATGGCAAGAAACTCAGCGGAAAAAGGATCTCTGATACCAGCAGCACGTTGTGATAGACCTAGAATAAGAATGTCATTGTTGTTTATGATTGCAACTCCAAAACCATGCCAAAATTATGTCGTTGCAGTATATGAGTTGATCTTGACAAGACCTTCCGGGAGCTTGACCCAACTTGCATTTGGGAAAATCTCCTTTCGGCCATCACTATGGACAACCTCATTTTACAATCAAAATGGTTTAGCAACCACCAACAAAATTTAATCATCATCAAGTTACTCTATAACTTGTTGTATCGAAAAGAATCCTTGAATCTTTATCATGTCCTCGGAAGATCTTCCAAATCGTTAATTGAAAAGATTTCATTCAGACACGAAGATTGGGATTGAAATTGCAAAGTTAGAGACATGTGGGGAGACGACAAAGCATGAAAATGAAGTATGTTGAGCCAAATTTTATCGGTAACAGATCTTATGAGCATTGCTGGCGTAGTGCTTCGTGATGGTGATGATGTTAAGGATAGATTGTCGTGGAAGCATGAGAGTAATGGAATCTTTACCATGTCCTCGGCTTACAGGAATTTAAGAAGTCAATCTGGGGTAGGTAGTGTCGTTTTTGTGAGGATTTGGAAGTTACAGGTAGCAGAAAGAATCAAAAAAGTTTTATGGACAGTGGCAAAAGGTAGGTTGATAACTAATGCAAAAAGAGTAAGACGCCACATAGCAGTGGAAAGAGCTTGTGCAGTGTGTACAAGGGAGATTGAAGGTACTTTGCACATTTTAAGAGAATGTAAAAGTGCAAGGAATATTTGGAGAGAGATCCTTCCCTGGGAACTTGAAGGAGGTTTTTAAACTTAGTGAACATGAATGGTTAGAGCAGAACCTGAAGAAGCAAAGGGAGTTTCATTCACAAGTCCCTTGTTGTGTTATTTTCTCTATTGCAATTTATTGATTATGGATCTGGAGAAATGAAAGAATTTTCAGAGGAGGAAGCCTTTCTCTTGAGCATGCTCGTCTTGTGAGTAGCAAGGCATATGAGTCGATGGTTGCTTTTCAAAGAGTATAGAGGTTCAGGGGCTGCGTTAGTAAAAGGGAGGTTTCAATGGCTTGGCTCCCGCAAGACCGGGGAGGCTTAAATTGAATACAGATGGGACCGTTAGAGAGTTCTCAGAGAGTGTAGTAGCAAGGCATATGAGTCGATGGTTGCTCATCAAAGAGTACAAAGGTTCAGGGGTTGCGTTAGTAAAAGGGAGGTGTCAGTGGCTTGACTGCCCCAAAGACCGGGTGGCTTAAATTGAATACAGTTGGGGCCGTTAAAGAGTTCTCAGGGAGTGCAGTGGCAGGTGGATTATTGCGGGATGAGCACGGGATTTGGGGGAAGGGATTTGCTTTTAGTATCGGGTTATGCTCGGTATTAGTTGCTGAGTTATGGGGGATTTGTATGTAGGACGGATCAAGGATCAAAAATACTAGGCTATATGAACATATGATTTCGATAGAGTTGAAAAACTAGTGTCCAAATTGTTAAAATGTTAAAATTATTACCTATAAAATTGTATATTACTTACATATCAAAACAAATTCATTTTATATGTGTATATTCGTTACGACTTTTACAGGGAGTTATATAAAGGAGAAAATTAAGGAAAGAGAGTTTGATTGAATTAACATTGTTTTTGTTATAAATTATAACATATCTTTTAATAAAACATTAATTTTGTATTAAATAAATTGCTTTTAAGTGAAAACATAAGGAACAAAAAGTAAATAATTTTTACACTAATTAGTAAGAGTTGAAACGAATAAAAATAAAATGTTTTACAAAATATGTAATTTAAACATCAAACCGTAAAGTCATTTAAAAAAGAAAAAAAAAATGTGAAAACGGCCGGTTATTAGAAGGAAAAAAAAGTGAAAAACAAACCTTAGTGTTGGTGGAAGGTTTCAAACTCAAGACCAAATGCTAACTTCCATTCTCTCAAACTCAAAAATCACCGCGCCATTACATCTTAATGTCAATATTTTCATATTTTTTTTATTAAAATATGGGGTGTTGTAGCAAACCTCAAGCCAACCCCTAAATCCGTGCCTGTTTGTATGGGTTTACCCATGGCTTGGGAGATGAAAGTTAAAAGGCTAGAAATTAAAACGGATTAAAAATTGGTGTTTCGGTTAATTGGAAGGCATATTCAGCAATCACATCCTTTATACAGCCTGATAACGCGTTGTCAAGGCTTCTTGTGTAGGGATTGGAGCGTCCAATTCCGACATGTTTACCGCGAGGCGAATTTCGCTGCGATTTTATTTTCAATTTCACGTTTGGTTTCCCGATTGGAATTTCTTCAGTGATTTATGCTTTGATCACTAGCACTAAAATGATGGTTTTACTAACCTTGTTAGGTCGTCGTATTTGCCACCGATGTGCCTTTCAGACGTAATTTTTGTGAAGTTGTGCCTTATGCTCAAGCACAAAATTTAACATAAAAACTAAATAAAAACTTTGTCACGCAACTATATTGTTCAACACTACTCAAACGATGAATCAAACAACTTAATCAATTTATTGACAAACTTACTAGTCTACCATTTTTTATGATCTTTTAGGTTTGTCTAATATATCGAAATTCTTTATGTTATAAAAAATGTTAGGTTAAAAATTAAATAAATTGATAAAAATAATGAAAAGTGTTCATGAATTAATCATAGTCAAGGCCAAATAATTTTTAATGATATTTATATAACTTATTGTAATATTTTACAATATAAGAATAGTTTTCTACATATGTTCTAATAATTTTAAAGAATATAAAGAAAATTTATTAATGCAATAATAATTCATTAAAATTTTAGTTATATTCATAAAATAAGAATAATTTGTTAGGATATAAATTTTCATGGATACACCCATGAAGAATATAAATATAATGTCAATTATATAATTTATAAAAAGTAAGAATAAAAATCGATTTTCTTTGTTATTCTAATTATTGCCTTTATATGTGTAATATATAAGACTTTATAAAAATGTAGACTTCTGAACCAAAAAAAAAGAGTAATGTTGTAAATAAAATTATCTGTAGTGAAAATATAGTGTTTTTTCGAAATTGTAATAGAGGGTTGTTTCATAGAATTTGTATCATTTTAGTGCTATTTCAGTACAAAAGAAAAACCCAAATGAAATTTTTAAATGCATTTATATAACATCAAAGACGGTTTGGCCGAGTGGTCTAAGGCGCCAGATTTAGGCTCTGGTCCGAAAGGGCGTGGGTTCAAATCCCACAGCCGTCATTTTTTATTAATTATATTCTCTTTCTTTTTTCTTTTTTCTTTTTTCTTTTTTGTTATTTCTTTCCATTCTTACTTGTTATGCAATTATGCTACTTCCTATGTCGGTCTATGCAACAAGTATCACAGATTCACAGTCTTCAATCAACTCTTGATGCTTCAAATTCAATGTCTTCGTACCAAACGTGATCGGGCTGCTGCCCCGATAATCTCAAATGCTTCGAAACTTGCAACATTTTGCAAAACACCTTCGAACAAATAACACTAACACAACCCCTTCTTCGTCTTGGAGAATCAAAGCTCAAGAATGTCAACTAGTCTCACAAATCTCAATTATCCTCTCGGAGCGTCACAACTGGTCTTCCCTTCTCACAACCTTCAACCTCTCCACTACCCTAACCCCTCCTCTCTTCCGTCAAATCCTCATCAAAACCCAAAACAACCCCCAAATATCCCTCGATTTCCTCCATTGGGCCAAAACCAATTTAGGGTTTCAACCCGATTTCAACACCCATCTCACACTCATAAGAATCCTATTCCGGTCATCTAACACCCAACTCGCCAAACCCATATTGAATTCACTGGTCGAAGCTAATTCACCAGCTCACGTTGTGGATTCACTGGTGGAAGCATGTGATGGCATAGAGGAAGGTACTGTTGCATTATTGAGTTCTGTCATTGAGCGATATTCCAAAAAAGGTTCTCATTTGGATGCCTTGGAGGCTTATTCAAAAGTTTTAGTGAGTGGGTTTGTTCCTGAAATTGCGTCTTGTAATGTATTGCTTAATGATTTATGTTGTGCTGGTGAGTTTAGATTGTTTTGGTGCTTATATGGCTCCATGGTTAGGAATGTGGTATTATTGAATTCAAATACTTGGTCGATTATTGCTAGGACTCTTTGCAAGAGTGGCAAACAACAAAGGGTTGCTAGATTATTGGATTCGGGTGTTAATACGTATGTGATCTTTAACACTATTATTGAATGGAAGAGCAAATCTGGGAACTTTGTAGCTGCTTTAGAGCACCTAAATAAGATGTTTTGCTTGAAAATTGAGCCTGGTTTTAGTAGTTATTGTTCAATTCTTGATGCTGCTTGTGAATTTGGAGATGGAAAAGTGATTGAGTTGGTTATGGATATGATGACTAAAAAGAAACTGATTCCATTGGCATGGGTGTCTAAGGATTATGATAATGTTATCAAGAGGTTATGTGATTTGGGGAAAACCTTTGCTGCTGAGATGTTGTTCAAAAGGTCGCTGAATGACAGTGTAGGATTGAAAGACAAAACGTTTATACTTATGCTTAGAGCACTTGCAGATGGAAGACGAGTGTCTGCTGCTATAGATTTGTATCACTTAATTTCAGAAAAAGGGATTGTGGTGAATTTTGCTTGTCTCAAAGCACTTGGAGATTCTCTTTGCTTAGAGAATCCATCTCCAGAAGTTAGCGGGTCGCTGATGGACTTGATTACTCAAGGTGTTAAACCGGGTGTAAACGAGTTATCTAGATACATGACATTGGTTTGCAGACAGAAGAGATGGGATGAAGCTGGGGAGCTGCTAAAAATAATCATGGAGAAAGGTATCATGTTTGAATCTTCTTGTTGCAAATTGTTGGTAATGAATTACTGCTCTTGTGGGCAAGTTGATTTTGCATTGAAATTGCATTATGATTTGGAGAAGTTGGATATGGTTTTGGATGTAAGTGCATACAACGAGCTTCTTCGCACGTTGTTTGGTGAAAAGAGGGTTGAGGCAGCGGTTAGGGTATTTGATTACATGACAAAGAAAAATGTGTTAAGTACGGCAAGTTTCATGGTCATGATATTTGGTCTCTCTAGTGAGATGGAGACGAGGAAGGCTATGAGAATACATGATGAAATGCTCAAGTTGGGATTGAAACCAAGTCCAAAGACTTACAAAAAATTGATATCCATCTTCAGATGACTAAGGTAAGCAGTGTCAGCCTTGTTTAAACAATCTTCTCATTTGTGTTTGATAGCATTGTTAGAGGTGATTATACATTACAAGCGGTCAGGATCTTCTGTATCATCTTTATATGTATCTTTTGTATCCGATTACGTGATTGGTGGAATCACAAAATAGGGATACATGTATCAGTGATACAAGAGATCTTAATTGCATTACCAGAGGCAATTTCATGAAAATTAAAAATGTTTGTATGCCATAAGATGAATAAAATTTTCATCATTGTTGATAATTGAGGAGCAACATACATTCATGATAAAGTATTACAATCAACCATAATTGAGGCGAAATATGTCATTCTGAACATAGAAGCTTCCTTGTGCAGTAGGAACCAAATGAAACATCTGCACAGCAAAAGAAACATATTTTAATTTTGTAAATAAAGAATCTCATATTGTTTAATCTATGTGATTGATTATGAATAGAACAGAACCTGACTGAACTTAAGTTGATGCTCCTCTCCACCTAACTGGAGTCCTCCACTTATGAAGACGATGATACCTCCATTGAAGAATGAAGGCTGACAGTCGATAGTCGTGATCATATGTTGACAAGATTCAAACGGTAAACCAACGAGTTTACCAGAGATTTCCTCGACTCCAATGAATCTCTGGCCTTCAAAGTTGAGCAACGAGCTCGGCTGATAAAGCCCTGTAAGAGTCGCTCTTTCGGTGTCGAAGAGGTGGTAGTAGTGTTGCACGAAAGCTCTCCCTACAATCTCTACTTGCTCGTCCATCTCTTGGCTTTGTCTTCTTCCTTGGATGTTGATTCAATGAAGAATATAAAGAAGAGAGACTTTGAATTACTATTTTAGCCCCCCATTGAGACTATGATGCAAGGAAGAATCAGGAGCGCTGTGATCATACGCAAAGGCGCACGTTAGAGCGTGTCACTAAAGGAGGAAAGTGAAAGTATCTGTTAAATGTTTATCATCCAAAGGGCGTAGGAGCATCTTTATTTCATAAATAGACTTTACATTATTCTCGTTTGCTTTATCTGTTTTTGATTATGGAGAATTGTAATAAACAGGATATTTTAGTCATTTACAAGCTTTGACTAGAATCATATGCTCAAGGCCCAAAATAACCCATAATGGGTTGCCTTGGTTATTGGGTCGGCCCATAAGATCTGCTCGAATAACATGTTCTCTTGTTTTGCAAACAAAAGAGGCAGTTCATCGGTGGTAGTAGTGGTGGCCATTAGTAGGTTGACTTGAAAAGATGAACTCGTGAGCTTTTTTTTTCTTTTATTTTTTTTTTCCTTCATAAATTTCTTAAACATAAATGTCGAAAGAAATTTTTATTTACGTGTTATAATCCGCGGTGGTTAAATATTTGTTGTGGTAATAAATTCGATCGAATTCATGTTTTACAATAAAGATTTGACTATTTTTCAGGTAAACGTAAATTTATAGGGGAAAAAAAGAGTATAACCGGATTTGTTAAGATTAAGTTATACTAAGATAACATTATTCATTACATGTTTGCGACCTGAAGTCTATGGTCAAACAACATCACACAAAGTAGTCCAGATAGGCATGCAATTCTCCTTAACATACATAATAACCTGAAGCGGATAAAGACACTCACAAGCTGAACAAGTGCCCAAATCTCGGTACAATGGTCAGTCCACCTTCGGCAAAGTCATCACAAATTAAAACCAAGTCCGGTGCACATATCTATAACAAATACATCAAAGTATGGAGCACAATACAACTCCGGTAAAAAAAACAATTACTAAAATGTAATTCTCTCTATACCTCCTGTGGGGAATGTCTCATGCAATAAACTATAGACGTTGGTCCTAATCTATCGTTGTTTTGGTCAAAAATCAATGCATTCCTGGAATACCAAAGGAAGTAGACTGTAGCAAAAAAAACACATATCCTGGATCTGCTCAATAAAGTTTGACTCTTGATTACTCGAAGTGAACATCAATGTGAAACTCTAAATAATTCGTTGGTCAGAGTCCATTGATATTAGGAGTGAACACAAATTCCGTAAATCTCGATCCCGTCCCGATGTCGGGAAATTTCATCTAAAAATAGAAATTTTATCATGTCTCACCAAAAAAACAATCGGTGAGACAAATTGCCAAATACGCTTGTTAGTTATACTCACGTCTCAAATTTTTCAAACAAAAACAGGGTTACAAAATACAAGTGATAATGTATTGACTTGCTAAGGAAGGGAGCGATCAATGCGTATATTTACATCCTAAATTTTTTTTTTCACGTTTGACAAAAATAGTTATGCTTTGAAGAGATTATGTAACAAATTGTTGTAAATTATTGAAAATTATAATGTTTTTTTGGTATTGCGATATAATTTTCATGTGTATACTATAAATTATAAACAAATTATAGATCAAACGACATTACAACCGTTCTGTTCCGATACCTACTTTCAAGTATGAACTTTAAGTTTATTGAAGAAGTTAAATATAACTAAGCTGATCTTAATTTATACACCTAGAAATAATGGAGCTTGATTTAGCAATTATTTTAAAAATCAGATTACTTAAAAGATTGAATACTATGTAATCCTTTTGAAAACAACACAAAAATCTCCATTACCAACAAATTGTCTCATATCAACTAGAATTTTCCTAATAGGGCAAAGCAAGATCTTATAACCTTCAATTGTTTCGCACATATAGCACACAATCATGGCATCCAAAACCACTCAAAAAACAAAAAATAGTCAATTTAATAATTTAAACGTGACTTCAACCACTAAATCCTATTTTTATTTCTTTAGTTTGAAAAATATTTTGCCAGCTTTTTTGTTATGAAAGAACTTATATACATTATTGTATACTTGTCTTTGGTCTTATGATATTAGTGAAGATTCAGAATACACAAACTAATGTGTCCACTTCCCCCTCATTTGGTACAAAAATATTAAATAATTGAATTGAAAGGTTCTTAGTAAAGCCAGATCAATGTATATATGTTAAGCCTTTAGGGAGAATCGAATCAGATTTGACAATTGCAAGTCAAATTATAACTACTCAAATATCCATATGCTACGCACGAAAAGGTTGATTAATTAATTATATTATTATTTAACACTAATTACAGTTCAGAACCCACAAATATTGCTATAAAATAAAATTAACCAATGGTATATTAGTATATATTATGATTTGATGCTACAAGCTTAGAAGATATCTTACTTGCGGATTGTTTACTTGTAGTTTAATTCTGTTTCATTTAGTTTATAAATTCTAAGTTTAATTTTTGTGCGTGTTTATTTGGGAATTGATTTATTTCTCTATGAGTTTATTCGGGTTTATAAACCACTCAAAAATAAACCAATGTTATTTTTGCTTGGATGAGTTTATTTTTATTTTAAATCCGATTTTTGCCTTGTGCTTTTCCAACCCGATATTCTTTGTTCATTCTTACGTATCACCATAGTTCTTTGACTTTTTTAGGTTCATAAGTGTATTTTGAAAAAAAAACCCAAAAAATAAACTACAAGTAAACAAACTTATATAATTTATTTATATAAAGTCATTGATAAAAAACCCGAAAATAAACTATAAATCCATATAAACTCATTTAGTTTATAAACCTGAAAATAAAAAAGAACAAACGCGTCTTTGATATTTCAACCGAAATTTAGATACCGCCTATTCCAACAAAAATATTTGTATTAATTTTTATTTTTCGGTGTAGAAATTGCTTCTTTTGTTTTACCCCAAACAGGGCTGTAAATATTATTTATATTGACTATTAAATTTTTATTAGTTCATCAATCTATTATAATTTATACATACTAATGTAACATGCAATAATGTTATACATCGTATTTTATACTGATACGGTTGGTAGGAAGAAGAACTCTAAATATTGATTATATATCATTGCGTTTATAAATTACCTTTGATGCTTTTTTTTCTCTCAATTTTCGTGAAGTTCATATTATTTTTAAAAAATAAGTTATGATATATTCTAGATTCCTCACAAAGGATATAAATATAATCTATGATTTTCGGTGGTTAATCTCTTGATTTAATATACAATAAAATAGACTAGAGTGAGAGCCCGCATGAAGCCAATAGCAAATGACACGAATAATCATACGTGTTAGGTCTAAGTTCAGCGTATAAATCCAACATACTGTATAAACCCAACAGACCGAGCTCGGCATATATAAGTGTACATGCCTTTCTTTTATTCTTTTTTAAAAAAAATAAATTTTTACTTACTTTTTTCTAGATACAAGTGAAAAAATGTAATCCATAATGTATATAGTCCAAAAAGCATAATATAGTAATGTTTTACATATTAAAGAGTAAACATTTCATGATAATGTAAATTAGTTGTATACAAATGCCCCAACTGTAAATTTTGTTAATTTTACCTACATACATTTGAAAATCATGAACGCTTCCATTAATACAATAAATATAATTGCTACAAAACCATCTACATGAATTTGACTACATTATACAAAATTAGGCTTTGTAAATAATACATTTAAACCCATATGTTATTATTTTACTACATATTCATCCTTATTAAGACTTCTAAAAAGAGTATAAAATTTCAAATTGTAAGGAGAAAAAAATAATAAATTTTATTAATAAACAAAACTTTGGAAGTCATTACATTTGATAAATTCAAGTAGGTGGCTGTATTATCTCCTCCCACATCCTTAAAATCTCCATTGCTGAGAGATTGAGGAGTTGATTGATGCTGCTCCACATCTCTCTTTGTGGACACAACCTCAAATAAACAAATAAAACAATTTTTTTTCTTCATTAATTTGGTCCACCACAGCAATAACCAAACAAAAAGCCCATAACATAACCACCAATTGTATCTCCCTTCCCAAATCCACAATTTCTCTTCTTTTTTCTTCATCTTCTGCATTTTTTCTCTGTCACCACCGGACGACTAAGGAAGAAGAAGAAGATAACTCATCATTTTTTGCTTTTCTGTAAGGTATACAACTTCATCTTGATTTCTCTCTTACTCTATATTGGGATTCCATGCTAAGCTTGACAGCAAAGGGAAGTAGTGCATTCTCAACTTTTCTTTGATAATGTTATGTGTCAAATTCATTGTACTAAGCATTTTCTACCTTTTAATGTCTTCATGATCAGGAAAACAAAGCCCTTTTTTTTCCCTCATAAGATTTCTTAGAGAAGAAACATGGCAACCAAAGTGAAAGGCTTTTGCAAAGGAATCAAAATCAATATTTCCCATCTCTTTGGTAAATTGCTTGATTGTGTAAATTGCTTGATTTTGTTGAAAATGGGGATTGGGTTTATCCTTGTATGTATATGATATGCAGTGGTGAAAGAGAGGGAGATGGACATTGGGTTCCCAACAGATGTGAAGCACGTTGCACACATTGGATTGGACGGGTCAGATGGAAGTGCACCCAGCTGGGTAAAATCATTTACTTATTGCAAATCTGTTATTCAATCTACAAAAATTGGGTTTGTTTAGAATCTAAGTTAGAAATGATGTCTGGTTTTAACAGATGAATGACTTCAAAGCGAGCTCGGAATCGGCTCTATCATCAGTTGGTAGCAGCATGCGTGGTTCTAAGGCTGGTAGCATTCTCAGTGGCTCTAGCTCTAGAGATCCTACATGGGCCTCCCAAGGTAATTCAACATTACTCCTATCATCTTTATGCAGCAATTGTCAATTGAGCTTCCGAGTCTAGATAGGTAACGATAAGGATCATCAGTATCTTTTGCGGGGCACACAAAATTTTTGGATATTACATTTCAGATATTAGCAGAAAGGGGAGGGGCAGAGGATCATTATTATTATAATCATTCAATCATATGAACTTGTTAGGTGTAACTAT
This sequence comes from Fagopyrum tataricum, assembly GCA_002319775.1. Classification (NCBI taxonomy): domain Eukaryota; kingdom Viridiplantae; phylum Streptophyta; class Magnoliopsida; order Caryophyllales; family Polygonaceae; genus Fagopyrum; species Fagopyrum tataricum. Next base: position 35,333,228 of record CM008286.1, read on the forward strand.
AGAGTAGTATAAGCATATCAATAATATTTTTTGCTGTCCTAGATACCTTTCCTCCTGCGGAAGTAAGCTTGTGATATAAGCAGAAACTCCAGAAAGGGGACCAGGGTATGTAACTATATAACATGTATAACTGAATCGGAGTATATATATATAAAGTTTTGTGTTGATTGTGAGTCTTCACATGGGATGGATGTTTCGATGGATCCAATCATGACAGACTGGATCATAACATTTTTGTTCTTTAGTTGTTCAAAACAACTTCCTGGTTTCCAATTGATTTTGATTGGGTTATTTGCAGATTTTGATCAGTCACTTGGCCGGCAAAAAGCTCCGGATATGCTCAACAACTTCCCTCCGACGAGTCTCCCTAATGCACCTAAGAAACAGAAGATACCAAAGAGAAAGAAGGGAAAGACGTCGTCTTCATCCTCTTCGAAGAAGTCGAGCTCATCTCCCAAGTCAATCTCTTCCCCAAACTCAAACTCAAACTCACACTCATCGAGATTTTCAAGGTCATCTAGGAAGTCTACTTTAGGCATGGAGACAGACAATGCAGATATGTAGAATCAAGAAAAACAATTGTTTAAAGCTGAAGATTGAATTAATTAATCTCTAACTCTCGATGTTCATAGACTAGCCACATCTAGATAGTATTTTGTGTACCGGATACAGGTAGACGAAGAATGGAGATGAAGAATTGATGATTGTTGAGAGCATTGTGGCTGTTTGGTTGGAGTGATTAATCGGATATGATTAAGTTGAACAAAGTTCCTTAAACTTTTGGAGTTCAAAGTTTACACCAGTAGCTTCATTTGATAAAAAAAAAAGCGTTTCTTTTGGTTTATGTTGAAATTGAATACCTCATTCAAAAAGTGTTAAATCCAAAAAGAAAAGACAACTTCCTATGATACATAAAATCTGCTCGGTTACCAATAAAAGTGAATAAATTTGTCATTTCTTGAAATCTCTTTCTGAATTCGAAATTTTCATGAGTAAATAATAAAGATGAGTCGTGACACTTTAACCACTCTAATCATGATAGAAGTCATAGATATATGGTGAGATGATAGAAATCACTCTCGTATAATGTATACTATATGAGTAAGACTTCCGCTATCGTGACCTTGAATTTTCATATATATGGGCTTTTCATTTTTATAATATATGTAAGATCTAGGATATTATTGTCAACGTAAAATCGATATTAATTGTAAGATCCTAGCTCCTAGTATTTTGGGATGAAAAATTTGTTAAACAATTTGGTAGTCTTGGGTCTCAAGTCAGTCTTTTAAAAAAAATTCCAATTATTATTTTTTAATTATAAATATAGAATTTTAAATCAATGCCATGTTTTAAGATGGATCACCGTCATGATTTAAATTTATAATCTTTTGATAAACGATAATTTTATGGTGGGGAACGGTACGAGGTGGGATCGAGGTATTTTACGTTTTATTCCGGTTATTATACATAGATGAGGTCGAGACGAGCCTTGTAATTTTTAGGTAGAATTTCACTGTGTCCTATTCCGATTAAGATCGGGATGAAACCAATCAAACTTCACCTGTAATTTGTTTACAATTTACAACAAAAAAAAAATCAATCGTCAAACATATAGCCTAAATAAAACTACAAAATATAATTACATTGATCCCTCCATTATCAACCCAATACACCTTTCCTATATTTCATAATAACTTGTATTTTGTAATCCTATTTTCATTTGAAAAGTATGACCTCGTGTGTATAAGCAACAAGCGTATTTGCCAATTAGGGCTTGATCGAATATAACTTTTAACATATAATCAATATTTAAGAGTAAGGATGATAATTTATATATTACAAAATGGACATAATGAGACAAAGTAGGTGAGACTCGTATGACTCACGTTTCGAATATTATTAGGTGGGACGTAATGAAATTACTATTTTTAAATGAAATTGTGCCGGGATCGGATCGTGAGGACGATGCCGAGATTTATGTCCACCCAATATTATATACTTCGTTCGTATATAATACGAAGTACAAAAAAAAAAGGTATAGACAAGGTGGTCAAATAAATACACCCAAAAACTAACTTTAATTTACACTATTATTAGATAGATATTTGATTAGATCATGTACCATATAAAAAAATTAGATTAGATCATGTAGATATACGTATCCCTATCACTTGGTCGGTTCGAAGAAGGAAATGTGAACATGATAGAAGAAAGGAAATGAGAGATTGTAATATATATATATAACCATGTAAGAACTAGAATTACGGTAATAAATAAGAACATATGAATCGTCGGATCAAATAATAAACGTCTAAGATTAATCGATCATATATGGAAATAGTCAATGAACAACCAATGCAATAAATTTTTATTTGGTAACTGTTAACAAAAGAAGCATAAAATATACACCTAAATGGAAACCGAATATTATTGACTATACAATTAATTGTACATTGCACGACTACTCGTATGATAAAAAAACGTAATATAACACGAGTGGGTATATATTATATGCACATCCACGTTCTTCTTATGCATATAGCACGTTTGAAATACACATGCATGTTTGAAATACACGCTTGAAATACACATGCACTAATTATTCATGCACAAAAAGAAGAATAGACATGCACGTTTATTATAATCAAAATTTGAAGCATAACTACATCAAAAAAAATTTGAAACACAACTGTACTAAAAAGGTGAAAGAATAATGTTGAAAGAATAATATAACAATAAAACCATGCACTACTATACTGAAGAATTTGAATGAAGCACGACTATAGTAAAGCATTTAAAATTTGAACGTGTAGAATTATTATGGTAGATAATATTTTGCTATTAAAATGGTAACGGTATATAGCTATCCTTAAATATAAACATTGAAATTAATGTCCCAAAATAAAATTGAATCATCACCGTTGATTTTGATTAATCATGTGGCCGAAGATTGTTCTTATATCTTACTGTAACTTTGATTTTTACCTGATCTTATATATATGGTAGAAAGTCGTGGCCCATTGTTGGGGGATACCCTCCCAATATCAATTTTTTCATATATGCCATCAATTTTTCCATACATGCCGCCAGGAGGATTCGAACTCGAACTCGAACTCGAATCTCCAAGCTAAACACTTAAGGAGCCTAACACCACATCCAACTAGACCAACTGAGTATTGGTTTAATTATTTATTTATCTCTCTATAGTTAGAGGGAAGAGAAATGAGAAAATAAAAGTTAGTGGAGCAAGACGATAAATTTTCAATGGTTTTTATAAGGAGAAACAAGTAGTATAACTTATTATCGGAAAGTGTTAGTTATTCAATTCAACAATAGAAATAAGACTGATTTCGTTTTCTACAAAATAAGTAACCATATAATTTTGTTAATGATGATTAAATTTTAGTAAAAATGATTTTATGACTTAATTATGAATTTATAAGATTATAACTTGTGAGAATATTGATTTTTCTTTTAAAAAAATAAAATAAAAAAATAATAGTTTTTATTCATGTAAATAAATGACATTATTTGATATGATATAATTGGTTGCGTGACCAGTAGAGGTGTCAAACGGGGCCAACGGGTCGGGTTTGGGTCGGGTCCTAACAAGCCAGGGTTGAAACGGGTCGGGTTAAAAAAGGCTTGGTTGTTTCGGGTCGGGTCGGTTTGGGTCGGGTATCGTTTGTTCGGGTTGAAACGGGTTACCGGGTAGTATCGGTTCCCGGGTCATAACGGGACGGGTCGGAATAGGGTCGGTCATAACAGGCACGGGTTGAAACGGGCCGGGTTAAAACAAGCTCTCATTTTTATCGGTTTGTTTCGGGTCGGGCCGGTTTGGGTCGGGTATTAATTGTTCGGGTTAATACGGGTCAATCGGGTTGGAGTCGGGTCATTTTTATGTTTGGGTTGGGTCGAAACCAGATCGGTTTGCGTAACATCTTGATTCGGGTCAAATTATGTTCGGGTTCGGTCGAAACCGGATCGGGTTGCCTAACATCTTGATTCAAGTCAATTTATGTTCGGGTTTGTGTAATTTATTCAAAAATTTATACGAAGATATTAATTTGATAAAAGAGGAAATAAAAGTTTTGTTGTTTAATTGTTTTAGACTTTTGAATCGTTTTGATGTTGTATTAGTGTGCATTTTATTTACAAAAATGTAATAGTAAATCAAAGACACGCGTAATAAATAATAATAACAATAATGATTTGTCGAATCGGATAATAATCCGTGGAATTCAGTCGATCTATTTGATCCATATTCAAAAATATGGTATCTAAAAACGACTTTAGTCAGATCGGATAATATTCCACATAAATGTTTGATCTGAATGATTTTAACCCGATCTGTTTGACTGAAAATGAATTTAACCGGATATGGATATCTGACTGATCCGTTTGATCAAAATATATAATCTGACCGACTAATCAATCCATTTGATCCATTATATCCATATATGCTTTACCTATTTTGTTTCCTATAAAATGTAAAATAAATCTATCATCTTTTGTTAAATCGGATAATAATCCGTGGAATTTGGTCGATCTATTTGATCCATATTCAAAAATATGGTACCTAAAAACTACTTTAGTCGGATTGGCTAATTATCCACATAGATGTTTAATCAATTGATCGGAATGTTTTTAGCCCGATGTGTTTGATTGCATATGAATATAACCGAATATGGATATCCGACTGATCCGCTTGATCAAAATATCTAACCTGACCGACTAATCAATCCATTTGATCCATATATGCTTTTCCTATATTGTTTGTTATAAAATGTAAAATAAAATCTATTATCTTTTGTTGAATCGGATAATAATCCGTGAAATTCGGTCGATCTATTTGATCCATATTAAAAAATATGGTACCTAAAAACTACTTTAGTCGGATTGGATAGTTATCCACATAGATGTTTAATCAATTAATCGGAATGTTTTTAGCCCGATCTGCTTGATTGCATATGAATATAACCGGATATGGATATCCGACTGATCCGCTTGATCAAAATATCTAACCTGACCGACTAATCAATCCATTTGATCCATATATGCTTTTCCTATTTTGTTTGCTATAAAATGTAAAATAAAATCTATCATCTTTTGTTGAATCGGATAATAATCCGTGGAATTTGGTCGATCTATTTGATCCATATACAAAAATATGGTACCTAAAAACTACTTTAGTCGGATTGGCTAATTGTCCACATAGATGTTTAATCAATTGATCGGAATGTTTTTAGCCCGATGTGTTTGATTGCATATGAATATAACCGAATATGGATATCCGACTGATCCGCTTGATCAAAATATCTAACTTGACCGACTAATCAATCCATTTGATCCATATATGCTTTTCCTATTTTGTTTGTTATTAAATGTAAAATAAAATCTATCATCTTTTGTTGAATCGGATAATAATCCGTGGAATTCGGTCGATCTATTTGATCCATATTCAAAAATATGGTACCTAAAAACGAATTTAGTCGGATTGGGTAATTATCCACATATATGTTTAATCAATTGATCGGAATGTTTTAGCCCGATCTGTTTGATTGCATATGAATATAACCGGATATGGATAACCGACTGATCCACTTGATCAAAATATGTAACCTGACCGACTAATCAATCAATTTGATCCATATATGCTTTTCCTATTTTGTTTGTTGTAAAATGTAAAATAAAATCTATCATCTTTTGCCGAATCGGATAATAATTTGTGGAATACGGTTGATCTATTTGATCCATATTCTAAAATATGGTATCTAAAAACGACTTTAGTCGGATCGGGTAATTATCCACATAGATGTTTAATCAATGGATCGGAATGGTTTTAGCCTGATCTGTTTGATTGCACATGAATTTAATTGGATATAGATATCCAACTGATCCGTTTGATCAAAATATCTAATGTGACCCACTAATCAATCCATTTGATCCATATATGCTTTTCCTATTTTGTTTTTTATAAAATGTAAAATAAAATATATCATCTTTTGCCGAATCGGATAATAATTTGTGGAATACGGTTGATCTATTTGATCCATATTCTAAAATATGGTATCTAAAAACGACTTTAGTCGGATCGGGTTATTATCCACATAGATGTTTAATCAATTGATCGGAATGGGTTTAGCCCGATCTGTTTGATTTAATATGAATTTAACCGGATATGAATATCCGACTGATCCGTTTGATCAAAATATCTAATTTGACCGACTAATCAATCCATTTGATCCATATATGCTTTTCCTATTTTATTTGTTATAAAATGTAAAATAAAATCTATCATCTTTTGCCGAATCGGATAATAATCCGTGGAATTCGGTCTATCTATTTGTTCCATATTTGAAAATATGGTATCTTAAGATTCTAGACCATAAGTTAAAGATAATTTTTTTGTATGTATTATGTAATATGTAATTATAGACTTATATTATAGTTATCTTTAATATGTCTATTCCTAAAAATTATAGTTATTACGCGACACGTAGTTAAATTTTCAAAAAGTATAATTTTAAACATTCGGATACCCGAAGAAATTATACTTTCAAAAAGCATTATCGGATATCCACATACATTATAATCGTAAACATCAGGGTTACTTTGGGTCGGGTTACTTCGGGCTATCGGGTCATTCGGGTCGGGTTATTTCGGGTCGGGTTATAACGGGTCGGGTTACTTTGGGTCGGGTTACTTCGGGCTATTGGTTCATTTGGGTCGGGTTACTTCGGGCTATCGGGTTGTTCGGGTCGGGTCATTCGGGTAATCGGGTCATTCGGGTCGGGTTACTTCGGGTCAAAAATTCCTTCGGGTTAAATCGGGTTCAAGCGGGTCGGTTCCGGGGATTTTCTTTTTCAAAATTTTCGGGGTCAGGTCGGGTTCGTCGGGTCGGGTTCACGGGTCGGGCCAACTTTTGAAGGCTCTAGTGACCAGTAATAATCTTACAAAAGTATTTTTCTAGTGGGCCTGAGAGGGCCGTTATTGGGCTTGTGCTGAATTCTAAGGTGATCCAGAATTTGCAACATATCAGTCCACATTATTCATATATAGAATAATTCAAGTCAAACCACCGGTCCACTTCATGTATTAGTTCGTAGTTAATTGTTTAACCAAATTATTGTTTTTATTCATGTAAATAATATTAGTATATTTTATTTTTAATAATTAAATAATAAATTCAATTAAAATTACAAACATAAATAAGTTAGAAATTATAAATAACTAGATTTTAATATATATGAGGAAAATAGGGTAGTAGGTCCTATTTTGTATTATTGATATAAAAAAGGCCTCCTCTATTTTTTTTATATATTTTTAAATCTGAAATTCATTAGTTAGAGGGGTATAACCGGGAAAAAAATAGAGAAACCCTAAAATCAGTTCTGCCATATCCCTTCCTCTTTTTCCTTTTTCATTTTTCGCCGACTTTCTTCCCAGACGTCTTCATCCCCACCGTTTTTCGACGTCTTCATCCTCTTCCTCTTCTTCCAATGGATACACTCAAATCGAAGCCAATGTAGTTATCGCGATTGATTATCCAGATGTAGTGCGCTACTCAAATCTCGCTTCGTTGAATTAGGTTTCTTCCCCTCTTTGATTCTGTTAATCCCTCACTTTTGAACCCTAATTTTGCGATCTTGTTGATCTGTATTGATGTATTCTTGTTGATTTCGTATAAGGGTGAGAGTCTTCTTCTAAGTAGCAACAAGAACTGTGTTGGTACCTCGAATTGTTGAAGGAAGTAGCGCGTGACATGTTCGATATTCCGCAGTATTTGGATTTTGGACTCGATCGAAGAGTCAAACCATAGTGTGGGTTCAGGGCTCCATTAGATCTCACATACTGCACGTTTGGAACTTTGTCTTTGTGCTCATAATGTTCAAAATGTTGTGAGTCCTATGAGTTGTCCACTAGCCATTGATTCTAGCTACAATTGCTTTTTTTTAATTTTATTTTTACAGCGCGCGATGAGGGAGGAGCTCATGTTGTGAAGATGAATATGGAGAATGATTTGTCAATTCAGAATGCATTGGTCACTATGTATGCAAAATGTGGTGTTTTCACTGATGCCTATAAAATATTTACGAGTATAATTAGTTCAAATGTTGTTTCTTATATGAAAGCCTTTCTCTTGTCCAAAAAATGTCACAAAACCAATCTGCAATAATTATTTAAATTAAGCAAAATCATGATGGTATATCATGTGTATAATTAAGTTGTCATAATTGAATTTTGATTTTGTCTAGGGTACATAAGTTATTAATTCCATATTAAGCATGCATTTTGTGGAGTAAAATGTAAATCAGTGGGATAAGAGTTAGTGATCCTTCAGATGCAATTTTGAAACAAAAGCAGCCTACGTGAAAAAGAAGAAATAAAGCATCAAAAAGGATATTGCACTCCTTCCCTTCAGACAATATTCAACCTTTGAAATCACTTATCAAGGTAGAAGGACCAACTCTAACTACTTGAAATCTAAAAACAAATGTACAAAATTCAATGAGCAAAAAACAGAGCAAGATTTCAAATGAAGAAGAAAACAGAGTCATGTGAAGCTTGTGTATTGGGCCTTGTCCGAAGCTTGTGGATTGAGCGTAACCTTTATTAAAACAATTGAGCTTTCACTAAACCAATTGGACTTGGACTTTTACTAAAACACTTGGGCCTTCATTAAACCAATTAGGTTTGAGCTTTTATTAAAACACTTGAACCTTCATTAAAACAAATGGGCTTGGGCTTTTATTAAAACACTTGAGCCTTCATTAAAACAATTGGGCTTGAGCTTTCATTAAACCAATTGGGCTTGAGTTTAAGTAATTTCATATTCCTAATTTGCCCTTTCATTTAATCTTTAAGGATAAGTAAATGGGGCCTAATTTGTCCATTGATATAAAAAGGAGCCTACTTAGTGCTCATTACTACAAAAGGAGCCTAGTCTCCCGTTTCACCCTTTTAATATCCATGAACATATATTTCATGTAAATAATATTAGTATAGTTTATTTAGTACTTTTTATGCAATTTGATAGAAATGTGTGAAATCATTTAATAATTTTTAAACCATTAACCCTAGTTATTACTTGATCCCACGATCACCCCATGCCACTAGTTCGGTTTTCTGCATTTCGTTGCATGATATCTAGCAAACGGTAATCAATTTTGTAAGATCCAAGGTCATAGGATGTTGTCCCCATGTCAACCATGCTCGCGCAGAAACCTCCCATGAGGTCACCCATCCTAAAATTGATAGCATATTTACAAGTTAATCACAAATTCCTATTCAAATGATGCGAGATGACAGTTTAACGGGATGGTATAATCTCCCCCAATTAAACTCCTAACTTCCACTTTAGGCCAATTAAGGACTATCCACCGAGCTGTGTGACCATCTACCAAGGCAGACACACTCATAACTCAAGGTTAGCTTTAATACCATCTTTAAGACCCAAGATCTTAGGGGCAATGTCCCAATGCCAACCACTCTCGCGTAGAAATTTCCTAGGAGGTCACCCATCATGTAATTTGCTTCCACACGAGCATGCTTAATTCCATAGTTCTTTGTCCTCACTCCGAAAAAGAAGATTTCTTGTTGACATGGGTAGCAACCTATCCTTATAAGTTAATCACAAATACCCATTCAAATGATGCGGGATGATAATTTTACGGGTGTTATAAATTCTTTGTGGATACCGACCCTGATGTTTTGAATCATGTACTACATTGACAATGGACACATACTTGCAATTCCCTACATGCATTTTATTTCACTTGAGTATCCACATGCTAGAGCATGCATCAATACCAATTTGTAAAAAGGTTGGAGTAAAAGTCTATTGAAACAACTCATACAATCATTCAAGAATGAACGATTCAAGAGAAAGATCAATAGAAATATTTTATTTGTTTACGAAGTTCAGTATATAATTCTTACGTCCTCGGGATCTCAAGAGATCTAATCCTGATGTAGGAGCATCACAAGACCTAGCTCGAGTTTAAATCATAAGCATGGAAGCTAGGAAGCATGGAGTGTTGATCACTTTAAGGAGAAGGAGAGGACATATTAAAAACATTTATGGGAGAGGAATGAAAACCAAGTCCAGAAATGGAATGAACTCCATTTCTAGAAAAGATAAGAAGATCATTCCTAGAAGTGATGTGAAGACCATTTCTGGAGATACATTGAAGACCATTGATTGGAGATGGGAAATGACATGGAGATCTACGTGGGAGAGAAGTAGTCATATACATGCATCATGCATGCATGCTCACGTATGTGTGGGCAAGGAGAAATTTTCGAATGGCTTGCATGAGGGCTGCGTGATCCAAGGAGAATTGGACGTTATTTATAGGGGTGAGCAAAATTGGGTCGGTTCAGGCGAACCGAACCTAAACTGACATTTTCGGTTGGAACCGAACCGAAAACCGCAATAATAGGTTCGGTTGGCGGTACAATTTTTTTTGGGTTTCGGTTTTCGGTTCGGTTTCGGTTCCGAACCGAAAACCGCGTTCAAACCGACTTTTTAAAAAATGGGCCATGGGTCTTAATGCTTGATACTCGATATTAGGGTTAGGTTTATCGGGTTTCAATATCACTTCCATTTCCAATTTTCCCGAAGAGAAGAGAGCAACAACCGACAACAAGGGCAAGAGGATGGCTACTTCTCTTGTTCTCCCGCTCACTCCTAGCAACTCCGGCGAGGCGGCGGTGCCACATCGGCGCTATTATCCCAGTTCTGCGTTTCCAGTTCTGCGTTCTCCATCCCTTGTTTCAATTGGATATGATATCGCAAAAGACGACAACTATAGGTGAGACGACGAGGACAACGAGACTTGATATGGATCTTAGAGGTGATGTCATCAGAAGAATCGCGGCTGGACTGGATCTTGATTATTCTTCGAGTTTAGTTCTTTCTCTTTTCTTTCTCAAGTTCTTCAATCGAAATATTCAGGATTGTAAACTGTTGACAAATCCTTTATCAACTTGGATCTATCACAGTGTCATCTATCCATTTTCTTTGAATTTATGGTTTTCGGTTGGAATGTTGTTTCGATTTGTTAATTGTTGTATTGAATATGTGATTTTCTTTATCAAGTTTACATTGTTTCGATTTGTTCGAATTTGCAAGCGGCCGACTACTTTTGTTTTGGTTTCTATTGACGATTTTGTACTGTTCATCATTATCGGTTTACCCAAACCGAACCGAAAATTTTTGGTTTAAACCTAAACCGAACCGAGATTTTCGGTTATGGTCTACGGTTCAACTTTTATTGTTTTTCGGTTTTCTGTTCGGTTCGGTTTTTGTCGGTTCGGGTCGGTTATGAACCGATGCTTAGCCCTTGTTATTTACTATCTAGTTGGGCCTATTTTATTGTTAAATAAGGCCTTGATTAGATATATTATTTTCATCACATATTAAGACTCATTTTTATTATTATGGGTTTAGTTTTATTTTATCCATTTTTGGACCTTTATTTTATCTAGTTTTGGGCTTTTTATTATAAATAATTTCAACCCAAAATATATGATCTTTCCTTTCTTGTTTTTGGGCTCTAGATTAGATTCTCAAGCCTGTAGTTTAGCTCAGCCCGTTGTAAACCCTAGACGTCCCCCCAACCTATATAAGACATTGTAGGGATGGACATTTTCTACAACTTTTATCAAACACAAAAATCGAATACTTTCGTATTTACTTCTCTCGTTGAATCGAGAACAAATAGGTGGAATTCTATTCAAACCCTAAGCGTGTGGATTCTCGTTTGCCTAATAGATTGGACTGTTTTGAGCTGTGTCACTTGAATTGACAAGTTGGTGCTCTAAATCACCTTCAGGCAACTTCTCGTGCTTTGGGGACTATCTTCTTCCCTTTTGTGTGGAATTATAGCGGAAATGCTATTTAAGTCTCAAGTTGTGTGTTAGAGCCTTTGTTTCCCTAGTGTTCTCTTGGTTATCTTAAGGGTTCGACCAAATCTATCCATCTATCGAACCTTCATCATCATTTGGATCATCATCCACATTTTTCTTTCCTTGTATCAAATCCACTATATCGTTTGAAAACAACAAATATTAGAGATGATAGAAGACAATTTCAAGAATATGTAAGAACAACTAGAAGCGTAAACAAAATACAGAGAAAAATAACAGAAAGAAAGACGAACCAAGAATATGCTATGTAGATAGACAAATCTTCAAGTGGGTGTGAGAATCCTTTGATTCTCTTCGTACGTCCACAAACAAGGTGGATTGGAGCTTTCTTGAAGCAGTAATGACAACAACTCTCTTTCTCACCTTGGGGTTTGTGAGCTTCTCAAATGTGTTAGACACTAAACAATGACCGACATCTATCTCCTCTTCACATTTGTAAAAGTTGCTAGCATCAAAACTCGTCGTGTGGTTTAATGATAGAGAATGTGTAAGAAGACGCGGCTCAACTTTGGCTCACTTAACAACATATTGTAATTAAACCCGGTTTAGACATTTATTCACCATAACCGAACCCATACATACAAGGTTATGTGGGGGTTATGCGGTGTTGGGCCCGTTATAAGCCCAACTGATCCGTCGTGCCATCTATTTGTCATGGGGTGTAATTATCCACATTAAAATTCCAATACGAGATCATTACAGATTTCAGATTATGAACCATCATCACAACCCATGTTTTGTAGATAAACATAAAAGAAAACCTATGATACAATAATCCTTACAATAGATTTACCACAACCAGGATCTTTTCGTTGTAAAGCGAAATGATCGACAATATTACCACGGTTACTCAAGAAACGGACTATGGTAATTTATTAGTCAATTTACCACATAAATACATACGAGGATTATATACCACTACTAGTAAAAAATAAAGGTTTATAACATGATAAATTTACCACGATTAGGTATGTTTGTGTGGTGCAATGTATGGCTGACAATGCAAAAGAAACTGATTTGCATTTGCCTTGTTGCCGTAGCTTTAGATTTTCTAATACTAGGTTCACTATTAGCTAATTACCAATAAAGGTCTTTAAGCTAAAACTACTCAAAATAAAACATGATACGTAGAGGATTATACTTAGTCTCCTAATTTTTATCATCAATTAGGATGTGATCTTGTATATCGAAAAATTAATTTAGATATGTGCCTTTAGTTGTATGAATGCGTGTTCCGTTTTCATACCCGACAAGGTGAAAACGTAGAACCCATGTTCATACTCAATGTGAGATTGGTATTTTCATATTGAGACTCAACGTGAGACAGTGCAGTTCTCACCCTAAGACTCGTATATATATTGTAAGAATGCAAGTCTTACGTTGGGTCTGGGTATGTAAGCACACGTTTCAACTTGGCTCTCGAAGCACGATCTACACTTTCAAGCATATCTAATTCCAAGGTTGTACACTTAATAATTTGACGGCCTGATTTTTATATTTACATCACAAATTCGTCAAGATCAATCAAATTTACGATCAATTTATGTTTCCCTAACATGATTTAAGTATCACTTACACTGATTTTTGGTTCACCGATATGGTCGGGATCCGGCTTCATAGGAACTAGGAAGTTCGGCAAGAGGCTTCGTCAACTTGGGCTCTTGACGATGATGAGATGACAAAGAGCAATGAGTTTGAAAGGAAGCATGAATAAATGCAAGGACTTGACGTGTGACCCCATTTGGCAGGTACGATTTCGCCTCATTAACTAAGAAACCTCTTTTGATGCTCCATCAGGGCTCAAAAGGATTTCAGATTTCTTATCACTGATTATACACAATATCACTTTTGTTTTTGCAATAAATTGGATTGACCCATCCATTAAATAGATTCTTTTAGAAATATATATATATACATATATATATATATATATATATATATATATATATATATATATATATATATATATATATATATATATATATATATATGTTTTTAGTAATTTCGAATAAAAATATATTCTTGATTTTTTTTAGAAATAGAAATATGTGTTTTTAGTAATTTGTGTACATGCTATTTTATTATATTATTTAACATGACTTAATTATTATTTTGTTTTCAAATATATAATATCATGTTATCTCATTTTAGGATTTAATTTATATAAATATCTTCATTAAGATGGACATAATCTCACATAAGATTTTTTTTTTTTCTTGAAAATAATGACTGATGAGGTGTCGCAATATCAAGACGGCATGTGGAAAAAATTAAGGTGGCGTAACGTGAGAATGCTAAGTGAAAAACTTGAAGTGTTTTAATGTAGAGATGACAAGTGACATAAGTCCCTTCTACTTTATTGTTATACTAGTTTAGTATCCGTGACTTTCATGAAAGTTGTAAAAATTGAATTGATATTTTTTTTTATCATCGTAGATAAAGTTTTGATATAAATATCAATAGTTTAATATATCTTGTGATGTAAAATAAGGAATAAATAATATATAAAAAATAATTAATTAGAACTAAATAATAGCAAGATGTATAAATAAAATATTATAACGTTAATCAAAATTGCATCGTTTAACATGTATATATATAGAAATAGTTGTGAATAAAAAAAATTAACCATTAGAATTAAAAATGTGAAAGTTTCCTAGTTTCTCATCGAATATTGAAATAAAAAAATATAATTTAAGAATATTATACAATATAATTAATATTTAAAATTTAGCTATAATAATACAAAAAAAATATTTAATTTAATATTAGATTATTAAAGGTTGTAATTAAAGAGTGTGCAAGTTAAATTTGGAAATAATATGTGAGAATCAAAATTATCCAAATATACGGTTTATTTATAAAATGACATGTGAAAATATCCTACGTGACTTAATATGGTGATAGGGATGTCAATGAGTCGGGGATTCCCCGAAATTCGCGAGTATTACCCGTCATGGGGATGAGGAATTTAAACGGGGATGGGGACGGGGTAAAAATTGATTGCCCGCTTGGGTATGTGTAACACCCCAAATCCGTAGGACTCGGAGTGCTACTGAGCTAGGATCTCACAATGGATCCTGACCCTAGCCTGACAACAATTTCACAGATCTTACAACAAGGCACCGATAGATTAAAACAAAACATGAAACTGATATATATATATATATATATATATATATATATATATATATATATATATATATATATCAAAAGGTAATACAATATACCGCTGAGTACAAACAAACCAAACTATACATCAAACACCCATATCCCCGATACCGCCCCAAGTGTACGGAGCCCTCAGCGGATCACCCACTTTGAATCACTCTGCAACTCTCCTATCCTACAAAGTGTCTACAACACGGTATGAAACCGTTAGCTAACCATACACAAATATAGGAATATGCTAGAGCACAAACGCACATCAGAAATCTTAACACATCAACATGCTTTCATACATTTACCCGGTTCATTATCTTTATAAAGTCCAGTACTCAACTCATATATAATATCCATATAAACATAAGTGACACGAGGAATATAAACCTCGCCTCTGGGTTCAATAACCAGTTGGAATGGTGCCTGGAACACTACCCCGTGTACCCTAAGGGAATGGGAAGTGTCCGAACCGTTTACCAGGTCTGGCTTGCCTACAGAGAACCTCCCAAACTCCCAGCAGGATGAAAGGGCAAGTTATCACGGCCCTACAATGGACAATCAATACATCATAGGTCGGTGACCATCATAACACATGATATAAACATATAACACACACCACTCATGCATAACATCCTATAAAGGATTGGCAGCTAAGTAAGTCCCACGGACTTACCTCAACCTCGTAGTCGTCTCACTGGATCAACCTCACTCAGGCCACTCCAAACTGGAGGATAACACGGCCTATACAAGGCATACACAAATATCAAACTCTATCACACAAAGGGTCACACCTAGACGCAAGGGATCCATAAGGGATCATATCCAACTCGTAAACCTCAAAGCCCTAACCGGCCATTCCATATCATACTCATCAACATCCGAATCCTAGAATGGTACTAAGCCTCATACTAGAAAGGAAAGGAAAGGAAAGGAAAGGATCTACCTAACTCTATGTAGATCCGGGATAAGACGCACCTACGTAAAACAAGGACGCAGGGGCGGAGCAAGCAACCGCGGGTGCGGCGGAATGGAGCCGCGGGGCGGTGACATGGGACGCTGGAAAACGCAGGCACGCCGCTGGCACGACGCTGGCGCTGCGACACGGCAACCGCGGGGGCGGTGAGTTCTGGCCGCGGGGCGGTGACAGTGCAGAATGAAACCTCGCGGTTTCTCTTCAGTTCTTTCCGTGATCAATTCCCTTCTACTCTCTTCCAGATTCATACACAAGCATAACATACACAACTCAACATCATCCTATGATCACACATCTAATCCTAAGCTAAGGAATGAAGAACAAGAAAGAAGAAGAAAGAAAGGAAGGAAGGAGAAGCAAGAAGCTCACCTCCACAGCTGTGGACAACCAAGGAAGATCAACACTAGCTCTTAGCTAGCCTCTGCAGCTCATCAAACATACACTCAACCTTCAGCAACACAAAACCACACCCAAAGCTTATCAAACCCCAAAGCTCTCAAGCAAGAACCAAAAGAAAGAGATGAAGAAGCAAGGAAGACGTAAGGCTGGGGGAAGGAAGTGAGAAAGGTAACCCTTGCTCAGCAAGGAAAGGAGAGAAGTAACCAAAAGGGTAAAGCACGGGTCAAGGAAGTCAACAAAACCGGCTGCAGCCGCCGTAACCCGCAAGGGCGGATCACAGGGCCGCAGGGGCAGAAACCCGCAGGGGCGGCACACGTGCCGCGGTGCGGCAAGACCAATCTCGGCCCAAAGCCAATCTCGGCCATGGTCCAATCTCGGTCCGAAAGAAAGGGCTCTCACACTATGGGGACGGGGACGAAGATAGGGATATTCGCCCGGCTCCCCGATCCGAATCCGAATCCGACGGGGAACCTCGACGGGGAACCCCGACGGGAATTCCGCGAAGAATACATAAATAAACAAATTGTATTTATATTATACTTTTATTGTAGTTTTAAGTTTAATCGAAATTTATTTCAGAAATTATTGTTTAAGTTCAAAAATTACCAATGATTACTAAAATTTCAAACAATATACACTTTTGAATTTTAAGGATTAAGAGTATCATACTATGATTACTATCATACTCATTCCTACTTTCACACAATGTATTTTTTAAAATGTGATTTAAGTTTAAAATGTGTAAATCTTGCTAATGCTAACCTATATTAATTTGGTTTTCGATCATACGAGGATAACAACACATTCGTGAAAATTTTGAATACGTCGTAATTCGTAAACGTCAAATCGAGATGATCAAATGCATCGCACACTACATGTTGTGTTTTTATCTTATGTGTAATAGTTTGTCAAATACATATTTTGACGGTGCAACCTAAATCCTAAAATTAAAATGTTAGAATAATATAAAAATTTATCTTGGGACCGTAATTAAATTTTTATTAAGATATAATTATTTTAGTTTATACTAGTTTGTATTTCAAATCTCGATCCTACATTCCTACTTGAACGAACAAAACCTAATATATACACACAATATATGAATCTATACTTTAACATATTGGATAAGGTGATTGTTGAACATCCAACTAAATCACGTCAACATTTTAAATTGAAATTTATCTTGTAACCATGAACTAAATGTTTGTATACTATATACACTTTTGTACGTTAAGACTTAAGAGTATCATACTCGTTCCTACTTGATAACATTTCAATTAAAATGTATATTATATACATAAATTTTGTCGGTCTTGCAAAGACAATGTATTCTCATTTGTTTGACTAGTAATAAGAACCTCAAAACAGTTAATTAAAAAAAAATTTATTATCCAAATTAATATATTTGTCAAACTCTTGAAAGTTAAACGAGGATGGGTACGAGTAATTATACGGGGAAAGCCCAACAAGTTTTTAAATGGGGAATTTAAACGGGAAAAACCCAACAAGTTTTTAAATGGGGAAATTAAACAGGGACGGGTATTCCCTGATGGGAACGAATATCCGACGGGGACGGGGATAATTTTTAATATCCGAACGGGTATAGGGATGGGGATGAAGGGCGTTATACTAAACAGGGATGGGGATGAATAGGGTACTCCCCGACTCAAACCCGACTCATTGACATCCTTATATGGTGACACCAAGTGGCTTAATGTAAGGACGACACGTGGACATATTCACTTCTGTTTTAGTATTATATAGTATATTTGTTTATATTTCGTGCCCTGCATGAGTATTTGTTAGGAAGTATTGTGTGCAGTGAAAGAATTGTATGTATAAAGAAACAACAAAAACTATTTCTATTTATAGGAACATGAGAGATCCTTTAATCACCACAAGTGGTAATAAAAGCGCATGCTTTTTTATACCCGAATAAACATAATTTGCCTTGTACCTATTAAAAATCGATTTTGATTGAGTTGCAATAAGGTATTCAAGATCTAGTGGAGAGTAAACAAATATTAGTTAGAAAGATTTATTCGAATGAATCAAGATGAACGTTAGATATTGGCGGAATCGAATCTATTTATTTGATTTGTTCATAGTATATTTAAATGTTTTGTTTGTAAATGAAGATTGTAAGAAAAGATTTAGTTATGAATTAAAAAGTTTTATTAGAGTTGAATACATTTTCTTTCTAAGTTAATTTTTAATTATGGAATATTGTTTTAGAGGCTAAACAAATTTATGCCGAACTTCTCTCACGAGTTTTAATGTTTAATAGATTTTTGCAATTACGTTAGAAGAGTATGCACGGGTCAAATCTTCTACTTATTCGTGTACCCAAAAAAGATATATTTATTTTATTTAAAATTATATATTTGTGAAATTTCCGAATGAAATATTACGTTGGCTTATACCAATTTTGGACCCAAGTCTATGTAACACCCCGAATTCTGAGAACTCGGGGCGTGACTGGCTAAGACATCACAGTGGTTATCGACCTTCGGTTGACGCCAATAATGTCGGATCTTGCAACAAGGCACAAATATTATAAAATTAAAATCCTTTCAAATTAATATCTGTAGACTCGACAGACTCCAGACTCGTACGGAAGCCAACTGAGAATGAAATAAACTCTATTGTATGATAAATAAATGAATCAAAACGAAATAAACCCAACGCCAAGACTCCTAGTACGGAAATTCCGGCTGGCCACTTTACTCCCTATTTGTCGATAAGGATCTAACCTGCAAAATCCAACAACACGGTAAAACCATTAGCTACAATTCTAATACTAAGTTAACTAAGGCACAAACACACTCAAGGGGGAAGTACTGTAAATCAATCAGCATGAAACAAACAATATCCCGGTTATCATCTTTTCTTTTGGCGAAATTTGTCATCTATTTTCCAACTTTTCATGGTAGTGGAAAGTCTGCCGACCCTCGCCCCCGTACCCATTAACCAGTAGGACTAGTTTTGATGCATTTTCCCTGTATACGCTATTGGACTGGTCGCAGAGAAATATTTCGGCACCCTTGGCCCGGACAGATAACTACGGCACATTATAATACACTTGTGCATCTCTTTTGAAATTAAAAGACAATGATCTAGTTGTTCATTTTATTTCACCAGCATCACACACACTACCCTAGTGCACACTAAGTATTATAAAGGTATCTAAGTGAGTCCTATGAACTCACCTTATCCGTACCGGTCTCAATGTTTCTCGCTATATTGCTAGTCTGAGATTCAAATTTCCTGATCAATATCCATCAACCCTTAGAACTATATTAACCCTTAACATGCACTACTCGACTTATGATTCTAAACAATCAAGGTATGCTATCTAGCATCAATACCCTGGCGTTTTCTACGCCCCAGGTTTACGGACCTAGACGTCCATTCCAAGTTCTCATTTATCAACACATTCGTTTCTTTAAAATATCGCTATCTCGGAAGTTCGTATTTCGTCTATCGTTATCGATCCACTTAACTACTCGTAGTTCTCATTCCGATTCACTATCATTACAATTCTCAAAAATCTTTAATTCCAACATTCCGGTCCTTCCAAACTAGTTTTGCACTAACATTCATTTCAACGGTTCACTATTTAACTTAATATCATTCACTAAATTAATAACTAAATTATCAAGAATTAATTAATTAGTTAATTATAACCCAAGATTAAATCTTATCGGAAACTTAAATTAACGGAATTAAAACAGGTTCGGGTCTCACCGGATTGGGTCAAGTTGCAAGGTTAACGGTGTCTGATGGTGTTGGATGGCGGACAGGTGGTCGGGAGTTCGAGACCCGTGGGTTGCAACAACGAGCCATCCTACCGAGTTACAAGCATTCGTCATGTCCCGGGTTCGAGAACTCCTACAAGAAAACGGAGTGGGAAATAACTTCGTTATTCAACCTCCTCGTGCAAGAGGTCCTGTGTTCGAGTCATGGTGGTGGCATAAAACAAATCGGAATCAAGTTAGTGCAAGGTCGTTGGTTCGAAACTCGGCATGAGTAAATCCATTGAAACAAAAAGGGTGACATTAGATCATGGGTTCGAAACTCACCTACAACACACGCGCAGGAGAGAGGGGTTAACAGGGGACCTCTAGTTCGATTCCCGTGAGTTGCAAAGAGAGGTAAGTCGTGAGGATGATGGATTCTGGGATCAACTCCAATCTTGGCCACCGGAGGTGAAGAATGTGTCGTCGTCGGTCTTGGGAAGGAAAGAAGGTGGAGTAGGGTGGCTAGGTGTAGTATTTAGAGTGGTGTCCCCGTCCAGGCTCTGCCAAGCTTGAGGGAGGAGAGGGGTATATTGGAGGCGTGAAAGGAAAGGATTAAGGGAGGAGGAGGCAGTTCTGACGAGGTTGGGACGTAGGGAGGGTCCCGGTGCCGGTAACTGCCGTAGGGGGGTGATCTCGGTTGTGGGGGTGTAATGTTGGTCGTAGGAGAAGGTTGCAGAACTATGTGGGAGAGGGCGAGGGTGAGAGGATGGCTAGAAAGGAAGGGGATGCGTCGAAGCTCTCGAGGTGGTTACTAGTCCGGTCAACTGCTTTCAATGATCGACCTTCAATTGTCGTCTTCAATTCATTCTTCAACGTCTATCCTTCGTTAATATTGTGTAACGCTGATGGTGACGGGTCTTTGCACGAGGAAGACATTGACGCCCGGCCTGGTCTCGTTAGATGGCCCAAGGAAGAAGCAGGGGAGGGGTCGGCCCATTTAGAAAAGGGAGGCCAGGTGTTACATCAGGCGAGGAGTGGGTTGAGCCTAGGAGGACACAAGAGGCCGGCTAGTGGTGGAGTTGGGCCTGGGAAAGAGCACGGCCCTAGATTCCAGCAGAGGGAGGCAAGTAAGGGTCTGGGCCTCATCATTGGGCCGGCCAGGGGCTAGATCAATACAAAGGCCACAAAGCCGATATAGTGGAAAGGAAGCTCGCTCAGTTTGGGTTAAAACATATGGCAGTTTAGCTTCGGTTTAATTACTCGATCGGTTTTGTATCCGTTTAACTTATTTCTTCATTTTCGATTCGGGTTCCCGGATTATATACATTATGTAAAAAAAAAATCAAAATAACCAGGAATTTTTTTAAAATTTTTTTCCGGTTATTACATCAGTCTCCCTTTAAAAGAAGTTTCGTCCCGAAACTTAGTGTGACGTATGGTCAGTTAGTCCGATTTAGTACTCCCGAGTCATATTTATTATTAACACTAAATATTATTATTTTTCTTTCCGTCTCTCTTTCATTTCGGTCGAACCAGTATCACACGCATCCCGAGGACAATCATCAATATATAACTATCACTCAAAAATTAAACTACGAAGTACGTAATAAACGTATAACCCATAAACGGTCTCACAACAGACTCATCGAACCTAAATTCGACACTAACTTGGTCTACTGCTCCGGGTATGAGCTCCTAATGTTATCCTCAGTCTTCCTAGTAGCCTCATCGAACCTCCGTCGGGACCACTGGATCTTTAAGATCGGAATCTCTTTCGACCGCAATCGTCTAACAGTCTTTTCCACTGTAGCTACCGGATGCTTGTCAAAAGTGTGGTCCAACTCAACACTCAAACCTTCATGGTTGGCCACATGTCGTGTGTCTGATATGTATCCTTTGAGCTAAGGTTCATGGAACAATGGATGTACACTCTCCAAGGCAGGTGGGAGTGCCAACCGGTATGCGACCTCTCCTGCATGCTCCAAAGTCTCAAATGGTCCAAAATATCAAGGCTTAGTTTTTTCTTGATGTCGAAACGTCTGACGCCTTGAGTCGGTGATACTCTCATCCACACATGTGAACCGACAAGGAGTTCTAGCGATCTGCGCCTCTTATCAACATAAGACTTCTAGAGACTCTGAGTTGCCAGCATCCGGTCTCGTATCAAGGCTACCCGAGCCATGTCGTCATGCATCTGCTCCCAAAATCTCGAAATGAACCGTCCATCTCTGTTTGAGACGTGGATCTCTCATCCGGGTCAGTGGTGCTTGATCTTGACCTGTTGGCAGGTCGCACACTGAGCCACAAATCTGGCCACATCTGGCTTTAGACCACTCCATCAATAGGAGTATTTGACATCTCGGTACATCTTACTTGCACCTGGGTGTACCGATTAAGGTGTAGAAGGAACCACCTATAATATCCTTTGTCTTAGCTCCTCATCAAAAGAGACGCAAACACGCTCTCGGCGTCTCATCACTCCATCCGCACTTATCACAGACTACGGTGTCTCAACCCGGAACATCCTTTCCTGGATCTTGGATATGGTGGAGCAACTGTCCAAATTTTGTCGGATTTCATCCAATAGATCCAACACTAGTTCTAAAGCACTTAAGTTCTGGTCGGTGTCTGGAAACTGGATTTCTACCTCTAGCCCGTCTAGATTCCTCTATAGCTCAAGCAGAGATGTCACCCGGCTATAGCCTTCTACTAACTAAGGCATCTGCCTACTCAATGTATTGGCGGTTGCCTTCATCTTCCCCAGGGGTACCGGACTTCTAGGTCCCACTCCTTGACCAACTCGAATTATCCTTCTCCTTAGCTCTTCAAGCACCCTTGATATAGTCACGACCACACATGGTGGTTAGTCCTACTCCGCAAATAAGGGGCGGTCAGCTTTCTTTACTTCCAAGAGTGGTTTCCTGATGTATCGGATCGGTTTTCCAACATATATTCCAATGTCGCTCTTAACTTACCCGTTATCCTAGCGCTTAAATATTTATCGGTTACCGTTCAATGATTGGCTTCTTACCACCTTATTGGTTGTTGGTGTAATATTGAATTCATCAACCTAACCATGTTTCTATGTCTTGTCGCGAGCCTTCTCATTTAGTTTGTTGTTCCATCTTCGGACTTGCTTAACTAGTTCGTTAAGTGATGCCAAGTAAACTCCGAGTGCATTATTGCCTTTCGTTTGGCGTCTCCGCCCGTGAATGCTTATGATTCTCCGGTTTCTCCCTGAGTGGTTATGTTTCCCCATGAGCATCTTGGGCCACGAGTTATCTTATTGCTCTCGTCCTTGATATTTATAAGGTTATTCTTTGACACAGGTCGTCTGTGTCTTTAACTATTCTTTTCGTAGGGGTGGTGGCTCCCGAGCGTCAACACAAATCTTCTAGCGTCTATACCCTTTAACTGCTCACTTTCGGTGTTTACGTCTTCTCCTCACTTGTCCACTTGTCTCCGTGGGATTAACCACCTGATCTCAAAGGATCCATCTAAGGTTGGTGTGGCCGGTCTTCGTTAAACAGGTCTTCATGACACTTTACTATGCCTTTTTGGACGTAGGCGGCTTCTCTTTATGTTCGGTTCTCCGACTCAAGGCTTGCTAGTGTGTTGTCATGACTAGGTCATTTCATAGTCTTAGAGAACTTTATACTAAGAAATGAGTATCCGTTCCTAATACTCTCTATATCTCCTTTATCTCAAGTCTTCTTAGATCACACTGTATTCTTCATTTATAATCTTTCGACTAATGAATCGTCTCCTAGAAGTGGTAGCATTGTGACCACTTTACATGTACTTATGTTCTCTCCTAGCGGCTTCTGTATCATCACTAATTCCTGTTGATTCCCTTAACAATGTCTGACTGGGTCAATTTACCATTCGTCGGGAGAACGCTTCACTGTTGTTATTTCCTTTCCCTTAATCCGGCCCGTAGGTCGAGGTAACCCTTCCTTTGGTTTCTTAGATTCCGTTGCTTGGTTCCTTATTGGTATCCTAACTGGTGTTGTTCGCTTACGAGTGCATGCTTCACTTCCAATGCGAGCGATCACAGCTTCTCAAACTTTTTACTGTCGTCCAACCGATATGGCCGTACTTCATGGCACCGCATGATGACTTATTATTGCATTTCCCTAAGCACTATGATACTCTTCTCTCCCTTTTCTTGTTTCGCGGGAGGATCTCTTCACATTGATCTCTTGAGTCCTTGTCCAAGGACGCCCTTGTTGGATATCGTGTGTTTTCCACATCGTTTTCACTGTTTGTTACTTCTTATGATGTGATAACATGATTTATCGACCTAGTTTAGTTATGCATTTAGGTAGATTTCTCCTTTTTGCATGCTTGTTTTAGCCTTAGCTTGTGCCATTTATACTTGTTTAGTTCTACTTTGCAAGAATAGATGTCTACACATGCTATTTGTGGCTTTGTAGGTGATTTGGCGCATTTCGGAGCTAAAACGATGCATTTGAGGATCAAGCCTCAAAGTGGATTTTTTGGAGCAGTCATACGAGCGAAGGGAAGGACGAAGGAGTCGAGCTAGAAGAATAAAGGACGGAATTGGAGCATCTTGGACATCAATCTCGAGCGAGATCACCAAGATATGACGAGATTTCCTTCTTTGAGAGAAATCTCGGTCCACATCTCGGCCGAGATCCAAGCGAGTTTTGACCCAGATTTTCTAGACGCTGAAGAAATTGAAGAACGAAGCCAAAATCTCGGGCCCGACTATGCCTATATCTTGGCCCGAGATTTACCACCGAGATTTCTTCCCTGAGCGTTTATTATTTTATTTTCGGGCCTTTTTATCCAGTCCGTGTCTTTTGGCAGGTGGTTGGGTATAAAAGGAAAGCTCTGTAACTTTCCTAAGGGAGTTGATTTGATTTTAGAAAGAGAAACCCTAGAGAGAGAGAGTCTCAATCCCTGCCTTCTTCATCTTCTACATTCTATCGTTTAGACATTTTGTTAGTTTAGAGGAAAGATTTAGGCTTTATCGCTGTTGTTGGTTCAGATACACTTTGTGATACTGAAATACTTTGTTTTGCTAATTTTAGATTATTAAAGTTGAGTACTTTTCATTCCCTCTTTTTTATTTCTCTTTTTATGCATTATTTGTTATTCTTAGAAGTAATTTGTGATTTTGATATGATAATTATTGGCTAGAACTATTGTGGTTCAAAGGTGAATAGAGATTTGTTTATGCCTTTGACTATGATGGAATATGATGATTAGATTGTGCTTTACCTTTGGTTTGAATTTCTTGAAACCCTAATGGTTGGTGTTGAGTGAATATAGGATATAACCTTCTAAGCTAGCAACCTAAGTTGGAATTGAGACTTCTCCGGTGATATTCCGTTGTTGATACAGAAGTAGATTGACCATAGGTAATAGAGGTGAAAACCTCTATTGGATTGAATGTGCCTGATTACTATCTGAGTTAGGTGATTCCCGAGACTTACCCGGTAAGGGGTTACTTTGTCCTTAGTTATAGAATCCGGTTTGTGTAGAATTTTCTCCCTAGATACCTTGAGACTTACTTGGTAATAGGTAGTTAGGATTGGATTTAGATAATCTTGCGACTTACCCGGTAATAGATCATCACTGGAGAAACGTTCATCCCCGTTGCTTTTCTACCATGGATCCTTTGAGTTATCTTGAGTCCATATGTCATAAACAATGATCTTGATTGAAATCCATTCTTTCATTAATTGATTATCTTTTTTTTGTTTTTCTTTATAAAACTGTTTTCGATTGAATATGATATTGAATTGCGACCAACCAAAAACCCTTTCAAATGTAACACCCCAAATCGTAGGACTCGAGGTGCTACTGGGTTAGGATCTCACAATGGATCCTGTCCCTAGCCTGACAACAAGTTCATTGAATCTTACAACAAGGCACCAATATATTAAAACAAAACATAAAACTAATATATATATATATATATATATATATATATATATATATATATATATATATATATATATATCAAAAGGATGATACAGAGTACTGCTGAGTACAAAGTCAAACTAAAATCCGTACAACATAAATAACCCAAAATCCCACGATATCGCCCAGTGTACGGAACCCTCAGAAGATCACCCCTCTGGATCACTCTACAGCTCTCCTAAGAAAGGATCTACAACACGGTATAAAACCGTTAGCTAACCATACACATATATAAGAAGATGCTAGAGCACAAACACATGTCAATAATATTAACACCTCATCATGATATCACACATTTACCCGGTTTATTATCTTTATAACGTTAAGCACTCAAGAGTATATAAATCGGTATATATGAATATACGTGACACGAGGAATGTATATAACCCTAGCCTCTGCGTGCAATAGCTAGCTAGAGTGGTATTAGCGCACTTTCCCGTATACCATATGGAGTGGTAGGTGCCCTTCCCGTATACCAGAACTAACTAGCTTACAGAGAACTTCCCAGACTCCACTACGGGATGAAAGGTAAGTTGTCACAGCCACTACAATGGGCGGTCAATATAACATAGGTCGGTAATGAACCATATCGCATGCTATAAAGCATATAACAAACACCACTCAAGCATACATCCAATATAAGGATAGTAGCTAAGTAAGTCCTATGAACTTACATCAATCTCAGAAGTAGTATCACTACGATCATCTCTCACTCAGGTCCACTCCAAACTGGAGGACAACATGACCTATACAAGGCATACATATATATATATATATATATATATATATATATATATCAAACTCCTATCACACAAAGGGGTCACACCTAGACCCAAGGGATCCATAGGGATCATATCTAACTCGTAAACCTCAAAGCCCTAACCGGCATATCTATATCATACTCATCAACATCCGATACCTAGCATGGTACTAGTCCCTTCATACTAGGAAAGGAAAGGAGCTACCCCACTATAGGTAGTCCCGGGACAAGACGCACCTGCGTGACCAAGGGACGCAAGATCGGAACAGGTAACCCGCAGGAGCGGTAGGGAGCAGCCGCAGGCGCGGTGACAAGGGCGCAGGCAACGCAGGCAAGGCGCTGGCGCGGGCGCTGCGGCACAGCTTTCGTAGGGGCGGCAGCTTCTAGGCACGGGGGCGGAGACGGTGCAGAACGTAGCCCCGCGAGTCCTCTTTCACTCTTCACGTGATCAAATCACGTCTATTCCATTCCAGAATCACCACACATGCATAAACATACACATACCAACATCACCCTATGATCAATACAACTAATCCTAAGCTAAGAAAGGAAGAATCAAAGAAAAGAGAAGAAGAACAAAGAGCAAGCAGCTTACCACAACTGTGGTTAGCTAAGGGAATGATCACCAACAACCTTACTGGCTTCCAAGAACAGCAACACACATCACTAGCATCATCATCATCAAGTCACATCAAAACTCTTCCAAAACCAAGAAGCAACAACACAAGATCAAGATGGAGGAAGGAGAAGCAAGGAGGACGTGAAAGGTTGGATTGGAAAGTGAAGAAGAAAACCCTTGCTCAGCAAGGAAAAGAAAGAAGTAAGGCAAAGGGTAAAGCACGGGTCAAAGGAGTCAATAAAACCGGCTGCAGCCGCCGGAAACCGCAGGGGCGGTTCCCTGAGCCGCAGGGGCGGAAACCCGCAGGGGCGGCAGTCATGCCCACGGTTACGGAAAGGCCAATCTCGGCCAAAGCTAAACTCGGCTAAAGTCCAATCTCGGTCCGAAAGACTAAGGCTCTTACATCTCACCCCCCCTAAAAACAAGTTTTGTCCCGAAACTTGCAAAGTCCTGAAACCACTCGGACTCATAAGCCGAGGTACAACTCTCTCTATAACCTCAACATAAGCATGGAGGAACTCATCAACTCCAGCAATCAAAACACTATCCAAATCCTAGAGGAAAACCATCTCTAGCTAACCATAAACATATCACAAGGCATAGAGGAATCACATCTCTAGCTGTATCACATCCATAACAGAAAGGCATGGAGGAAGAACATCTCCAACACTACTAAGTCCATCAAAATAGCATGGAGGAAAGAACCATCTCCCGCTAAACCTATCATATCACAATAGCATGGAGGAAAGAACCATCTCCAACTATAAACAAGAATCATACTAGCACAACAAGATCTAATAAGATCATAATCACATCAAAGCTAGTATGAAAATAAACACATCATAGCATATAAGCATATAAGCACATAACACTCACCAAGGTAATACTAAGATCTACTCGGTGATCCTACTGGTGCATCTAACTCAGCATAGAACTCGGGATATTTCCTTTGGATACTATCCTCAGTCTCCCATGTAGCCTCATCAGGTCCTCGTCTCGACCATTGTATCCTCAGCATAGGAATGTTCTTCGAACGCAGGCGTCTCATACCTCGTTCTAGGACTGCAATAGGGTGCTCAACAAAAGTGTGGTCCGGCTCGGCCACTAAGTCATCATAACTCATGATGTGTCTCGGATCTGGTATGTACTCCCTCAGCTGAGACACGTGAAATACAGGGTGAACACTCTCTAATCTCGGAGGCAAGGCTAATCTGTAAGCTGCGCTCCCAACCCGATCCAGAATCTCGAACGGTCCGACATATCGGGGACTCAACTTCCCCTTAATGCCAAAACGCCTAGCACCTCGTGTCGGGGACACCCTCAACATACATGAGCTTCAACTCTGAACTCTAGAGGTCTACGCCTCTTATCAGCATACGACTTCTGACGGCTCTAGACAGTCAGTATCGCTCTCGAATCAGTGTACTCGAGCCATATCATCCTGAATCTGATCAGGTGCCAAACCACTAACACTACTCTGCTCATCCCAACATAACGGGGTACGGCATCTCTGTCCATACAGTGCCTCATATGGGGCCATCCCAATAGATGCATGCCAGCTGTTGTTATAGGAGAACTCAACAAGTGGGAGATTATCCGACCACACCTGTCCCCAATCCAACACACAAGCTTGCAGCATATCCTCCAGGGTCTGAATGGTCCTCTCTGACTAACCATCTGTCTGAGGATGGAATGTAGTCATGAAGTGCAAACTCGTCCCCAGGGCAGTCTGAATCTGCTGCCAGAGTCTCGAGGTAAATCGTCCATCTCTATCTGAGACGATCGTCCTCGATACACCATGGAGTTTCACTATCTGCCTAGTGTACTCCTCAGCTAATCTGCTCACCGGCCACGTCTCTCTAATAGGAATGAAACGTTCCGTCTTCATCAATCTGTCCACAATAACCCAGATAGCATCAAAACTCCGGCTCAGTCTCAGCCCGGTCACAAAATCCATGGTGACATCCTCCCACTTCCTCTGTGGAACAGGAAGTGGATGAAGCTCACCTCTAGGTCTGATATGCTCTATCTTGACCTGTTGGCAGGTCGCACACTGTGCCACAAATCTGGCCACATCGGGCTTCAGCCCTCCCCACCAATATAGACGTCTCAAATCCTGATACATCTTACTCGTACCTGGGTGTATAGAGTAAGGTGTATAGTGAGCCTCCTGTAAAATCCTCTGTCTCAGCTCTGTATCAGCAGGTACACAAACACGACCGCGGCGTCTCAAAACTCCATCTGCTCCTAGCAGGAACTGTGGTGCCTCATCCCGAGACATCCTATCTCGTATCCTCAGTAATGTTGGGCAAATCTCCTGCTTCTGTTGGATTTCACCCAACAGATCAGGAAGAACCTCTAATGTACGCAGCTGGGCATCCTCATCAGGAAACTGGATGTCCAACTTTAACCAAATCAAGTCTCTCTGTAGCTGATGCTGAACTGTCAGCCTCGCAATCGCCTGCTCTCGAGGCGTCTTCCTACTCAGGGCGTCGGCGACAACGTTCGCCTTCCTTGGATGATACAGAATCTCTAAATCAAAATCCTTGATCAGCTCAAGCCACCTATGATGGCGGTTATTCAATTCCCGCTGCGTGAATATATTCTTCAGACTCTTATGGTCTGTGAAGATCTGACACGTAGCACCATACAGGTAATGTCTCCAGATTTTCAGTGCATGAACTACTGCTGCCAACTCCAGATCATGAGTCGGGTAGTTCTCCTCATACGTGTTCAGCTGTCGAGACGCATAAGCAATCACCCTGCCTCTCTACATCAACACACATCCCAAGCCTAGCTTGGATGCATCACTGTAAACCACAAAATCCTCAGTACCCTCTGGTTGTGCCAAAATAGCAGCAGAATTCAAACGCCTCTTCAACTCCTCAAAACTCTGCATACACTGATCAGACCACACAAATCTAGTAGTCTTCCTCAGCAAACTCGTCAATGGACGGGCAATCATAGAAAATCCCTCCACGAAGCGTCTGTAATAACCGGCTAGGCCAAGGAAACTACGTACTTCCTTGACATTCGTCGGTGTAGTCCATGCTGCTACTGCCTCAATCTTCGCCGGATCAACCTTGATCCCCTCAGCTGATACTACATGACCCAGGAATGCTACATCTGGCATCCAAAACTCACACTTAGAGAACTTAGCATAAAGTTCTCTATCCCGCAAAACCTGCAATACAATCCTCAGATGTCTTGCATGCTCCTCTTTGCTACGAGAATATACCAAAATATCATCAATGAAAACCACCATAAACTGATCCAAGAAGTCGATGAAGATACTGTTCATCAACTCCATAAAGACGGCTGGGCCATTCGTAAGCCCAAATGGAATCACTACAAACTCATAGTGCCCATATCTGGTCCGGAATGTTGTCCTGTGCACATCCTGCTCTCTCACCCTCAGCTGGTGATATCCTGAACGCAGATCAATCCTGGAGAACATAGTTACTCCCTGTAGCTTATCTAACAAATCATCAATACGAGGAAGTGGATACTTGTTCTTAATGGTCACCTTGTTCAGCTCTCTGTAATCAATGCATAACCTCAGTGATCCGTCCTTCTTCCGTACGAAGAGGACAGGTTCTCCCCATGGGGACACGCTAGGGTGAATGAAGCCCTTCTCAGCCAGCTCCTCAAGTTGCTTCTTCAGCTCCAGCATCTCGACAGACGCCATCCAGTATGGGGCCTTCGAGATCGGTCTCGTACCAGGCTCTAACTCAATCCCAAAATCCACACTCCTCTGAGGCGGCAAACTGGACGGCTCAACAAAAACATCTGTAAACTCACAAACAACTGGGATATCCTCTACAACTGGACTCTCCCCCTCCTTCATGGCATAACACCAGAAGGCATCACAACCCTGTGCAATCAGTCTCGCTACCCGTATAGCACTAATAACCGTACCTACCTTTCCAAGGTCCCAACCACGGAAAACCTCTATCTGGCCTAACTCGGTAGAGAGGGTAACAATCCTCCTACCTACATCTAGGACTGCAGAGTGTCTATCCATCCAGTCCATACCTAAAATAACTTCTTCATGCTCTAATGGCATGACAAAGAAGTCAACTAGTAACACACGGGTCCCTACAGAAATGGGACAACCGTGAATCTCACGGGTACCTCTGACCCTACCACCATCGGGTAACCCTATAATAAAGGGCATCCCCTCAACTGTATCTAAACCAAGACGCTCTACACAGGCATCTGAAATAAAAGAGTGCGTAGTACCAGTATCAAATAAAACTCTAACATGTAAACCATGAAACAGAATGATACCTGTAGCAGTCGGTGCAGTGGGCTCCTCTGCACTCCGCAACTCAAAAACTCGGCCCTGTGGGCCTCTGGTATCAGTGGTGCCCCCACCACGACCTCTGCCTCTACTCGGCCCAGGAGAAGATCCCTGAGTCATAGGGCGATTTGGGACTCTCTGCTGTCCCTATGTCTATTGCTGCTCAGGTGGCCTCTACCCACCTCCCGCTACACTGGCAGGGTAAGAACCCTGCTGAGATGAAGCTCCGCCTTGGTGGCAGTAAACAGCTCTGTGACCTTGCCTACCACAGGTGTAGCAAGTCACTAATGGCCTCGTGCACTCGGGCCTCATGTGTCCTGGATCACCACAGTTAAAATACTAACGTCCCTTCTCTACAACCGGTGCAGATGAGGGCTGACTCTGGCATCTGACCACGCCAACCACTAGCAGCACCACCAGTACCACTGTACTGCCCTGTACGCTGCCTCTTCTCAGACCCTCCGGTCAGAGAAGCTCTCCTATGTCCAGCTCGCTCCCTCTCATAGTCGGAAGCTTTGTCCTGATAATCCATCAAGGACTCACAGTGGAAACTCGCCATATAGGTCCGGGTAGTATCCCTCAGTCGTCGGGAAAAGAGATAAACGTGTTGATCTACAGAAGGTGCAGCCGGACCCAGCAATGCCAGCTCCTCCTGGAACCTCCTGATAGCCACGGAGACTGGTACATCCTCAAACCCAGCCTCCACAAAATCCCGCAGTTTCTCCCTCCTCAGTGAGACAGGGCAGAAACGCTCTTTGATCATCGTCCTCATATGCTCATAATTGGTAACCTGACCCCGTACTGATCTCCACCAGTGTGTGCCAAGTCCCGAAATAAAGTCTGAACCAGCTCGATCTGTCTGTCCACTGGACATCTAATGGACTCCATATTTGAGTCCACATGCCCAATCCAGAGCTCAACCTCTAACCCCACCTTCCCAGTGAAAGGAGGTACTACCATATGATGAAATGCCTTCAACCAACTGTCTGGTCAAAGCCCTCTATGCTCCTCCCGATCTTGAGGAATCTCAGCAGCTTGTGCCTGTGCAGCCAGCACCTGTGTAACCCCGTGGGACCTCTCAGATGGTCCCTCATGTGCCTGTAAATCTGAGGCACGTCTACCGGCTCTGACATCCTCCTCTACTCGCCTGATATAAGCTCGGAACTCTGATCTCCCCATGGAGACACGATCAGACTCACCAGACTGGGCTCTCTGTGCCCCCTGTCTCTCAGCTGCACCGTTCCCAGTCTCAGGAACGGCACTCTCAACAACCTCCTCGTGGATCTCTCCCGCCGCATGTGAACCGTCAGTAGGAGTCCTACCCCGTCCTCTAACTAGAGGGGGTCTACCTCTACCTCGTCTAGCTGTAGGTAAGGCTCTAGTATGAACCATCTGCAGAAGACGTAAACCTAACTTAGAAGGCTATATATATGCCATATGTATAGATATATATCAAATCAATCACAACAGAATATCTATATATATCTATACTGTCGAGATCTTCAGAGGGGCAATGGCTCACGTACACGATATCCCAAAACATTTGTACTCATTTCAAAACCAAAACCTTTTGAAAAGTCAGACCTCTTTCGGGTTCTGTTTATTTATCTATTTGAACTTTATTGCAAATTACTAGTGTCATTGTTGTCAACCTGGGCTTTGATACCAACTTTGTAACACCCCAAATCCGTAGGACTCAATGTGCTATTGGGTTAGGATCTCACAATGGATCCTGACCCTAGCCTGACAACAAGTTCACTAAATCTTACAACAAGGCACCCTTAGATTAAAACTAAACTTAAAACTGATATATATATATATATATATATATATATATATATATACATATCAAAAGGATGATACAGAGTACTGCTGAGTACAAAGTCAAACAGAAATCCGTACAACATAAATAACCCAAAATCCCATGATATTGCCCAGTGTACGGAACCCTCAGAAGATCACCCCTCTAGATCATTCTGCAGCTCTCCTAACCTGCAAAGGATCTACAACACGGTATAAAACCGTTAGCTAACCATACACATATATAAGAAGATGCTAGAGCACAAACACATATCAATAATATTAACACCTCATCATGATATCACACATTTACCCGGTTTATTATCTTTATAACGTTAAGCACTCAAGAGTATATAAATCGGTATATATGAATATACGTGACACGAGGAATGTATATAACCCTCGCCTCTGCGTGCAATAGCTAGCTAGAGTGGTATTAGCGCACTTTCCCGTATACCATATGGAGTGGTAGGTGCCCTTCCCGTATACCAGAACTAACTAGCTTACAGAGAACTTCCCAGACTCCACTACGGGATGAAAGGTAAGTTGTCACAGCCACTACAATGGGCGGTCAATATAACATAGGTCGGTAATGAACCAAATCGCATGCTATAAAGCATATAACAAACACCACTCAAGCATACATCCAATATAAGGATAGTAGCTAAGTAAGTCCTATGGACTTACCTCAATCTCAGAAGTAGTATCACTACGATCAACTCTCACTCGAGTCCACTCCAAACTGGAGGACAACACGGCCTATACAAGGCATATATATATATATATATATATATCAAACTCCTATCACACAAAGGGGTCACACCTAGACCCAAGGGATCCATAGGGATCATATCCAACTCGTAAACCTCAAAGCCCTAACCGGCATATCTATATCATACTCATCAAAATCCGATACCTAGCATGGTA
Organism: Fagopyrum tataricum; assembly: GCA_002319775.1. NCBI lineage: Eukaryota > Viridiplantae > Streptophyta > Magnoliopsida > Caryophyllales > Polygonaceae > Fagopyrum > Fagopyrum tataricum. The sequence continues at coordinate 35,367,800 of CM008286.1, forward strand.
CTAGTCCCTTCATACTAGGAAAGGAAAGGAGCTACCCCACTATAGGTAGTCCCGGGACAAGACGCACCTGCGTGACCAAGGGACGCAGGAGCGGAACAGGTAACCCGCAGGCGCGGCAGGGAGCAGCCGCAGGCGCGGTGACAAGGGCGCAGGCAAGGCGCGGGCGCTGGGGCGGGCGTTGCGGCACGGCTTCCGCAGGGGCGGCGGCTTCCAGGCGCGGGGGCGGCGACGGTGCAGAACGTAACCCCGCGAGTCCTCTTTCACTCTTCACGTGATCAAATCACGTCTATTCCATTCCAGAATCACACACATGCATAAAACATACACATACCAACATCACCACCCTATGATCAATACAACTAATCCTAAGCTAAGGAAGGAAGAATCAAAGAAAAGAGAAGAAGAACAAAGAGCAAGCATCTTATCACAGCTGTGGTTAGCTAAGGGAATGATCACCAACAACCTTACTGGCTACCAAGCACAGCAACACACATCACTAGCATCATCATCATCAAAGCCACATCAAAACTCTTCCAAAACCAAGAAGCAACAACACAAGATCAAGATGGAGGAAGAAGGACGTGAAAGGCTGGATTGGAAAGTGTAGAAGGAAACCCTTGCTCAACAGGGAAAAGAAAAAAGTAAGGCAAAGGGTAAAGCACGGGTCAAAGGAGTCAACAAAACCGGTTGCAGCCGCCGGAAACCGTAGGAGCGGTTCCTTGAGCCGCAGGGGCGGAAACCCGCAGGGGTGGCAGTCATGCCCGCGGGTGTAGAAAGGCCAATCTCGGCCAAAGCTAAACTCGGCTAAAGTCCAATCTCGGTCCGAAAGACTAAGGATCTTACATCAAAAACATAGATCTTCTTTCCCTTATCTTTTCCTTTTATTTCTTAGTCTAGATTTAAATTATTCTTGATCATAGTTGCAAATTGAATCGCCTAGTCCTTGTGTTTGACCTTGGAATACTTGCTCTATTGCGTAAGATCCATAAAATGTGGGTCGCTACTATTTGAGTGATTGTTACAAGTTATAAATTTAATGCATATCGTGTGTTGTGAGCTTATTAGCTTTTTATCTTTATTGATAAGGATTTTTAGGGTCATAAATTAGCGAACAAGTTTTTTGTGGCGTTTCCGGGGATTTGACTAATTTGATTTGCATCTCTTTGATTACTCGTAGTGTAATTCTTTCTTGTACTATTAATCTCGTTTCGTGTGTCTTTGGAATTTTCAGGACTTTAGGTTCTCTTACGGTGTATGCAAAGCCCTCGGGGTTCAAAAGAACTCCTACGATCCCGAGCTTGAGAAGACAATGAGACAAAGACTCAAGGCCCTGAAAGCTTTGAAGATGGCTCATATTAGAACTATTCAAGTAGAGCTAGATGATGCCTTAGAGGAATTGAAAAATGAAAGGTGGATGGCCAGAGAAAGAGAGGAAGCAACTAGGAGAGAGATGGACCAAATCATAGCAAAAATAAGACGGATGCTAGGATTCCACAATGAGAGAGAAGCTCTAGTGCAACGAGAAGATTTGCCTCAAGATATACCTCCTCCTTATAGACCTGTCCGATGTGAGTCATATAGGCATCCCCCACAAACGCTTGGTCAGAGAATGGATCCAACCCAGAGGATAAACCACGCATAGGATTACTAGTGACGGGGTAACTCGTTGGGATGCTAGTCAAGATTCCACGCAGAGGAGGGGGTGGCGAGGTTCGGGAGGGAGAAAAGGAGAAGGTTGGCACTACAGCGGGGTTGCGGTTCAGAAGCGGAGGACATGACGAGAAGGGAGTGGCGGTAATACGTCGAAGATCAGGAGAGGAGGGTGTGGTTGGCGTTTGACGATGGTTGAGGTACGACGGAAAGGGACTGGCATTGCATTCTTCGTCGGTCTTCAACGTTCTCCTTCATTAACGACCCCTTCAGTTCCAACCATTAACAGCGTCTTAAATGATCGGTTACCGACTTCTCCCCTATTGTAGTACTCCGGCCGAGGTTGAAGACGAAGAAGACTTGGTAGTGTGAACGCCCGACACAGAGAGGGAGATAGGTGTTGGCGTGCTGGTGTTGATGGGGAGGAAACGTTGCCGGCCTTTCTTCCCAGCCCAAAGGAGAGGTGACATTCGGATGGCCCGGGGAATGGCCTAATAGAGTGGCCAATGAAGGAGGAAAAGGCCGTGGGTTCAGTTTGGGCCAAGGCAAGGGAGGAAAGAGGTTGTGGCTTCAGTTTGGGCCAAGGCAAGGGAGGAAGAGGTCCTGGCTTCAGTTTGGGACAAAGAGCAAAGCTTAACAACCGTTTGGGTGTTACAGTAAACCGACTGGTCTGATCTGGTTTCTCTTGGTTCGATTTAGCAGGTTTTATTCTTTTGTATTCAAGTCAGTTTTTCGGACTAATATTAATTTAATTAATATAAACCAAAAAAATTAAGTCCTTAATTTTTTTTGGTAATCACACCCTTGCAAGAATTATGCGTTCAATTGTTTTTTTATCAGTGGACAATCCATTAACAAGTGACCCAAGTCTTCTAGATTATGATTATATAAGATGAATTCCATCGGGACTACTAGATTTTGAGTCCTTATTTTTTTAAGACCCTTTTTGTTACTTTTTATACAAAATTCTTGATTTTTGGCGGGATGGTTGTTTTCCATAACCATTTGCAATCGTAGTCCCTTAATTGTTTCGCGGCTTATAGCATGTTAGTTGCCGACTTGGTGGTGAACCTTCCATGTTTGTCTAGTATCCAGTACACAGTCTATCTGTACATGTCCATTTAGGGATGTGAATGGATTTAATTTTGGAGGTTAAATCCTTAAGAATAAGATTCCCGAGAATGCGCTTAATTTTTAGGCTCATCCTATTCTCTATTTCTAGTGATTTGGTCCTTACCTTTAAGTTGGTTTCAATGTTTGCGCTTTTCGGATTGTGGATATTAATGGTACTGGGAGGATCCAGTTATATGTCCATACCTTGATATAATCTTCATTCTACTACCACGATCTGTTACCTTTTGGATGATATTCTTAAAGGTTATTGTTCTTTAGGTACTTAGATGAAATAACTCTAACCCATTTAATTTTAGGTTCATCAAGTAATATCTCAAGAAGTTTGAATTGCAATGCGATTTTTATATCTTTTGGTTTTCTGGTTTTCAGACCTCCCTTATCCTTTGGTTTACATATCTCATCCCACCCAATAGAGGGTGTACTCTTTGTATTTTTGTTACAAAAGAAGTTCCTATTGACCCTGTCTAGTTCATTATGAGTATGAGCAGAGAGTAGGAATGATTGCATTATAAAATTTAGCTTAGCATTTAAGTTAGATTTTATTAGCACTGATCTCCCCCTTCTTAAGATAGGGTATTTACTTTCCATTTCGTCACTTGTTGTTTCGATTTGGTAAAGACATCTTCAAGGTGTCCCTATTAACTTTATCATTGGTAATCGGACAACCTAGATATTTTTCGAGGAACACCGTACAAGGAATATCTAGGACATTTTTATGATATTATTCTTATTAATAGATGTGTTTTTTTTGTGACGTAGAAGGTTGTTTTTTGATATTGATATTTTGTCCAAATACCGAACATTATCCATCTAATGTGTTTATTGTTTTTTACAGGCCTCTTGAGTAGCCTTTGGTAGCCTTTGTGAAGATGATAATGTCATATCTAAAGGCTAGAAATGGGATAAAGATTCAATTCCTATTGTTTAGAAAGTCAACGCCCCCTTGTTCCCATAACATTGTTTTGGGAGATTTATCACAACACATCCTCCCCTACATTAAAAAGTAGGGGTAAAATGGGATTTCCTTGTCTCAATTCTCTTTTAGGGTTAAACATTTCCATTGAGTTGTTGTTTACAAGGACAAAAGAAAGATACAATCGAGATGCATTCTTTAATGCAATCCACAAATTTACTAGCAAAACCAAATTTCTCTAGTACTAGGATAATGTAGCTCCATTTGACTTTGTAATATGTATTCTCCATACATAATTTGATTGCTGCATATCCATCATTTTCTTTCTTTAGCATGAAAGAATGGAAAGCTTCAAGAGAAATTAGGATGTTGTATTGGATTATTCGTTCCTTAATAAAAGCCCCTTGTAAAGGATGAATAATTTTGTTCATGATACACTTGAGTCTTTCAGCTATTATTTTCCAGATAGTTTTATAAATTGCAGCACATAAAGTGACAGGTCTATAGTTATCTGTTGTTGTCGGGTTATCAATTTTCGGCAGTGGAGTAGTGAATGTATGGTTGATTTGTTTCAACAATTTTCCAATTCTAAAGAAAATTTTGATGGATCGAATTACTACATGACCGATAATATGCCAATACTTCTGATAGAAACCTGATGGCATCCCATCAGATTCTGGAGATTTGTCATGTCAATGCAGAACATTGCTTGTTTTATTTCGTTATTCGTGACATGACTAGTTAGGAAATTATTATCATTTTTTGTGATCTCATGTGAAATGTGAAGCAGTTGCATTTCAAGTTATGAATACTAGGATTTGAGCTTTTAAACCTTTTCACGAACTCTTTTCAGAATTCCTCCCTAATGACCTTTGGTTCATTTGAACTCATTCCACAATCCAAAGCGAGTTCTTTGATTAGGATTCTACTTCTTCTACTACATGCGATTCTATGGTGGTATTTAGTGTTGTGGTCTATTTATCTAAAGTGAGTTCTTTTTACCCGTTGACTCCAAAAACTACTTTGGAAATTGATCAAATTATTCCTTTTGCACATTGATATGGACTCCATATTCTTAAGTCTTGCATCAAATCTCTGAATTAGTTCTCTTTGAATCCATTCCAGATCATTATCCACCACTTTTATTTGCCTAAATATGTTACCAAAAGTGCTTTTGTTCTATATTTTTTCCTTTTGTTTTAGTATGTATGTTTTCTTTCCTAGGTTGAACATATGATTCCCCGTGAACTGCAAGCGCCTTGTTCGTTTTACTAGGTTTTCGAAATCCTTTCTCTCCGTCCACATCATTTCCAACTTAAAATGTTGTCCCTTTTCACATTACAATCATATTTGATATTGATTAATAAACGCGTGTTATCTGAATTTGTGAAAATGCATGATTCTTGTTATCAAGGTTTGGAATTGGATAATGACTTGTTGATGAGCAAGAGCTCTGTCGAGTTTCTCGAAAGTATTGTCTATTCCCTCTTCCTTCCTTCTCCAAGTAAGCTATATCCCTGTGGTTGAGAGATCTTGTAAATGACATATGTCCTTGAATTCAATCAGTCTATTGAATCTATTTGAAAACGAGGGCACTCTACCTTGTTTTTCCGAGGAGCACTAGATCTCATTGAGATCACCCATTAGCAAACTATGATAATTAATGGATTTTATGAACTTCGTCAACTCATCCCAAAGTTCTAATTTATCACTTTCTCTCGGTGGAGGATACGCAAAAATTATCGTCATTTCGAATTTGGTGTTGAAATTGTGATACTTCATTGCAATGAAGTGGTTATCTTTACATATGAGTTCATAAGACTCATTTGTAATTTAAATAGATTTCCAAACTAGATATAGCCCACCCAACATATATATCATTTGCGGGTATGAAACAAATATTGTCAAAACCCGCTTTTCGCCAAATCACCTAATCCAGACATACGCTCGTTTTAGTTTCGACCATTTCTATTGCGTGTATTTGTTCGATTTTACAAATTGTTTCGATGTTTGTCCAAAAAAATTTCTTTCTCGTTCCTCTTACATTCCAAAATGAGACTTTCATCAGCAATTCCAAAATGAGACTTCATTTGTGATAAATTATTCCCAAAATTAACTCCCTAGTTTCCTTTTTTTGATTTGCAATGGATCTACATTTATGGATTGACTTTATACTAGAATGAGAACAATAACTGCACAAGTGTCACCTTAGCTACTATAGAAACCTTTTTTTCGTAAGTTTAGTACTCACTCTTTAGTTCTTAGATTTACCATGGCTGCCGGTAACAACAACGGAGTCATATTGTCTCGTGTTCGAACCATAATGGTAGTTATTCCTTATTGTATTTGTTCTAACCATTATAGAGTGATGGATAGACATATCCATGCTACAATTGGTAGTACGACCAAAACCCCACAACCCCGTCATTGGCACCATACAAAACCTCAAAAGAATGGCCTTAAAACCCCCGTACATATTCCAAAATCAACAATGGAACACCATACATCTTGATCCTTTCAAACCAAACACAAGAGAGTCCTTGCTATCCATAGATTTACAAAGGAAAACCGGAAACAAAAACTAGCAATTTTTGATTGCACTCTTCATATTCCTTGGTTTTGAGTCCATCTTCTGATATTCATGTCCCATTGGTCAGCCCGAGCATCCACACCAGCGTGCCTACCATCATACAAGAAGGAAAACCAACACATGCTTGGGCGTTCCAAGAATTTTGAACAAACTTTTTAAATTAGATTCTACAATCATAATGACACTCAAGATAGAAAAATGAGCATTGTAAGACCGTTTCCAATCTGCAACATAAATACATTAAGGTATTATGCAGTTCAAATTCTTAAAATCTTTGTAAAGCAAGAAAAAAAAACAAAAACAAACAACAGGTTTCAAACCAAACAGTTCACTCAATAGAGCAAGAGCAAGTTGGGCCGGTGAAGTAGGAAGCTCAGAAGAAACATTTGGGAAAGAAGATCCGGTCCAGTCCAACGGCTTCGGTGATAACATGCCACCTAAGCAAATAGAATTGACTACAAGTTGGGTACAAAAATTTCCTACTCACATGTTCATTAGTGCTAAACACAGGGTTCACAAGATGACCTGTGTTTATAGCGAACAAACTAGGGCGGAAAAATGAGCGCTTTTTCCCTTCCTCTGGTGCAGTTCCGACGCCAGACCCATGGAGACGGAACAAAACATCAACTGAATACGTCCACTAACGAACTTCCTGCATCCCTTTTTGTGGATGAGAAGATGGTTACCGACAACACCGACCACAAAGACCATAATACGGAAACAACATAAGCCACCACGACCGACCTTGTGCCTACTCCATTGAAATTCAATATTGGTACTTCTAGGCCTCATATCTCTCAAAATCAAAGCCTAACCGAAGGAATCAACACCTTGCCCAAATCGTCATGAAAAAATGTGGCCAATGGTGGAAGAAATACGGAAGTAAAGAAAAGAGGATATTAACACGATTACATTGGCAGGTAAAATTGGCCTTGCATTCCCACATGGTCTAGAAGGAGACCCGGAAGTGGTGATCGTTGAAGACATAACCAAGATAGTTGGAGGCGCAATGGATGAAATCTATTGTTTTCAAAGTTCTTGGATATCTTGTTGCACATCGAGTGATGGTTCATAAAATAAACGAACTATGGAAATTGGGCGAGAATGTGACGTTCATGGATCTGGATAACAACTTCTTCATGGCTAGCTTTAAGAATGAAAATGAACTCCTCCAAGTGCTTACGAGAGGTCCGTGGGCTGTCTTTGGAAGATGCTTAATTAGGAAAAGATGGACATCAAATTTCTTAACCAACGAAGTCATCAACTCTGCTCCGACGTGGATCCGTATCATTGGAGTACTAGTTCAATGGTACAATGAAGCAATATTGTGGCACATGGCTGAGGGTTTGGATAGGCCTATAACATTGGTTCAAAGGACCTTACTCTTCAACAAAGTAGAGTGATCCGGATGTTGGATTTTTCTTTCTTGTGACGAGAGTCTTTTCCGTCTTTTCTTTTGAAATTATGTCTCATGTTATGTTCGGTTGATGGACGTTTCCCTTTTATGACTATTTCATATGTTATAAACTATTATTCGGTTTTCTTTTATTTGTGCCTTAAGAAATATCCGGTGAAATTGTTGTCAAGTTAGGGTCGGGACCCATTGTGAGGTCTTAACCCATGTACCGAGAATTTGGGGTATTTATAGTTCACCCTTTCACCATGAAAAACGAGGTCAGGACTGAAATGATTGAGTTCCGAGAGTGAGGAAATGAAGATTGCTCGAGGAAAAGTTGTACGCTGTGCGACCTATCAATGCAAATCGGCCGAACTATCCCATAGATTCCGAGCAATTGATTTGTTCCTCCAAGATAATGTGTGTTTGATAGAAGTTGAGACAATTATTGTAGCAAATCGGTCAGTCTTCCGTTACAAGTCGATCGATTGGTCCCACTAACAACGTTTGTTTTAGATAATTTATCTTTTCTTTCCTTAATCTTATATTCCTATCTCCTATTACATATATTGTTACTTGGAAGATAGGATTTATTATTTTGTTATTTTATTCTCTAGAAAAAGGGTTTGATATTACTTTTTAGAGGTGTGTAATATTTATTTATATATATATATATATATATATATATATATATATATATATATATATGATATTTAATCTACCATTTGCCGACGAAAGTCGCAGTCCGACGCCGCAGGATGTGTGTTCGCAGAGGCCGCTAATGTAGGATGATTGAGCTCTATCGGAGGCCGACGGTCTACAAAATCAGTTCTGGATCCGAACAAAATCAACTTATTTTTAATCCAGATATTCCGGACCCATTAAAACATAAAAAAAATTCTGCATCAATCCATGTATTCTAGTATCCGGTAAATTTTACCTTAAAGATTCTTTTGCTCACTCGAAGAACGAGTTTAATTGGATTTCACAAAATTTAATACAATGTAAATAAATTTTCTTTTTATTACCTCAAGTAATCCTTGTATGTTTTTTTAATAAAGAAAGTCTATTATCTCCATCTGTATTTTACCGACTAACGTATTAATACAATACTTTGAAAAGGTGGGCCCAAAATCAGAAAATGAAAGTCCAATAGTAGTAAATTAGTAATAATATGTGTACATATTAATTGGGGATGGCAAGATATGGTGACATTAATAAAATATTTAATACGATAAAATGTGGTTAATAAAATTAAATATCCGTGAGCAGTATTACAGAGATGTGATTTACTTCGTTGGTAGCTTTCTACCAAATTAATGACTTGTCCTTCATATAGATGTCAAGATCGATTAATGCTCCAACATATCCAAAATTTTATTGTTTTACTTAAGAAATTTACTACCTAAAATTCACTTCGATTCTCTCAATAATTGACAATAAAGTAAAAATCACACATATTTCATCCGATTTCAGTAAATGTCGTTGAGATAAAAAAAACACATATTAAAAATTTTAAAAGTAAAAATTATAATATTAAACGATGTATAATAATTTTTTAAAAAATTATATAAAAACGATGGTAAAATGTGCAGAGTTGTATGAGAAGAAATGAAATAGAACTTTGAAAATACAAACAATATAGGAAAAATTAGTTAGAATTATATTTATAGCAAATTTGAGTAGTAGTAACACTTATACGGTCAAATATTATGAACCAAAATTTTAGATTTCAAATGACATTGATTGATAACCGTATGGAGTATTAAGAAAAGTAAAATATAGAAGGTACAAAATAACTTATTAAAAAAAGAGAGAAGAAACTAGTGTTTGAGTTCGTGTTACCCACGGACTTGTTCTAGTCATTTTACAATATATATATATATATATATATATATATATATATATATATATATATATATATATATATATATATATATATATGTTTAAAATCAAATCATAGTTCTTTAAAAATATTGCCTCAAATGAGTTACTTAGGGTCTGTTTACTTGTAGTTTATTTCTGTTTCATATAGTTTATAAATCCTGAGTTTAATTTTTGTGCGTGTTTACTTGGAGATTGGTTTAGTTTTCTATCAGTTTATTCGGGTTTATAAAACTCAAAAATAAACTTATCCGAGCAAGATTATTTTTGTTTGGATGAGTTTATTTTTGTTTAAAACCCGATTCTAGCCTTGTGCTTTTCCAACCCGATATTTTTTGTTCATCTCTATGTATTTCCTGTCGTTCTTCGATTTTTGTAGGGGCGTAAGTGTATTTTGAACAAAAATAAACTCAAAAATAAACTACAAGTAAACAACCTTTTATATATATATATATATATATATATATATATATATATATATATATATATATATATATATATATATATATAAATCCATTGAGAATTAAACCCGAAAATAAACTATAAACCCGTATAAACTCATTTAATTTATAAATCCGAAAATAAACCAATCTGAAAGTAAACAAACCCTTAGTCTATTAGTCATGATTTGCTCCTATATATTTTGTGTGTGTTGTGTTTTAGTATATATTCGTTTATTATTATAAGGACTTTAAGTTTTTTATTTATAGAAAAATTGCTTATAAGTTCTTTATTATACGGAAGTTGTTGGATCAAAGTTAATCTTCGATTTGATTGCATATCTAATGGCTAATTATACTTGCTTGGAAGGATTTAATTAGGTTATTAAGTTCACATTTAGTGTGAAAAAACTGTTTCAAATAATTAGTAATTAGTTGGAGAAGAAATTGCCACCAAAGAGTTATTCACGCTATTAATTAAATTGCCACCAAAGAGTTATTCACGCTATTAATTACTAATTATTTTCAAAATAATTAGTAATTCACTACCGGCCTCAACATGAATTATAGTAATTAGTACAATCAATTGATATTTTGAAAATAGAAGAGAATACGATCACTTGTCACCTTAACTTTTGTCAGTTATTAACACCGTCTTATATCACATTAAATTTTACCACATATCATCCTCACGTTAAATTATATATTTAAATATTTTAAAAATAGAATATTATTTTTAAATTTAAATTTATTTTTATCTTTTACTCAAATCATTAATTATTTGTACTACGACCAAACATAAACTTTTGGACTAAATTTTAGATATATTATTTAAAAAATTCACATTTCTTAATTAGAATATAAAGGTTTTAGATACTTTTATTCCTTCTTTCGCATGACACTTTATTTGAAAAAATTATTTTTATTGATAGAAAGACATTATTTACAAGACATTATTTATGATTATAAATAAATTCAATTTAAATTATACAAATTTCGTGGAAGACATTAGTACTATTATTTTTAGCATTGAAAAAGTTTTAGGAATAAGTTAATTAGAATGACGAACATAATGTCTAATTTGAACTGTTTTAAAGGAGTTAATTAAGTTATTAAATTCATAGTTAGTGTTAAAAAAATGTTTCAAAACAATTGAAGGAATTAATTGATATTATTTTTGTTTGTAGAAAAACTTCTAAGATCATAATTATACATAAGTTGCTTGCATCAACCGTTAATATTTAACCCGATTGTACAACTAATGGCTAATTAGACTTGTTTTGAATTAGGTTATTAAGTCCTTTTTAGTGTAAAAATTGTTTGGGTAGGATGGGAGAGCGAGGTTTTTGTGTAAAAATGAGCACGAAGAATACACATGTTCATCTAGGTGACAACTGATAAACTAAGTCTCTTATTTATTTATAAAAATTAATTTAAAGAACTAATAGGTAATTTCAATTTACTCAAGTCCATGCCCAAGCCCGCAAACCTGAATCCGAACCCAAACTCAAGCCGATCGAACTGAACCCGAACCTAGATAAATTGTATTTATAGGGCTTTATTTAAACTTCTCTCTCAAATTTCCTTTATACACTTATTTTTTGAATTAAAATTAAATATGAAATTAGCAGTGGTATCGTTTGTTTTTTTGCTAAACACAAAGTTCATAGTATCTCAAATTTCTCAAACTGTTTCAAAATAATTAGTAATTAGTGGAAAAAAAAAATTGACTCAAAGGAAACATTCAGGTTATTAATTAGATGAGTTCCTCTTGATCCTGTATATACTCTTTGTGTGTTGTTTTTTGATATATTTCTGCATTATAAGGAGTTTATAAGTTTTTGTATGGAAAAAAATCCACTTATAATGTCATTATTATAGGATTCAAAACATGTTATGATCCTTCTTCTCAAAAAACGTCATGGACTCAACCTGCATTATAGGAATGTCAATTAGGTGAAGTTAAGACGTGTTATAATCCTTCTTTTCAACTATTCATTGGTGATATATAAAAATAGTGAAACGAAAAACATTGTAATTGGTAATATGCTAAGATATCTTTGTAAGTTTGTAACTAAATTGTTTTTACAAGAACCAAGTGATTTCAGACTCTCCACAGTATCTAAATCTATATATATTACTAAAATCAGACGCATTTTGTTTACGTGTCGCACCCTATGACATGTCACGTAAATTGTTTTTCGAGTTTTTACAGATTGGTCACACTATATTTACCGATTTACCATTAATTTTTTTTTTAAAAAAATGTTATTAATATTACTAAAAAATCAACGTTTCAAGTCAAGTTCCATATGTTATATATCCATGACACGTCATCTTATAATTTTAAAACAGATTATAATCAAAACATAAAAGGATTTTTGGTTGCTACAAATCTATATATATTACTAAAATAAGACACATTTTGCTTACGTGTCGCATCCTAAGTGATGCCACCTAAGGTTATTTTCGAGTTATTTATAGATTTGCTACACTATATTTACCGATTTGCCATTGATTCTTTTATATAAAAAATTGTTATTAATATTACTAAACAATCATCGTGTCACGTCAAATTCCATTAGATATATACCTATGACACGTCCTCTTATAAATCTAAAACATATTATTAAACTGAAAAGGTTTACGGTTACTACAAATCTATAAATTACTAAAATCAAACACATTTTGCTTACGTGTCGAATCATAAGGCATGTCACGTAAGATTATGTTCAATTAGGTATGTACCTTTGACACGTCATCTTATAAATTTAAAATAAATTGTTATCAAAACAGAAAAGGATTTTCGTTTACTACAAATACTAAATTTGAAATTTTTTTGACGTAATTTGTTTTTAATATAAAATTTATTTGATTCTTCAGAATATAGTTATTTTTATACGGTCTTTTTTTCTAGAGAATATTAAAATATTAATTTTAGTGTTTAAAGGTTCATTTAACCTATAATTAAATTTGATTTATATTAATATTGATACCGTATAAATTATAATATAATATTATTATTTTTTAGGTTAAACCCACACAAGGTACCGACACTGAACTAGCTGAAATAATTTTTCTTGAATTTAACGTTGATAATAATCTTTCAAAATATATAGCGTAATGGGTAAACAATTTATGTTGATAAACACAAGAATAATTGTGTATCACTTTTTCAAAAAAATTATTTCAGTATTTTGACTGGTATATAAATAATCTAAATTAGCTAATTAAAAAACTAATCACTAACTTTTTATATTTTATTTTCGAATCACTAAATTAAAAAATTCTCTATTTTTTCCGGACATCATCACTTATTGACAGTCAACACTTATTATCAATCTAAATTTAACATAATATGTCAACAAGTTTAAAGTAAATTATCAACAAGTATAAAATAAATTGTGATCAAGTATTAATGGTCACCGAACACTTGTTAACCGTGGGTAGAAATCAAAATAATTTTTAAAAAAAATGATTACTTTTTCAATTTGACAATTCATATTGAATAGTTTGAAAACTAATCAATAGTAGTAAATTAGTAATTAATCGGGTGATGACATAATATGGTGACATTAATAATATATTTAACACGATAAAATATGGTTATTAAAATTGAATATTCGTGTGAGCAGTGTTACAGAGATAGGATTTAATTCATCTGGATAGGAAGACTATCAATCAGAATTCATATCATAGAGTTAATTAAATGACAAGGTTAGGTTAGGTTAGGTTGATTGAGTACGTTGGTAGCTTTCTACGTAATGACTTGACCTTCACAATTCACATAGATGTCAACATCGATAAATGCTCCAACAAACCCTAAACTTTATCTCTTTACTTCCAAACCTACTACTTTATACTAGCTTTAAGAAGGGGAAAAAGGAAGAGAAACTACTAGCACTACCAGAAAACGCTGGTGTAGTCACAGTAAATTAGCCTCGAAATTATTCGTGGGTAACTTCCTGGTTATTACCCTCGACTAATGTCATGGCTACAGCCGTGTTTTCTGGTAGTGTAGTGACCTTGTTTAGAGTGATTATTTACTTTATTCGGAATGAAGTTTTGAGTCGATCCAAATCGTTTAGTTTTACAATAGACTGATGCTGACATACTATGGTCGATTCTCGGTCTATAGATATATGAGTTTCAGACTAGGATACATAATCCTAGTTAAAGAAATAACAATCTTAACAGAAACAAAATTATAATCATATTGATTATTGTAATTATCAATACGAAATAAAGTGTAAAATTTTGAATCGGTAGTGTTTTCGGGAGTAATCACAGTCTCACATACATAAAGCTCATCGCTACTGACCTAGTAAGTAGTAATCGATATTTCCATAAATTTTGGGCTCAAAGGTCTGATTATTTACCAACAGATTAATGGTTCTGCAACTCTATAATGACAAAGAAAGAACATCCTCTACTGAGTCAGCCTCATTACTTCTCTTAATCACTTAACACTCGTTGTCCGTTTGGTTGGAGTGCTGAAATGAAAACGGAATGAAATCGTTTAAGAGAAATGAATGGAATTGAAAATAATTAGGTTAGTTTTATGTATAAAAACACCTCTAAACAAACATAATCGGTTAAGAGAAACGAATGGAGTGGTAAAATGAAAACGGAATAAAATCGGTGAAGAGAAATGAATGGAAGTGAAAATAATTAACTTGAAAAAATTGTGTACAGACTTTTAAAAAAAAAGTTATTTTTTATTTTTCAACTAATTTTCTGTAATCGAGTTTTATAGGTGATTTTACACCATCTGAAAATTTATATGCCATAAATAAAACTAATAAAAAAATAGAAAACACTTGATCAGCCACCAACTAAAAAAGTTTATACAACGAGAAGATCATCTGAAATTTTCTAATTTTAGTTTTACGTTTTTCCATTAATATATTTATTCATTCAATAAAAACCTAATTTAAGCTGCTTTATTTGTGGCATGTGGTGGTTATATTGAAGGATCTAATAAATAATCTGTATTGGTCATACATCAATTAAATTTTAATATTTAGAGTGGTCAATTAGTTTAATCACATGACTAACAATCAGATTATCTTTATTCGATCAACAATAATTTAATTAGCTAAAGCATGATGTACAATTGAACCACATGACATATCATAGGATTTGAATATAGAATTTGGAGCATTTTATTTTGAACATAGAATTTAGGAGTATAAATAATAATAATAACAATAATAATAATAATAATCAGATGACTAACAATCAGATTGTCTTAATTTTGATTATAGAATTTAGGAGTACAATTGAAATAGATTATCATCTCTCCGAAACTTTCTTTTTCAGAGCATCCAAAAGATGAGAGCATCCACAACAGGTGTAGAAGACGACAAAGCAAGCTGAGCGTCATGGCCAATATCCGCAAGCTTATCAGCAACACAATTAACCTCGCTGAAAGCATGATGAATAAATACTTGATCAAAAAAACAAAGAATATTAGCAACATCAGATAAAACAAGATCAAGTTTTCACGGAGGTTTCTAAATATGTTTAATTGAATTGATAATTGTCAGGTTATCCCCTTCAATTTCAATTCGAGTAACACCTAAATCACATGCCCTAACAAGACCTTCCCTAAGTGATACGGGGTTAGCCGTGAGGTTGCCCGATCTTTCAACACCAAGACTTCAAATGAATATGAAAAGGGAAAGAGGCGTGTAGTAGCAAAATGGGGGAATGATCCAATGATGGGATGAATCGTAGCTGGATAGATCTGGTCGGATTGGTTGAAGCAACCAAGAGCACACAAGGGAAACTAAGCCCCTAACACATAAATTAGAATGATTGAAGAAACCGTCCCGCTATAATCCCATACAGAGGGGAAGACGATTGTCCCCAAAGCACGAGAAGTCGCCTGAAGCTGAATTGATAGTTTTAGCTTGTTTGATCCAAGTCGATACGACACAAAAAAGTCCAAGCTGCTTGGCGAACGAGAATCCACTCGCTCAAGTTTGAATAGGATTCCACCTATTCATTCTCGATTCCACGAGAGAAGTAATTACTGAAAGTACTCAAGTTTTTGTGTTTAAAATTGGCTAATGAAAAAAGTCTAACCCTTATGCCTTATATAGGCTAGGGGGACGACCTCTCTAGGGTTTACAAAGGATAAATATAATCTACGGGTCAAATCTAATATCAAGCCCAAACTAACTAAAAGATAAGATAAGATAAGATCAAATCTTAAAAATATATGATCATATCTAGGGCTTAACTAACAAATCTAAAAGTCCAACAAAATATAAGATAAGATCAAATCTTAAAAAGATATGATCAAAACTAGGGATGAAAACTAACTAAAAAGCCCATGAAACAAAACAACTAAAAGCAAGCCCAATATTAAAAGAGTCCAAATTTGGGCTGAAAATAATAGATCTATTTAAGGCTGAATTTAACCAATAAATAGGCCCAACATAGAGTAATAAAACGTCCAGCTCCTTCTTAATATGTATCTCCTTGCTTCTTGACATTGAATCCTCCTCCTTCCACATGCATACGTGATCATGCATGCACGTGAGGTAGTTCCATGCAAGGCTTCTCTTGGTTTCACGAAGCTCTATGACGTAATCTTCTTGCCCATGCATATGTGCTTCCCATGCATGGACGTGTATGGATGCGTCTTCCTTCATACGAGATCAATCTTGATATCTCCCATCTCCAATCAATAATCTTCATTTCATTTCCGGAAGCGGTCTTTACAATTATTCCATGAATCATCTCCTTTCAAGTTGAGGAATGTCTTTAATCCTTCCTCTCATTCTCCTTAGAGTGATCAACACTCCATGTCTCCTAGTTGTAATGATCATGATCTCCATTCGGGCTAGGTCTTGAGATGCTCCTGCATCATCCTCCCTTTCTTGAAAAGGATTCGTCCATGAATCCTTGACGTTCATCCAGAGTGGCATTTATGCGTGTAAATCACCTATAAGATCAACAAGAATACATAAGAGGTGTTTATACTTTTATGAGAAGAATAGAAATTTAGATGAAACGGAACAATATTACTCCACATAAAAATAGTACATATAGGGTCATAATATCATCCGATGGTATCATCATAGTCCAATTATGTGCTCCCCTAAGATCCTTAATTATAGAAAAAGCAATACTTAAGGCATATAAGAAGTTTAAGAATATCTTAAGATGAAATCTCAAGAAGGGGTAAACACATTTATCATCAAGGGTATCATATCCTACGATCCTCCAAATGATATAGAAGATATAATCATGAAGCCTTAATAATAAGGAAGGACACTAAAAGAAAAAGACAAAACATCTTAAGAAATAGGAAAAAGTAATGAATTACAAAATTGTTGTTCTTAATATTCTCAACTTTCTCTTTAACAAGATTTTTAGTATGAAGTAAATTTTTTCCCATCACAAGATAAATAATGTATTTGGTCATGGAGCAATTAAATTCAAAATTGAATCTGGGTGGCACAACTAGAGCATTATTCACATGTGAAGGTATATAACATTTAGCACATTCTTCTTCATACTTAAGCAAATCATCATACTTAATCAAATCTGAAGTTGCAACATTGTCCTCAATAAAATCAGCTTGTAACACAAGAGGTAAATGATGATCAACATAATTATCAAGAGATGAAGTCAAATTAGAACAAATATGATGAATAGATTCTAAAAAATCAGCATGCAACACAATCTTCATCCTAGATTAGGTATCTCTATTGAAATGATCAATAGATTCCGAAAAATCAGCAATACATCAAGAAAATCAGCATGCAATACAAAGGATGTATGGGTAAAATCAGGATACTCATAGACATATGACATTAAGATAGTATGCTTAGACGAAGTCACATTCACAATATTAAACCTCTGAAAGTTAGTATATGCAACAAGAAGTTTAACATCATCATGTATGCTCCCTAAAGTCAACAAAAGACATAATATGATCACAAGAGGGTCTAATAAACTTTTCAGCAATTAAATAATCATGTATCATGTGCTTTTCATCAACTCTAGCTTGTAGCTCATGAGGTTCATCACCAACTAAATCCTTATCATTATGATCAAGCTCATCTAATCTAAAGAAAGAAGGTTTAGTTAATGAATCACTCCCTGTTGGGGCTGCGGTAACCCCAATTACCCTTTCCGCTGAGGATGATGAAGATAGACTATAAAGAGGCGTTGTAAGAGGTGAAGTAGGGGGTTGCAACACTTGGTTGGATTGCTCTACTTCCTGGATCGTTTTCTCCTCTTTCTCGGCCATAGGTCGTATCTCTTCTCCTTGCTCGTCCCTAAGTCGCTCCTTCTCTTTATTCGTTGAGGACAATGAGGATGGACTATCAGTAGGTGTTGTAGGAGGTGAAATAAGGGGTTGAGGTTCTTCACTAGCTCACTCCCTTTCTTTTTTCCGTGCTTCCTCTTCCTCCACTTGACATCGTTTCTACTCTTCCACCTTTGCAATATCACCTGCAGTCATGGGTCTAAATCAAAGCGCTTTCTGCTAAAAGTAAGAGCAAATTTGTTAGTGATCTCAATATGTTCCACTTTTCTGTCATGAATCCATGGAGAACCAAATAAAAAAAGACATTGAAGCATAGGAACAACATCACATAAAATAGTATCCTTATAAGCTCCTATCTTGAAGTGGACCTCAACTTGCTGGTCTACTTTGACTAAATCCTGATCATTTAGGCCAGATAACATATATGGATTGGGATGGTTTAAAGTTGAAAGCTGTAATTTCTAAACTATCTCAATACTAGCAAGATTATGATGACTTTCCTTATCTATAATCGTCTTAATAGTCTTGTCTTTAACTTGAAACAAGTTGCTAATTTGATCATGGCTAGATATATTCGGTGCCACACATTCAATCCTCATAGAATTTAAACAATCATGGTCCTATTTCAAGAAAGAAGGGTTAGGATTACTCCCTTGACGTTCTTGCTCGACATTCTCTTTTCTCTCCTCGCTGGTAGCCGTTTTTCAAGGGTAGTGGACGTCCGATGCGACCGGTCATACACTTCCTTGAAGCACGTATGACCCTTGTTAAGGTTAGTGTGTTTAGGAACCTATAGTTAACTCCTTTCCTTGAAGCACGTACATATCCAATTGATTTGTTGGGCTGATTTCTCCCATTCTTGCTTGGTTGAACTATAGGTGTAGTGACGTTTCGAGATGGCGTATGAGTAGCTAGCCGGGCCTCTAAGGAATCCAGCCTATCTACGACACACTTTACTATGTCACGAAAGTCCTTGGTATTCTTGGGACCCCTTTCTTCAAGTCCTCTCCCTGTAATAAACATCACTCAAAGCAAGCAAACATGTGAAGGTTAGTGAAAGAAAAGGCCTAAAGCTACCCACTTCAAGTGTTTCTCTTTGTAACCTTTTCCGTTGGCTTCGTAACTCCTCTTAGCTGGTTTGAGAAGATCACTGTCTTAAAACAAAGACATGTCAATGCGCTCAAGAACTCCAATCAAATAAGATAATCGACTAAGATCTCAAATGGGAAATGACCTTTTGAGAAGACTAAAGCCTAATTTACCATATTTACAGTGCGACGCATCGCGCGACATCCGTCCCCTACCGTGCGAGCAAATTTTTCAGTCTTTTTGTCGTCGCCGGTGACTCTCTAGTGCTGGTCGCGACCCAAAGACGTCATCCCATCTTATCCTTTCCTTGTGGTGAATTAAACCCTAGTTTGTGGTGGTTCTCGGCAGTTCCCAGCGGTTCAATAGTCTTCGATTCCAACCGAGTTTCGGCCGGATGTACGACCACTTGTGGCTGGTTGTTCACACGAAGAGGAAGGTAGGCTCTGATTTCGGCTACTGTAGATTCACTAGGGTTTTGTACGCGATTCCTACAATAGTCGGGTGGAGAAGCTGTCATGTTTGTAGGATATGGACGGATAGGATTTCGTGTACCTAGATCTTAATCGTATTTAAAATCCTTTTATTTTAGCCTTCCTATCAAATTCCATTTATATCCCTTTTATTAGTTACTTTTAGTATTAAAAATTTACTAACAAAAATAGTGGACCTAGTGGACCTAGTTTGTATTTAATATACAAAAAAAAAAGCTTTAGTAACCCATTTTGTTAAGTATACATTCTTCTCAAGTATTATCGGTTGCATTTTTATTCTTTTCAAGTTTCATCGCTATATATCTCGAGCCTTCATTGTCTACACAGAAAACATCAAACCTAAATTATATGTAAATTAGTATATACATACATATATATGTATCTTTAATAACAATTTATTGTATAATTTGTCCAAATAACTTATATGTAAATTAGTATATACATACATATATATGTATCTTTAATAACAATACGAGAGAAACCCACAATATTATTGCCTAATCTGACAACTTTTGTATCGTGAGGTTACAAATTTTCGAAAGAAAATTCATGTACGTATACATCATTAAAGGAACATTTCACAAATATGTATATACATTTCTGAGTAGTTGCATATTACTCAGTATGAAATAATTCATACAATAAATGATACATGCTAACTATATAACGGTGTGACGATCGATCTAGACGATGCCAGTATGTACCACATAATTATGGTACTAGCCTGCATATCTAAGAAATACGTCTTCATCCTACTCTATACATCTATATATATGTATTTAACGTTAATTTAAAGCACATATTAATATGTATTTATGATAATTTCGTGACTGAATTACCTTGGATAAGATCGAATTGTGTTTATTCTAGAAGCCATCGCTTTAAATTGTAGTAAGAAGTAGCTACTCTATATATGCATGCATGGACACCTGTGTATAACGTAAATGCACGCAAACTAACACTATAATAATGCGTGACTTTAATTTTATATTGTCACTTGTACCGCAGGAAGTATGAAAAACTACATTAGTTAAACTTAACTAATAGTAATGTACTAGACTAATTAACTCGCTGTTAGAGGACGCGTTTTTGTTTAGGTACGATATGGATAAATGATAATTTTGA
Source organism: Fagopyrum tataricum (assembly GCA_002319775.1). Classification (NCBI taxonomy): domain Eukaryota; kingdom Viridiplantae; phylum Streptophyta; class Magnoliopsida; order Caryophyllales; family Polygonaceae; genus Fagopyrum; species Fagopyrum tataricum. Next base: position 35,388,799 of record CM008286.1, read on the forward strand.
TCTTAAAAGTTAAAACTTATCTCATAATTATATTTTCTTGACCTTCAATAAAAAAAAAATCATTCTTTATTAATAAATACAAGTTATTTACTAATTTAGGCACCAAAGTAGTATATAATTATGATCGAAAGATATTCGTTTTTGGTCTTGGTACCGAGTACGCACTACCCGTGCAAGTGTAGAGTCGAAATCTTTTTGTATGGGGACAAAAAAAATATTTTACATAAGATATTTCGTATGTTAATTCTTATATTAAGTTGAAGATTAAATACTGAAATTTAATATATAAAAAATCACTTAATCTATATATATATATTTGAATTGAAAATATATAACAAGAAGTTGCTTTGCATATTAATTTTAAAGTTGTGTTTTATAAATAAATGGGTTAAATGGGAGAGTATGCCCTTTTAGTATAAATTAGCACTAAGTAGGCTCCTTTTCATATCAATGGACTAATTATGTCTCATTTACTTATCTTTAAAGATTAAATGAAAGGGCAAATTAGAAATATGAAATTACTTAAGCCCAAGTCCAATTGGTTTAATGAAAGCCCAAATCCAATTGTTTTAATAAAGACCCAAATGTTTTAATAAAAGCCCAAATCCAATTGATTTAATGAAGGCCCAAGTGTTTTAATAAGAGCCCAAACCCAATTGGTTTAATGAAAGCCCACTTGTTTTAATAAAGGTTACGTCCAATACACAAGCTTTGGACAAGGCTTAATACACAAGCTTCGGATAGGGCCCATTACACAAGCATCGAACAGGTCCCAATACACAAGCATCGGACAGGGCCCAATACACAAACATCGGACAGGGCCCAATACACAAGCTTCGGACAGGGCCCATTACACAAGCATCGGACAGGGCCCAATACACAAGCATCGGACAAGGCCGAATACACAAGCATCGGACAGGGCCCAATACACAAGCTTCGGACAAGACCCGATACACAAGCTTCGGACAAGGCCCAATACACAAGCCCGCGCCAGGATCCAATACACAAGCCCGCGCCCGCACTAGGGCCCAATACACAAGCCCGCGCTAGGGCCCAATACACAATATTAATAAATCTTATTGTTATTGGGTTTTGAACTCTTGTACTAGTTGAACTTGTGTATTCCATTATTGTTTTTTGTAATGTTATACTTAAAACCGAATGTTATTACACAATATTGATACACAATTTCAAAGAGAAAACACTTCCATAGTTTACAAAAGTATGTCGTTTACACAAGGTCATGTTACACATGTCTAAGCTTCAAATACACACTTCCGTCGTTTACAAAAACCGGTCGTTTACACAAGGTCAAATTACACAAGTCTAAGCTCAATCGAGTTACACAAGTTCAAGCATAGGACAAAGCCCAAGCTTAATCGAGTTACACAAGCCTATTCGAGTTACACAATTTAAAGCACAATCGAGATACAAAAGTTCAAGCGGAATCGAGTTACACAAGCTCAAGCCCGCTTAGGCTCATTGTCCACCATAGAAGACTGCATTTGAGCATATGCAACAGCTTTCTGAGCTTCAAATTGCCTCTGCTCACGTGCCCTAAGATAGCTGATGTTCTCTTTTAGCCTTGGCTGAGCTATAGGCAAACCATCCACGGCTTGGTTCATGTCAAGTGCCATGTTAAGCTGGATACGTATGCATTCATTTGCTGCAAGCTCAAGTGGAAGAATACTTCCAGCCAAGGTACCACTCGGTGACCTCTTCAAATTTCGAGGTTGAATTTAGCCAGTGATACAAAACCTGAAGCCATTTGCTGAAGAATAGATGAACCATGTGATGGATTGGAATTGCAGACGCCCATGTCATGACCCAATTGAACTGATCATTGCGAATTGCTAATTCAGCAAATAAGGTCCCAAGAGGCATCAACATAAGAGAGTTTCAAGATCATTCAGATAAGGTCCCAAGAAATACCATAAGAGAGTTGATTGATGTTCTTGCGTCGGATAAGAGACATTACCTCGACGATATGCAAGAACTCGAGCTCCCATTCGGGCTGGTTTACTTGATGGTATTTCGAGAAGTTATCGGTGGCGATTTGTAGCGACGCATAAGAGAATTTCCTGATGCCTCTAGCGGAGATATCAACGATTCGATCCCTGAAATTAAGGCGTCGATGAGTCATTTCCTGTGAGGAGAAATTGTGATTAAGGAATTTGAATTTGAGATTTTAGAGATGGGAGTCGGTTCCGAATTAGCAATTTTAACAATAATCTCTTCCAAAATTTGTTCCTGCGAGCGATTGACATTATTTTCTCTATACTGGATTACAGTCGCAGTAGTTCGACCTTCTCTTAGCGTTCTCTGCCAACGCCACCAGCCGCAACTCGCTCGCTCAATTGCCGGTAAAATGCCAATTGCGTCAAGGGTCTGAAGAAGTTGGGGAAATGTACGAAGAAGAGGAAGAGCAGAACGACGGGAGATTTTAGGGTTTTATTTTTTTCTCCATTATACCCCTCCATAGGATTGTTTTTAGATTTAAAATCTTAAGATAAAAATAGGAGAACCTACTTGGTATCTATAAAACCAAAAAAGTCCTAGTCCTCATTTTTTTCTAAATAAATTGTCACATAAAATTAATGTTTGTTAATAAACTAGTATATTAGAAATTATATTTAGCAGATAATATTAATAAAGAGTTAACGTAATAATAAAATAAAAAGACCACTTTTTCCTTGCTCTCAAGAGAAGGTTTGTTCTGATCCATTGATCATTATTTCCCATTAAAATAGTTCAATATTTTTTCTTCCTATCGATCGGTAAACAATGGTAGAAAAGCCCTAATCACAACTGAACCATTAGCCTAACCAATAGGTGAATCAGTTTGGTCACAATAACCAAAGATCTATGTTTTAATCTTCTATGTTAACCAAAAAAAGGCCTATTTTTTCAAATTTTGGGTCTAATTTTTCAGTTGCTTTCACGGTTTTCTTATACTCCAAGATATTCTATTAGATTGACCATCTTCTATCAGTAGTAATGTTAATCAATCGGGCGGCTCCATTGGTGTAGCCAGGAGGGGGCTGGAGGGGCCGTGGCCAGACCGGTTCGATGGGTGGTCTATAAAGTCCTCTTAAACAGGGCCCCTAAAATTTTGGGGCCTAATATGTAAAAAAAGTTGAATATATGTTACACATATCATTCTTATTCCTAGCCCCCGTTTGGTTTAAACTCCGGAAACGGAAACGGAATGAAAACGAATCTAGTCCATACGTATACCATTGTTCATGAAATTGCTGGGAATCATTCTTGTGGTTTGAACTAATTGTGGTAGAATTTGATTAGTTTTATTACCCTATAGGGTAACAAGTTGGGGGAAACAAGTGCATTTTGTATGAAACCAACCGGAATGATTCCATGAACAAAATACATATGTGGACTAGATTCGTTTCCATTCCGTTTCCGTTTCCGGAGTTACAACCAAACGGGGGTTAGTCTATATGGTAAAGTCTCACTATTTTTCTTGTTTTTTTTTTTTATGTTCGAGCCTCACTCATCACGTTTTAATTTTCATTTTACTTGTATAACCCTCTTTTGAACTTTTTTTCTTTTTTCAAATCAAATTATAAAAGATTATCTTCATGGATTAAAAAAATAATAAATGTCGTATTTAATATATATACATAAAAAAATACTCTTTAAGGGGCCTAATATTATTGTTTTGAACAAGGCCCCAAAAATCATTAAGGCGGCCTTGGTCGTGGCCCCTGTTGATGTTCGAATATATATTACGATAAGGGTTTTGTTTACATATTTAGTAGGGCCAACTTGGTAGAGTAATGATCAAGACATTTTTCTTTTGACCAGAAAGTATCAGGTTCGATTCTCACTCATCACGTTTTAATTTTCATTTTACTTGTATAACCCTCTTTTGAACTTTTTTTCCTTTTTCAAATCAAATTATAAAAGATTATCTTCATGGATTAAAAATAAATAAATGTCGTATTTAATATATATACATAAAAAAAATACTCTTTAAGGGGCCTAATATTATTATTTTGAACAAGGCCCCAAAAATCATTAAGACGGCCTTGGTCGTGACCCCTGTTGATGTTCGAATATATATTACGTTAAGGGTTTTGTTTACATATTTAGTAGGGCCAACTTGGTAGAGTAATGATCAAGACATTTCTCTTTTGACCAGAAAGTATCAGGTTCGATTCTTCCTACGTACAACAAGTTGGTAAGCAAGTTCTGTCATAATTTATACCCTTTAATTCTAAATTAACTTTATGCAAATTTACAAATTGAGTAACTAACTAAATTTATTTATTTTAAATAATTTAATTAAATCTATAATTTAATTTAACATTCAAAAATATAAATTTATATCAAACAACTTCCTCCTTATAAGTCTATTTGTTTAGATTGTTTATTTTATTAACAAAATTTTAAATGCAGCAAAATTCACATAAATTTTGTATTAAATGAAGATTAAATGCATGTTATATTGAAAATTTTTTGCTTAAAACATTCAAAATGAAGTTAATCAAGTTTTTCAACATATGAAAAACCGGCTTGTAAATTTTCTCTATGAACTGAACTCTTTGTTAACAATATACCCCAATAATAATAATAATAATATATATAAGTTATTTTATAAATTATTTTAATTTAATATTAATCTTATATTTATTGTTTATTTAAGCTTAATATACACTTATCAACGTAAATTATTTTTTAAAGTCGCCCCTCATGAAAAAAGCATCTGGCTCTGTCACTGGGCGGCTTTGTTGATGAAATACAAAACATTTGGAAGTAATTGTGTTATTGTCTTTGCTCATTTCTACCATTCGTACCAGTTTCTCTAGTATCTCAACGTTGCATTTCACTAGAATTTACCTTTCGGTTGAGTCCTATTAGAAATATTTGAAGGATTATTAGATGTGTTAAGCGGAATTTCTGATTATATCTAAATTTCTAATATAAGGATCTACAAGTATAATCGATAGGAAACAATAGATTGTTCATATGATATATATATTCATGCGTGAACCGGGTCTATTTGGAGATGAACAAATTAGAATGAAACCCCAAGTGTGACTTCTCTACTTGGTCCACACGAGTGTAACATCCCGGAAAAGTGTCACCCCGCATCATTTGAATGAGATTTGTGATTGATTTATAAGGGTGGGTTGCTACCCATGTCAACAAGAATTGTTCTTTTCAATTGGTAGAGTGAGGACAAATAACTCTAGGATTAATTAAGCGTGCCCGTGCGGGAGCAATTTCGGGTCTTACAAATGGTATCAGAGCTAACCTGAGTTACGAGTGTGCTCGTCCTAGTAGGTGGTCACTCGGCTCGGTGGACAGTCCTAGGCCTGACGTGGACGTCAGGAGTTTAAGCGGGGGAGATTGTAACATCCCGGAAAATTGTCATCCCGCATCATTTGAATGAGGATTTGTGATTGATTTATAAGGATTGGTTACTACCCATGTCAACATGAATTCTTCTTTTCCAGTGGTAGAGTGAGGACAAATAACTCTGGAGTTAAGTGTGCTCGTGCGGGAGAAATTTCAGGATGGGTGACCTCTTTGGAAGTTGCTGCGCGAGCATGGTTGACATGAGAACGGCGTCCCTAAGACCTCGGGTCTTACAACGAGCCCGGCGTCTAGATGTCCTTTGTCTTCGTCTGGTAGGACGAAAATCGAAAGGGTAACAATCGAATTGCTTTGGATGATGATTGTAATTTAATATCAAAATACCATCAATTGGTTTTTGACTTTTGAGAGAAAAATGAGAGTTTTTTCTTGGAAAATTAGAGAGAGAAGAAGACTTATATGAGTTTATAATCTTTTAGTAATATAAAACAATTATATATTAAATGATTTGTAAAATCCTTCCACAAAGTAGCTCTTTATGAATAACTCCCCAATTAACATCACCATTTAACTCTTTAATCTTTTATTTCACACATATAACTTATTATTATAATCATTAATATATATATATATATATATATATACTGACAAAAAAAACTCATCTTTCTTTTGATCTAATCCATCAACTCTAAGTGTGTGACTGCATAAGACCCGTTTATAATAGTCATTGTTTAATTGTTTCATTCCATTAATCGTAGTTGACTTCTAGCAAAGCACTATGACTCCTAAATTAACCGGATTGTATATCTCTATCATTTGTCCTATTCCAATTTTAGTCATTGCACATTTAGTTAAATGACACAATTTCTTCAGGAATTTCTAGAATTTGCAACGACTTACTAAAATAAGGTTCAACCGTAAGTAGGGTTGTAATATGAGAGAAGTTTTATTCGGACTAGACCCATCAAAAGTTCCTCGAGCTCGAGAATTTACAAACCAAGCCGAATATGAAAATATTTAAGCTATGTATGTGAGTATCAAAGCATGATAGTAAGCATATAGGAGGTTAAAAACCGATTAGAGCACTAGTATTCATGTTTAAGCTAATATGAAAGTTGGATGTTAAACCTAGCTTAGATTGTTCCTTTATGCACTTTGTTTAGTTCTTAAGCATGATCTAATGTGTTATTATCCGGCTAGTATGAACGAGACTCATAAGTAATTTCATATTATAGTGATGCATTTTGTAGATGCCTATATTGCTAGGATTAGTAATTAAATTATTCCAATAGTAAACACCATGTGGGGAATAATTGATTACTAATTTGTGAAATGTAAGTTACTCTAATTCCTTATATTTATGAAAGTCAATAGCAAACACCATGTGAGACTCGGTTATTTTATATTGATCACTAGTTTGAGACCTAGTTGAGTAACATTTTACCAATAGCAAACACCATGTGAGGTACTATGTTGGCTTGACTAGCATGCATAGATTTGTATTCATCTATCCATGCATATAATTGTTTAGTCATCATTTATTTGTGCACTTGAGAAAATGGGGGCACCGGTAAAGACATTTGACCAATTGCTCTATGTCATGATCAAGAAATATGTGCCCGATGACTTCAAGAATGATATGTTGTTGCAAATTGCCGAGCTCCAACAGAGAAACCTCACTCTGGTAGCTTACTTGGTCAAACTCGAGGAAATGCACATGAAGGCTGACATATCGACCTCCACCATTGCTATTCACACTAAATTCTTGAGTGAACTTAATGCTTTAATTTGGCGTCCGCTCGAGATTGTCCTGTACAAGGATTTGGGAGCATTATGCCATGCCGCCATGAAGCTTCACAAGAAACAACTCGAAATGCCTCGGTGTTCTAGGTATAATTCTTCCTCGAGTCAATATGCTTATTTTTCTAACACACATTCTCGAGATGTGCCTCGTTTTCAAGATTTCGACATCTCCAAAGGAGTCCAACGGACGGGTCAACCCACTAGGCAAGCGGGTAACGAAAAAGCACCAAACCGTGGCCTCACGGCCCTAGCACCGCCGCCTCCCGCTCGAGGCCAACAAGGACCTCCACCAGGGCTCGCCCAAGAGAGCCCGTGTGTTACAAGTGTAGAGGTTTTGGTCACGTTTAACATGATTGTCCGTATACCAAACGGGTTTTGTTCGCCGACCCATTATATGAAGATGGCGAATATGATCAACAAGATGACAATCTCATCATACAGGATGACCAAGACGCCGATCCGCACTTTGGAATGGAGCCATGTGACGAACAACTTGCTTGCACCCCGGCACCACCAGGTAAATTCGCTCTTGTTTCTCGCCGTATTTTGGCTATTAAAGAATTTATCCATATTGACCAACGCGAGAACCTCTTCCTCTCTCGTTGCTTGGTCAATAATACTAGTCTTTCTCTCATCATTGACGGGGTTCATGTTGTAATATTGTCAACGAAAGAGTGGTAAAAGACTTCAAGTTGCCTACAACCACCCATCCAACACCTTGTGGAATCCAATGGATTTCTGATAAGGCGTGTGACACTGTCACATAACAAGCTTGGGTGACGTTTTCTATTGGCGCCTATGTTGATAAGATCCTTTGTGATGTTATCAAAATGGAAGTCACCCATGTTTTGTTAGGACGACCATGGAAATACGATTGTTGATCGTTTCATGATGGTTATCTTAACCGGTACATGTTACAATATAACGGAAAACAGGTCACACCTTTGCCTATGACTCCCCATGAAATTTTGGTTGATTATGCGGAACGGAAAAGGCAACAAGCTATAGATGAGTCAACTAAGGCGCCGGAAACATCGGACCCTCCTATGAGCTCTCCCGATGTTGTAGGTGCTAGTACTTCCAAATCCCGGAACACTTCCCCTCCTGTCCATGCTACCGAGTCTAAAGGTAGTAAAGGCCACATTGTTCCTACGAATACAACTTTCCACCTCCGGGCCCCGTAATTCAAGGATGGTGTGAGCCGAGAATACTCTTAGCCCGACGGCATGATTTAAACCGGTCATGGAAGGCAAGTTCTCATGTTTCTTGCTTGTCCCGTTTTGTTTATCTATTTCTCACGACTCGAGTAACGTGCCATACAAGGTGTCTTTGCTGTTTTTCAAATTTCAGGATATTATACCCAAAGACTTACCACCCAGCTTGCCACCAATCCGAGGGATTGAGCACCAAATTGACTTTGTGCCCGGCGTGTCCTTTCAAAACCATGCCGCTTACCGTGCAAGTCCGGAAGAGACGAAGGAACTATAATGTGAAGTGCAACAACTCCTAGGCGAGGACATGTGAGTGAATCCTTGTCACCATGTTCCGTCTCGGTCATATTAGTGCCAAAGAAAGACGGATCATGGGATTCATGACGGATGTGTGTTGATTGTCGTGCCATCAACCAAATCACCGTCCAATATCGTTACCCAATCCCGTGCCTTGATGACATATTGGACGAGCTCCATGGCGCCACCATCTTCTCCAAAATTGATCTTCGGAGCGGTTACGACCAAATCCGGATGGGTGAAGGAGACGCGTGGAAGACGGCGTTCAAGATGAAGTATGGCCTCTATTAGTGGCTTGTCATGCCATTTGGCCTCTCCAACGCCCCGTCCACCTTCATGCGCCTCATGAACCATGTATTACGCCAATTCTTGGGTACATTCGTTGTTGTTTATTTTGATGATATTTTGGTGTTTAGTACATCTTTAGAGGAACACATCGGGCACCTTCGCCAAGTGCTCGAGTGCCTTAGACGAGAGCAATTGTATGTCAACTTTGAAAATTGTGTCTTTTGCTCGGACACCACTATCTTTAATTTATTTTCGTTTCTAAGGACGGACTACGAGTAGACGAATCAAAATTTCGTGCTATTCGAGAGTGGCCTACTCCTACTACGGTCACCATGGTCCGAGCCTTTCTTAGCTTAGCGGCCTTCTACCGACGCTTTGTCAAGAACTTTATGTAACACCCCAAATCCACGGGACTTGGGGCGCTACTGGGCTAGAATCTCATAATGGATCCTGACCCTAGCCTAACAACAAGTTCACTGGATCTTACAACAAGACACAAATAGATTAAAACCAAACATCAAACTGTAATATATATATATATATATATATATATATATATATATATATATATATATATATATATATATATATATATATATATATATATATATATGAATATATGTGACACGAGGAATATATAATCCTCGCCTCTGAGTGCTATTGCCAGCTGGAGTGGTGTCGGCGCACTTTCCCGTATACCCTAAGGGAGTGGTAAGTGTCCATCACGTATACCAGATTTGGCCCGTCTACAAAGAACCTCCCAGACTCCACTACGGGATGAAAGGGTCTGTTGTCACGGCCACTACAATGGGCGGTGAATAAACCATAGGTCGTTAATAATCAAAATCGCATGCTATCAAGCATATACCAAACACTACTCATGCAAACATCCAATATAAGGATGGTAGCTAAGTAATTTCTACGGACTTACCTCAACCTCAAGATACTGTCAACCACGATCAACTCCAATCCGGAGAACATCATTGCCTAATAACAAGGCATAATAAGATATCAAATCTCCTATCAATCAAAGAGGTCAAACCTAGACCCAAGGGATCCATAAGGATCATATCCAACCTATAAACCTCAACAACCTACTAAACCTCAAAGCCACAACCAGCACATATCGGTACCATAATCATCATCATCCTATCCTCATACACACACCTAGCATGCCACTAACCCACTCATACTAGGAAAGGAAAGGATCCATACCACACTACTCTAGGTAGGTCCTACACAAGACGCACCTGCGTGACAGGAAAGACGCAGGGGCGACACACTGGGAGGCGCAGGCGCGGCGGCATTCCCACGCAGGGGCGGCAACACTGAGGCGCAAGGGCGGTTTGCAGTGCAGAATGTTATTTCCGACTTCTCTTCAACTCTTCACGTAATGAATTCACGTCTTCAGCATCCAGCATCCATACACATACATATATATATATATATATATATATATATATATATATATATATATATATATATATATATATACATATAAACATCAATACTATGCCTAGAAGATCTAACTCAAGATTCATCTTGTGGAATCCTAAGCTAAAAGAGATGGAAAGGAAGAAAGAAAGAAAGAAAGAAGAAAAAAGAAGAAGGGCTTACCACTGTTGTAGCCTAACAGAAGGAAATGATCAACACTAGCACAATTCAGTTGGCTCTCACAACACAACATCCACTCAACATCATCATCAACCAAAGTCTACACAAACTTTCTTACTAACCAAGGAGAAACACAAGAAGAAGATCCAAGGAGAAGGAAGGAGAAAAGAAGAATGTGAGGCAGCTAGGAAATGAAGGAAACCCTTCATCTGGAAGCAAAGAAGACGATTAAAGGGAAAGAGAAGAGTAAAGCATGGCCAAGAGTCAAAAATGCCGGTTGCAGCCGCAGGAAACTGCAGGGGCGGACTCCCTGAGCCGCAGGGGCGGAACACAGAACACCCGTTGGGGCGGCGCAATGGACCCGCAGGGGCGGCTAGGTCCTAGCTCAACACTAAAGACTGAGGCTCTTACACTTTAGCATGGTAGCGGCACCGTTACATGAGCTTACTACCATGTGTGTAACATTTGAGTGAAGTGATACCAATGCTCGAGCGTTTGATGCGCTCAATGGCCGCCTTTGTAATGCACCATTATTCCAACTCCCAAACTTTCTGAAAATTTTTGAGGTGGAGTGTGATGCATCGAATGTGGGCCTTGGAGGAGTTCTCTTAAAAGAGAATCGTCCAATTGCCTACTTTAGTGAGAAACTTTACGGTCCTTCCCCCTCTTACTACAAGGAACTATATGCTTTAGTTCGTTGTCTTAAGACATGACAACATTACTTGTGGCCGAAGGAGTTCGTCATTCATTCGGATCATGTGGCTCTTTCGTATCTCAAGAATGAAAAAAATCTTAGACGGCACCATGCTAGTTGGGTAGAGTTTTTAGAGACGTTTCCTTATGTCATTCGGCGTAAGAAAGGCATGGAGAATGTGGTAGCCGATGCCCTTTCTTGCCGGTATGTCCTTCTTGTGCATATAGACGCCAAGATACATGGATTTGCTCTTATCTATGAGTTATACGCCACGGATCTTGACTTCAAGGATATATGGGCACAATGCCTTGACCTCCGAGAGCACGAGTCTTTCTTTATTAACGATGACTATCTATTCCGCGCTCGTCTATATGCTATTTGTTGATGAAGGAAGCTCATGAGGGCAGTGGTCACTTCGGTGCTATCAAGAACCTTTCCGCTCTCCCAAACGAATTTCTTTTAGCCCCGAATGTGCATGCATGTGACACGGTTTTGCAAGGGTTGCATCACATGTCATCATTCAAAATCGCACCAAGGTCTGGATGGATTGTATTCTCATTTTTCTATACCAATGGGACCTTGGGAGGATCTTTCCCTGGACTTTGTGGATAGCCTACCCATGTCAAAACGAGCAAAGACTCCATTTTTTCGGTAGTCGGCCGTTTTTAAAAAAATGGATCACTTTGTCGGGTGTAAGAGCACCCAAAATGCTAGCGATGTCGCCACATTATGCTTTGACAATGTGGTGCGCTTACATGGGATACCACGTTATATCCTTAGTGATCGGGATGTGAAATATGTGAGTCGCTTTTGGAGAACGTTATGGGGAAAACTTGGAACCAACTTGTTTTTTTCAAGTAGTTATCACCCCCAAACTGATGGTCAAATTGAGGTGACCAATCGAACTCTCGGTGCTCTACTTAGAGCCACCACTAGGACAAACCCACGTAGGTTGGAGAGCTTACTTACTAATGTAGAGTTTTTGTATAACAAGTCTAGGCATACGGCGACTAAGTTATAACCATTTGAATTTGTCTACGGCCTCAATCCACACACCCCGATGGACTTCACTCCCCGCCCGCTTAAGGACGGAGGACACATCACCGCCGCAAACTGAGTCGCCCAAGTCATTAAGCTTCATGAGCAAACTAGGACACAACCTTAACGTCGTGCCACCAAACTTGTCAGACAACACAACAAGGGAGGCAACGACATCTCTTTTGAGCCCGGTGATCTTGTTTGGCTCCACTTAAGGAAGGAGCGTTTTCCATCTCGCCACATGAGCAAGATCTCCGACCGTGGTGATGGCCCATTCCGCATCTTATCCCGCCAAGGCCCGGATGCATGTAAAAGCTAGGATTTCTTAATCCTAATTAATGATGATTAACTTAATCATCGATAGTAATTGACTCATAACTTGCAAACAACGTGTAAATGATGAGTATATATTCCACCATTATGTTCTTGGTGTAATTCTGGACTTGTGAGGAAATTTTCACTTTTTCCTCCGGGGAATAATTTTTACCCTCTGGTATTATTTGAAGCATTTGAGAGCTCCAATTAATAGAAATGCAGTTGAGAAAAATGATCAGGACATCAAATATGTCCTAGATGTGAACTAATATGAAAAGGTAAAACGGCCAAAAGAGTCGCTATTTTGTTTCTTAGCGGCTAAGAAAGGTGGCTTAGGATTTCGCGTTTTCCGAGAAAATTGTGGAATAATTATCCACACAATATTCCGGATTTATCACTCCAATTTCGAGAAGTTTGGAGAATGGGCTCAAACCACCTTCGGAACGGTAAAAGGATAATTATCGACTTTGCTAAAGGAGAATTATCGTCTTCGCTATAAATAGCGGAAATTAATTCATTTCATTTCACATTTCTTCGTAAAAGCTCTAATTTCTCTCAACCTTCAATCTCAGATCTACTCTCCATTTCTAATCTGATTTCAATTCCGTTTGAGGTTTCGGATTCCTCTCTTCATTCTCTTCATTTCGATACCAACATTTCGCGTTTCTATCTAAGTTAAGGCCAGGTCGTGCATATCCCTTACCTGGTCAGTTCCGTCGCTCAGTTTCCGGTGAATTTGGTGGTGTCGGAGCGTAGCTTTCGTCCTTGTGATTCCGAATCTTCTTTCGGTTCGTCAATCGGGTTAGTAACGAATAAGTTATGAATTTATTCGTTTTCCGTATTGAAGGTTATTCTAATATGACCTTAGGTTTGTCAAAATGGATAAATGGAAGTTCTATTATGTCCGTTTAATTATTCTGATGATCTTAGGTTGTTTGAATGACGAGATCTGATAACAGGTGGTTATGAAATTGCCTTCGGGCAAAATGTTACGCAACCGATATTTACTTAATTAATTAAAGGATTAATTAATTAAATTAAGATTCGGGAAACGTCGTAAACCTAATTAAATTCAAAGGAATAATTTAATTGATGTTTGAAGCGAGAAGTTTAATACGAGGAATTTGATATTCCTTACAGGTGTTGCAGAAGGCAATAAACTAATTGTAGGTTGACTTGGTTGTTTGCGAATTCTCAGGTAAGTCTTCGGACTTACTTAGTCTTGATTTGCAGAGGTTACTACTTGAGAGATTCGAATTGTGTGGCGTTAGATTTGTTATGAAAGTATGATGAATGTGATACCATGATCATTGTGATATTTGTATGAAATGTTTAGCATGTTGTGTGGTATAATTATCTGGAAATAATGTTGAAAGTTATGATAAGCAGGCTCATATGTTGTTATGGTATATAAATATATATATATATATATATATATATATATATATATATATATATATATATATATATATATATATATATATATATATATATATATATATATATATATATATATATGAGTGTATATATATGATACATGTGTTAGCTATGATGTGTGGTAATGTGTGAAAAGGTTATATTAATTCTAGTGAATTAATAATGTGTGGCATATAGCTAACGGACAAAGATGTGTGAACACATGTGATATGTGTATGTGAGAACGAGCATGTAATCATATAGTCATCACCCATATGTGGCGAGGCACATAAGTGCACCGGCTACACCCATGGACTTGGGTAAGAATGCCGTATTAGCCTGGACTGACGTTAGTCTGGATTAGCGATAAGACTCTTTGAGTTGCGGCCGGGATTCCCTCAATACTAGGAGTGGAAGGTGCGACCGTTGCGAATATGATCTGCCTGATATCATGGGGTACTGACATAGGGGCTTGCTCCATGGGGCAATCAGAGTGCAAATGAATTAATAAGATGGTATCGCCGACCTATAATAAGCATGTAAATGAATGTTCCGGCCATAGGTGCATGTGCATATAGTATGGCTAGGTTGATGTGTTGCATATATTGTATATGTGAATATCTCGTGGACAGAATTATGATCTTGAACTAACGGTCTATACCGACATCTTTTTAGGTATTCCTGCTCATAGGGATGTTGTAGGGACGTCAGCTGCTGGAAGTGGTCCGTTGGGGCAGTGATCTCACGGGGGTTGGTTTGTTTTATTTTGAGTTTCCCGCTTGTTGGTGGAGGTGTACACTTGTCGGTGTACAACGTTGTCAAAGGTTGTTTTTGCAGGAACGCGGTTGACTTTTTACATCTATAACGCTTATGTTGTCGTTTTGGGTGTATGCATGTGCATGGTTTTGTTATGTAAACTTTTATACAATAGGTTGAATGTTCTCATTATTTGTCTGTGCTTCTTGTTGCAAGGTCCTATAAGTGATGTTGTTGTCAGGCTAAGTGATGGGACCCACTGTGTGGTCCCTATCCAAGTGGCGATTTGGGTTATTAAAAACCCGGGTCGTTACAGCGTAGTATCAGAGCTTATGTTGACAACAAGAGCACAAATGATCTGAAATAAGACATGACAATTCAGCCTAACTACAACCTAGGCGAGATTGGTTTTGAAATATGAAATTAAGTGTTGGAAATTGTTTTGAAAATTTTCATCGTATGATTTTCATGAATTTAAAATCATATGCATAGTTGGGATTGTGAGATAAATCACTGCCTTACCACTCCTCAGTGTGACTCCCTGTAAGTGTAGTTCTCTTTCTAACTTTTAAGATTCTTAGTATTCAGATTGATATCACTACTGCTATACGTAGTGGATATGTTTCATGAGATAACGATCTCGAATGTTACGGCTTGTTAAAGTCTTGAAATGACAACCAAGACTGTTTTGATTAAAAGACAAGAAAGTCGCAGTCTCATTGCGAGTGCGCCGCGAGCAGATACTGCATGTGTGCCAGCAGGAGCACAACGTACTAGAAGTCAATGGGAGAGTAGTGTTGATAGTAGGAGGTCGAGGTCAAGTACCTCTACCCATCATGTTGCACAAGATAAGAAGATGCACAAAATGAGAAGATGTAGGAAATGATTAATGTAGCAGTCGAGAGAGTTTTTGTTATGAGAGAAGCACAAGGGCAAGCACGAGTTGTTGAATCCTAGGTACCAGAAGTTCCACATGTGGAACAGGAGGATAGTGAACTTCGTTTAGAGAAGGGACTAAGGGCCATGAAGAGGAGAGATGCACCAATGTTTGCTGGAGCTCATGGGATGGAAGTGGGTTGGTGGTTGAATCACCTAGACATGACTTTTGGAGACATAGGAGTACCAGAAAAGTATAAGGTAAAACTTGCAGCAACCTTTCTGCAGAATGCCATTGTATGTTGGTAGATGAGAACCCGTGCAATCATTGTGGATTATGAGACTTTCAAGAATCGGATTCGGACACACTTTTGCCCAACTGCAGCCGTACTAACCTATTGAAGTCTTTTCTAGAAGCAACGATTGAAGATTCTCCAAGGATGGAGATAATCGAGAAATTTCATGAGGAGTATACATGTTGGGTACATGAGGGTCATTTGGCAAGCTTGTTTGCGAATATATTGAAACGACCTACCAATCTGGTGTTGTCACCTTTTGAAGATCTGACATTATTGGAGTATCAAGAGAAAGCCCTAAAGCTTGAAGCTGACAATGCTTTAGAAAAGAGGTGGATTCCCGAACTGGTGGATGATAGAGACAAAAGTTCACTCCAAGTTTCTTTAAACTTACGAGTACGAAACTTGTGACTCAAGGGACAAGGCCTCCTCCACAACCACGAACAAGATGAAATTGGGAGGGAAAAACGTGTTTCAATTGTGAAGAGCCAAATCATTACAAGAGGATTGTCGAAAGGTCCAACTACATGCTTCAGATTTAGTCAACCGGGGCATATGGCCAAGTTTTGTGTAACTCGGTGAACAACCTCTTCTAAAGGATATTCTCCCAACATGGGAGGAGAAAGAAGTCAAAGTGTACATGGAGGTTAGATCAAGTATAATGGTCAACAAATTTCCTTATAATCGGATTGGATAGTAATGACGTAATTCTAGGCATGAACTGGATGATTAGGTATAAGACTAAGATAGATAGAGATGCACTAACAGTAACAATGTTAGATAAGGACGGAACTTGTCACGTGTTCAAAGGAGGTGATTCCCGAGAGCCATTGATTATGATTTCTTCTATGAAAGTTGTTAGTTTGATCAGGAAGGGTTATGAAGCATATTTGTGCTATGCTCTGGAGAAAGAAGGAAATATTCAATTGAAATACATTTCAATTGCTCGTGAGTTTAATGATGTTTTTCAAGATGAACTACCTGTATTGCCACCTACGAGGCAAGTTGACTTTAGAATTGATCTAGAGCTTGGAACTAGACTAATTTCTAAAGCACCTTATAGAATGGCGTCTGTGGAAATGCTTGAGCTGAAGAAGCAGTTAGAAGAATTGACAGATAAAGGATTTATTCGACCAAGTGTGTCACCATGGTGAGCGCCTGTGTTGTTTGTGAAGAAGAAGGATGGTACCTTGAGGTTATGCATTGACTATAGAGAACTGAATAAGGTAACGATCAAGAACAAGTATCCTTTGCCACAGATTGATGATTTGTTGGATCAATTACAAGGAGCGACGGTTTTCTCCAAGATAGACTTGTGGTCAAGTTATCATCAATTGAAGATTCAAAATGAGGATATCCATAAGACCGTATTCCGAACACGGTATGAACCTTACGAGTTTGTAGTCATGCCATTTGGATTAATTAATGCACCTGCTGTGTTTATGGAGTTGATAAATATGATTTTCATTGGATACTTGGACAAATTTGTTGGGGTCTTTATAGATGATATATTGGTTTATTCACGAGGTAAGGAGGAGCATGTAGACCATTTGAAAGCAGTACTTCAAGTGTTGAAAAAAGAGAAACTTTATGCCAACCTATCCAAGTGTGATTTCTAGATGAAGGAAGTTGCATTCTTGGGACATGTGATTACTGCAAAAGGAGTCAGAGTTGATCCATCAAAGATTGAAATTGTGCTAGCGTGGGAACCACCCAAAAATGTGAAGGAGACACGTAGTTTCCTAGGACTAGCAGGATACTATAGACGTTTTGTGGAAGGGTTCTCCATCATAGCCAGACTTATGACCAACCTTTTGCAGAAGAAAACAAAGTTTGTATGGACTGACAAATGTCAAGCAAGTTTCGAAGAGATTAAGAAAAGATTGACAACTGCACCTGTGTTAGCTCAACCGAATGGAACTCTAGGGTTCATTGTTTATAGTGATGCTTCCAAGATGGGTCTAGGATGTGTTCTGATGCAGAATGACCGATTCATAGCTTACGCATCTAGACAATTGAGGCAATATGAGCAGAACTACCCAACACACGACTTAGAGTTAGCAGCGGTAGTTCATGCACTGAAGATTTGGCGGCACTACTTATTTGGAACAACGTGCAAGATTATGACAGATCATAAGAGTTTGAAGTACATCTTTACTCAAAAAGAGTTGAATATGAGGCAAAGAAGATGGTTAGAGCTGATAAAGGATTATGATTTGGAGATATTGTATCATCATGGTAAGGCTAACGTGGTTGTTGATGCACTGAGCAGAAAGTCAGTTCAAGAAAAATTAATTGCCCGTTTAACTACACAACCTGAGATACAAAAGGATCTGATTCGTATTGGTATCAAAGTGTGGGTTCATAATTATCAAGGATATGTATGTACCTTGGAGATAATGCGTAGTTGGTTGGAAGAGATCCAACAAAAACAACTGAGTTGCCCTGATCTGACCAAGGTGAGGTCAATGCTCATAAATGGCGGGAGTTCAGACTTCTTTATAGATGACGACAATATGATTAGATACCAAGGAAGGATATGTGTGCCTCATGATGATGAGATCATAAGAAAGATACTTGCTGAAGCCCATACAACACCATATTCCATACATCCAGGATCAAATAAGATGTAGCGGGATATTAGACCATACTTCTGGTGGAAGGGTATGAAGAATGACATTGTCAAGTTTGTGGCACAATGTCAAACATGTCAACAAGTTAAGATTGAACACCAAAGACCGGGAGGAGAACTTCAGTCACTAGAGATACCAGAATGAAAATGGGAGCACATCATTATGGATTTCATAACTAGTCTACGTAGTAGCAAAGGTTATGACTCCATATGGGTGGTGGTGGATAGATTGACCAAGACAGCAAGATTCATTCCAATCAAGGAAAGTTGGACTGTAAACAGATTGGCTGAGGAATTCGTGAATTAGATAGTCAGATTACACGGAGTTCCTAAAACCATAGTTTTAGATCGAGATGGCTGGTTTACTTCTAGATTTTGGAATCAAGTACAAACAGTAATGGGAACCAAGTTGAATTTTACAACAGCGTTTCACCCACAGTCAGATGGTCAGTCAGAAAGAACTATTCAGCCTTTGGAAGACTTGTTGAGATCTTGTGTACTTGATTGGGGCCGGTATGGCCAAATCATCTACCATTGGTTGAATTCACGTACAACGATAGTTGACATGCATCCATTGGAATGGCACCCTATGAAGCACTGTATGGAAGAAAATGTAGAAACCCCGTTGTGTTGGGATGAGCCTGCAGATGTCATAGATACAGCTCCAGACAAAGTCAAAAGTGATATGGAGAAAGTTGCTCTAATCCGAGAAAGGATGTTTGCAGCGCAGAGTAGACAAAAGTCTTATGCTGATAAGCGACGACGTCCATTGGAGTTTAGAATAGCGACACAAGTTTGGCTGAAAGTATCACCAACTCGTGGAGTCAGACGATTTGATATTAAGGGAAAGTTGAGCCCTCGGTATATAGGACCGTTTGAGATTCTAAAAAGAATTGGTAAAGCGGCATATCGTTTGGCATTACCGCCAACTATGGATGGAGTACATCCAGTATTTCATGTATCACAACCAAGACAATATCAACCGGATCCGAGCCATGTACTCAACTATGATGATATTGAGGTGGAACCCGATCAAGCCTTTGCTGAATATCCAATGGTTGTATTAGATAGAAAGATGAAGAAGTTAAGAACCAAAGAAATTCCATTAGTAAAGATTCAATGGTCCTGAAGGGGGATGGAAGAAGCTACATGGGAAACAGTTGAACACATGGAGAGAAATTATCCAGAGGTGTTTAACTCTTTGCTCAGCGATTGGAAAAGAGGTAAAGAGTAGTACATAACTTTTCCACTAACTTATGTGTTAATGTGATTATTTGCTTATTTGCATTGGCTAGTGTTTGCTAACTTAGGAAGTGATAGACTTCCCTAGTGTGAGCTCGATGACCCCCGATAATGTGGTAATAACCTATGGTTACATGAAATGCAAAGATAGTTTATTTATGTGACTGATGGATCCAGTCTTCTCGCGAGTTATGTACTAAAGTTTCGGGACGAAACTTTTCTTAAGGGGGTGAGATGTAAAAGCTAGGATTTCTTAATCCTAATTAATGATGATTAACTTAATCATCGATAGTAATTGACTCATAACTTGCAAACAATGCGTAAATGATGAGTATGAATTCCACCATTATGTTCTTTGTGTAATTCTAGACTTGTGAAGAAATTTTCACTTTTTCCTCCGGGGAAAATTTTTTACCCTCCGGTATTTTTTGGAGCATTTGGGAGCTCCAATTAATAAAAATGCAGTTGAGAGAAATGATCAAGACATCGGATATGTCCTAGATGTGAACTAATATGAAAAGGCAAAACGGCCAAAAGAGTCGCTATTTTGTTTCTTAGAGGCTAAGAAAAGCGGCTTAGGATTTCGCGTTTTCCGAGGAAATTGTGGAATAATTATCCACACAATATTCCGGATTTATCACTCCAATTTCGAGAAGTTTGAAGAATGGGCTCAAACCGCCTTCGGAACGGTAAAAGGATAATTATCGACTACGCTAAAGGATAATTATCGTCTTCGCTATAAATAGCGGAAATTCATTCATTAATTCATTTCATTTCATATTTCTTCGTAAAAGCTCTGATTTCTCTCAACCTTCAAACTCAGATCCACTCCGTTTGTAATCCGATATCAATTCTGTTTGAGGTTTCGGATTCCTCTCTTCATTCTCTTCATTTCGATACCAACGTTTCGCGTTTCTGTCGAAGTTAAGGCCAGGTCGTGCATATATCACTTACCTAGAAAGTTCCGTCGCTCAGTTTCCGGTGAATTTGGTGGTGTCGGAGCGTAGCATTCGTCCCAGTGATTCCGAATCTTCTTTCGGTTCGTCAATCGGGTTAGTAACGAATAAGTTATGAATTTATTCGTTTTCCGTATTGAGAGTTACTCTAAAATGACCTTAAGCTTGTCAAAATGGATAAATGGAAGTTTCATTATGTTCGTTTAATTATTCTGATGATCTTAGATTGTTTGAATGACGAGATCTGATAAATGGTGGTTATGAAATTGCCTTCGGGCAAAATGTTACGCTGCCGAAATTTAATTAATTAATTAAAGGATTAATTAATTAAATTAGGATTCGGAAAACGTCGTAAACCTAATTAATTTCAAAGGAATGAATTTAATTGATGTTTGAAGCGAGAAGTTTAATACGAGGAATCTGATATTCCTTGCAGGTGTTGTAGAAGGCAATAAACTAACTGTAGGTTGACTTGGTTGTTTGCGAATTCTCAGGTAAGTCTTCGGACTTACTTAGTCTTGATCTGCCGAGGTTACCACCTAAGAGATTCGAATTGTGTGGCATTAGATTTGTTATGAAAGTATGATGAATGTGATACCATGATGATTGTGATATTTGTATGAAATGTTGAGCATGTTGTGTGGTATAATTATCTGGAGATAATGTTGAAAGTTATGATAAGCATTCTCATATGTTGTTATGGTATATATATATATATATATATATATATATATATATATATATATATATATATATATATATATATGAGTGTATATATATGATACATGTGTTAGCTATGATATGTGGTAATGTGTGAAAATGTTATATTAATTCCAGTGAATTAATAATGTGTGGCATATAGCTAACGGACAAAGCTGTGTGAACACATGTGACATGTGTATGTGAGAACAAGCATGTAATCATATAGTCATCACCCATATGGGGCAAGGCACATAAGTGTACTGGCTACACCCATGGACTTGGGTAAGAATGCCGTATTAGCCTGGACTGGCGTTAGCCTGGATTGGCGATAAGACTCTTTGAGTCGCGGCCGGGATTCCCTCAATCCTAGGATTGGAGGGTGCGACCGTTGCGAATAGGATATGTCTGCTATCATGGGGTACTGACATAGGGGCTTGCTCCATGGGGCAATCAGAGTGCAAATGAATTAATAAGATGGTATCACTGATCTATAATAAGCATATAAATGAATGGTCCGTCCATAGGTGCATGTGCATATAGTATGGCTAGGTTGATGTGTTGCATATATTTTATATGTGAATATCTCGTGGACATAATTATGATCTTGAACTAACGGTCTATACCGACATCTTTTTAGGTATTCCTGTTCATAGGGATGCTGTAGGGACGTCAGCTGCTGGAAGTTGTCCGCCGGGGCAATGATCTCACAAGGGTTGGTTTGTTTTATTTTGAGTTTCCCGCTTGTTGGTGGAGGTGTACACTTGTCGGTGAACAGCGTTGTTAAAGGTTGTTTTTGCAGGAACGGCGGTTGTGTTTTTACATCTATAACGCTTATGTTGTCGTTTTGGGTGTATGCATGTGCATGGTTTTGTTATGTAAACTTTTATACAACAGGTTGAATGTTCTCATTATTTGTCCGTGCTTCTTGTTGCAAGGTCCTATAAGTGATGTTGTTGTCAGGCTAAGTGATGGGACCCACTGTGTGGTCCCTAGCCAAGTGGCGATTTGGGTCCTATAAGTGATGTTGTTGTCAGGCTAAGTGATGGGACCCACTGTGTGGTCCCTAGCCAAGGTCCTATAAGTGATGTCGTTACAGTGCATACATGTTAGAGCTTCCGGATTCCTACGGAGGGAACCCGACATTCAACGTCAATGACCTTGCCCCTTATGTTGAGCCCATCTTTGAGGATGGTGAAACGGGCACGTTTCAAAGCCAAGATGGGAGGAATAATGCTCCCTTGAATACGCCCTTGACTACGTTGACCGTAGATGATGAGGACGAGGCTCTGAGGGTTCGCTCGGATGGACCTCTCATTTGTGCCTGAGCCAAAGCCATCACCCAAGCTATCGGCTCTATCATCATCCGCACCATTACATCACTTGGATCAGTTAGTGACATGCCGTGTCTCCACACCACCATGACGTAGACTACTGGCTCCGTCCGCACCTTTAACCTATATAGCGGCATGTCTCGTCTTTCCGGCACCATGACATGAAGCTAGCACTTTTTGGAATATATTTTTCATGTTTTTGTTGTATTGTAATAAAAGGATATTCCCTATAGAATATTTCTTTTAAAACTTATCCTTTAGGTTTTCCCTTTTTGGGCCTCCTTTTATGGACTTATTTTGGCCCGTTGGCCCATAGTTAGGCAATGCCCTCTATATAAGGATTGGTCGCCTCACTTGTTTTCATATGTTCAAGTTTACTAAGTATTGAGAAGTATATCCTACTACTTACCTTGGGAATCAACTCTTTCTTCCATCCTCTCAAAGTTCTTCCTTGGATCTAAGCTTTGAACCATGAAACCCACATTCGAGGGTTCTTCTCAAGAATCAACCCTCAATCCACATCAAAAGGTTTATTCGATCTCTCTAGATCTAATCAACTTTCACTTTCGCATCCATATCAATTGCTTCCGCCCCGATTTCGATCCAAAGTTACAATGATGCACATCAACAAACGAGTAGTTGGAGCTCTAGCTTGACCTAGATCCGAAGTTTATCCTTAAATATCTCCAAGGACGCATCAGGACCCATCATCATCATCATCTTACAGTGGGGGAGTTTGACGCCAGTTTTGGTTTCCCTATAGGAGGTGTGCGTTTTGAAAAAGTTTGCTAGTATGATGTTACAACCTTCTAGCAGGCCATTGTTGCCTCCTGAGAGATCTGACGACCTTCGAACACGAAGGCTTCGCGGATATTGCATCTGACTATCTCCATACTTCACTGATACCTATCTGAGTACCTCCTACCAAGGTATCACTCTTCTGGTGATGTTAGTTGCAAGGAGTCTTACATATTATGTTGCTAATGACGGGAAAAGGCTTTGATATGAGTTTCTTCTTAGACCACTATTTACAAAAGGCCTCTTGGAAGAGTGGCACACTCATGTGCGGAACCATCATCACCTTCACTGCTTGTCGACTAGGACACAAAATTTCTAGGCTTTCTCCCATAAGAGACTAGTCGTTCCGCATTTCAGTTTCCACTATGAACCGCATGAGTCTCTTCAAGAGGTCTGCCCGGGGGCTAGTAATGATGGTCCATGGTCACAACATGTTTACATGACCCTTCCTTTACCATACAATATCCAAGGAACTAGGTTGAGCCTTTCCTTAGACATATCCAACATGCCCAGTCCGCAGAGGGAGGATTGAGATGACACTATGCTTGATGCAAACATTGTTGCACTATTCCTGATCCATCTACTCAAGCTGGCAGGAGATACCACGTACCCCTCCTTGACTTCTACACTCGCATGCGATAGGTTTCACTACTTTTCGTCAGGAACAGCGAGACCTCATCACCTCTCTCACCTTTATTATGTCCGAGCTTACTACCTAGATGCGACATATATCCTCTCGGCAGGACGATCTTCACAACCTTCACACTGATCTTTTCGATGAGTTAAGACATCCTCACATGACATTGGTGGCACATCTACTTCCTTTACCCCCGAGGGTAGAGACGATGAATTTGAGTTCGATGATCTTGATGTGTGATCTTTTCTTCTTCTTAGTTATTCACCACCACATGTTGCGCATCATGCTTTTGTGAGTATTCTCTTTCTTTACTTGGTTGTCTTCCATATTGGGATTATGTGGAGTTTAAGTATGAGGTGTTTGTACTCACTAACGCTATCATGTTTTCCTTTCTTGTTTTTTTTTTAGTTTTTTATTGTGTCTTTCCCTATTCTTGCATGCATTTAGTGTATTTGATTCAAACGAGTCTTATTACCTTCAGAAATTTGATATATTGGAAAAATTATTCGATAATATATGTGCTTACGACGCTTTAGATAATATCTTTTTGCTATTGTTTATGCACATAAGTTTTTGGATAAATTTTGATGATTAACTTATGTGAGCCCACCCGACATAATCAACGACAATGATGTGCCGGCTCCTAGGTCGTCGTCACCCTTCACTCGAGGTAGAGCTCACATACTAGGATAAACCACCTTGACCTACCATCCTTTTGGAGCACCGACATGTGAGACCGACTATGCTTATCATCTAGTGAACATGCTTGAGGCAATTGAGGATTCCTAGGCTCACCTTGACTTGAGGCATTTTTTGCTAGAATGTTTGGACCTTATAGTTTGTATTTTATGTTTGCAAAATAAAATATGGTTTTTCTCTTGATATTATTTCATGATATTATGCACCTCTATACGGCATGATATTATGTGAATAATGAAGGTTGATTTAATAGAAGTGACATGAAATAAACACTTGTATCTAAACCAAACATTCCATAGAATTTTAATGGCATAATTTCCATCTTTATATAGGAAAATTTTCCAACCACTTTTGTGCCATTTTAAGCTCCATTTGGCTGGTCAATTAAAGGGACTTTAGGTCATTTAGTTGCTTGAAATTAGTGGAGAAAACCCTTAGTTTGTCTTCTTTTTAATTGTAAAACTCTTGGTTGTTCCTTGCTTTATGGTGGGAGTTAGGTGTTGAATCAAAAAGAAAGAGTTGTAAAAGTCTTGGTTTTCCAGCCTAAATAAGGATTACTCCTACATCTTTTGAAAAACCAAAAATTGAGTTGAATCTAAAAGAAAGAGTTGTATTTTTACTTTCAAAAAAACAAACCTAGAAACTAGGGTGAGAGGCCAAAGTTTCGAACCCATAAGGTGAGAGTCCAAGCTATTGTGAGTTTTCTCTTCTTTCATGTTTGAATACATTGTTTGTGTTTTATATCTCAGTATGTGTGGCGAGTCTCCTTCCTTGATCTAGGGATGAGAATGATTTATATAATGCTTTAATTCTATTGTTGCATATATACTTATGAATTGAGATATTTGATAATCCTTCTTTTCAAAGGGCTTAATTCTACCTTTTAATTAGCTTTGTTGGTCCGGAGTGGCGTTCTTAATTGGTTTAGATAAAAACAAAGTGAAGAACCAAGTAGTTTTGTTTTATTGAAAAGATTTGAAAAGAACTTAGTTTTGAGAGCACTAGTGTTTCAAAGCTTCGTGGATTCTTAAACATCGTAAAATTCATCGGTATTTGTACCTTTTAAAATGAAGGACCTAACCTTGAAGGTTTTGTTTTGGTCTTTTTTGGGTATCTAAATGCGCATGAGTTTTCCTATACTCGCCGAACCGCTGAATGATAGCTACGTGAGTTGGAAAGCACGGTATATGTTTGTCTATGCCCAATTCTACTCTAGATGATTACATGTTTTATCAATTATCAAAGTTCATAAACATTATATATGCATCAATATTTTTAATTTATTATAGCGGGGGAATTATTGTTTCCTTAGATCGATTTCCTCACAACAACAATCATTGCTTTCTTGGTCTCTTAACCTTCTCAAAGACATATTCTTTCCTTTTCTCCCTTTACTTAGCGTAATTACTATCATTTATATTC
This sequence comes from Fagopyrum tataricum, assembly GCA_002319775.1. Taxonomy (NCBI): domain Eukaryota; kingdom Viridiplantae; phylum Streptophyta; class Magnoliopsida; order Caryophyllales; family Polygonaceae; genus Fagopyrum; species Fagopyrum tataricum. The sequence continues at coordinate 35,415,162 of CM008286.1, forward strand.
AAACAGACGCGATCCTTATGATTCGATACCCGTTTATACTACATCTGATCCCGTAATACTTGTTGGGAGACCGTTTTATTACGGTAAAACTTCCACTATGAAACGACGCATGGAAACAAAAAAACAAAAAATATCCCATGGAAAAACCAAGGATTGGATACTTCAAACATAATTTTGATGGGTCTAAACATAATAATGGGAACTGCGTTTTTGGATTAATCTTGAGATACCACCTAATGCAGGAGCATCTGAGAGCTTAACCTCACCACTCCGGACGATGAGACCAACAAAGCGCATGATCATGTGGAGAGCTAGGAGAAGGTATATGCATAGATTCAGGAGATGGATCAAGTTGCATGGATTCCGACTTGTACCTCATGGAACACATGCATGGAGACACGGACCCGAAGGTATGATCACATGCTCTTATTGCAAGGAACGATTAGAGCTCTTTATGCATAAAAGGAAGAGTATGCATGCGCCACCATGCATACTTGGGATCAAGATAAAGAGGAGACGATTATCTCGAGATAAAGGACAAGCTTATGAGGAGATTACTATACGAAGAGGAGCTAGAGGTCCATACCTAATTAAGGAAGGAGATGGCCGAGATCATCTTACACAAGGCCGAGATAATTCCAGCCGAGATACAAATGATCCACGTGAAGAAGGCTTGGAAGAGGAAAGGAATTGGGCTAATTTAAGTGGCTAAATTAGGCCCAATGATCTATTTTATTTTCAACCCATATTGTTAGACTCCTTTTATAATAATGGGCTAGAGTATATTTTATTTATTTTAGGATCCTATATTTTATCTATTTTTGGATTTTTGAGATAATATAATCTCAATCCAAAAATATGTTTCTTCCTTTTCAATTTTTGGGTTTAGGATAAACTATTTTAAACCCAAGAATATTCTTTCTTTTTAGCTAGTCTGGGCTTGATCTTGGATCAAGCCCATGACCCATAGTTAGCTTACTTTTTGGTATTTTCTCTCGTGGAATCGAGAACCGAATAGGTGGAATCCTATTCAAACCCTGAACGGGTGAGAATCACGTCCAAACCCTAGTTTGGTATAGAGAGGAGTCGTCCATCCCGGTGAGATGCTTGGATAGATCTCTCTTCGAACTCCAAACGACTTCTTGTGCTTTGGGAACAATCGCGTTCTTTCCCTTCAGCATAAGATTATAGCGGAAGAGTCACTTCAATCATTCCGAGTTGTGTGTTAGGGCCTTAGTTTCCCTATCGTGCTCTTGGTTGCTTCAAAGAGATTCAACCAGACTATCCAACGACGATCCAGCCACCCTCATCGGATCATTCAGCCATACATCTCACGTTTTCTATCTGTAAGAGCCGTAGTCTTTCGGACCGAGATCGGACCATAGCCGAGTTTGGCTTTGGGCTGAGATTGGCATAGCCGCCCCCGCGGGAACCAGGTTCCGCCCCTGCGGATGTCCACCCCTACGGCTCGGGGGACCGCCTCTGCGGTTTCCGGCGGCTGCAGCCGGTTTTGTTGACCCTTTTGACCCGTGCTTTACCTTTCCTCCTTCTTATGCTTTTCCCTGGCCGATCTAGGGATTCCTTCTTCACTTCACCTCCAGTTCTTCACGTTCTCCTTGCCTCCTTGCTTCCCTTGCCTTCCCTTGATATTGTTCTTGAGGTTTTGGAAGAGTTTTGGCTTGAGAGTTGGGTGTGGTAGCTGTGGTTGTTGATGGTTGTGTGTAGGCTGAGCCTGGAGGCCAGCTCTTGAAGTGTGTTGATCTTCCCTGCAGCCTAGGACCACAAGAGTGGTAAGTAACCTTGTCTTTCCTTCTTTCTTCCCTTGATTCATCTTTCTAGCTTAGGATTAGATGTATGCTAAGGGTATTGATGCTAGTATGGGTATGTACATGTTTGTATGTGGCTTTGGAATAAAAGAGACGTGATTTAATCACGTGAAGAGCTGAGGAGAAACTGCGAAATCGCTCTNAC